>JAZGLO010006436.1:127500-378644 GCA_036873155.1 Biomphalaria sudanica | reverse complement strand
AGGGAGAGAGAAAGAGAGAGAAAGAGGGAGAGAGAGAAAGAGGGAGACTGAGAGAGAACGAGGGAGAGAGAGAAAGAGGGAGAGAGAGAGAGAAAGAGGGAAAAAAACATATACAAATAGAGAGAGAGAGAGAGATGGAGAGAAAGGGAGTACTTGCAACTTTATGCAACAGTTTAAATTTATTTAATTTTTTTTTGTACGTTCAATCGATAGACAGTCTATAGTCTACATATTAAGTGTTGGTTCAAATCTCTTTCCAGACGGTAGAGGCTGAGTGCTGACGGTAAGGTGTATTCGATCACACAGACGACAAGCCCATACCACACGACCAGGTGCGCATCAGGAGCAAAAAAGATTTTCCATTGGCACGAAGGTAACTTAAAGATGTTCAGATACATTTATTCTCTCCCCTAGGACTTGATGTACTTATTGCAATTACACAATCTTATTTTACGTACGAGAGAAACGCGACCAGGTCATCGAAACGTGACGTAATCAAAGGCCAACGTGACACAGTCGAAAGCTTTTGTAACTAAAAGACAATTAGCACCCATCACACCATTGTTACATCAGACCTGGGAGAGGTGGTCGTCTCCTTTCCATTAAGGCTAGAACAGAGGGACTTGAAACCTTTCAGTATTTTTGTTTCAAATCACTTGTCCCCGAGAAATACATAGAAGGCCAATTGACCAACCGCTGGTTCAATGCTGTGTGTGTGCAGGGGTTGACTGGGTGCCAAAATCGGCCCGGGCATTTCTATACCATCTGGCCCATAAATTGTATATCATTTGATGGGGGCATCCGATTCTAGAGGCCTACCTGTTATCAGAATCATTATGTTAAGTTTGAAATCGAAAACTGTACGCATATTCTATATCTTTATAAGGAATACAGGCTTTGTGCTGCTTTTTATTCCCTCAGTGTGTAGGCCCTAATAGGATGAAGCCTACTAGTAGCACCGTCTTAGGATGTAGGCTATTACATTATTTCTGAAAATGTGTTAGATTCAATTAGTATTGCACTGCGAGTCTGTGAAAGATTTATTTCAACACGACGCTCAGAGGGGCCACTTTTATAAGAGAATGGTTCTTTTTGGTGGCCCTACAGCCCATTTGGGTACCGGCCACCCGGACATTTGTCCGAAATCCCATATAGTCAGTCCGCCCCTGTTGTGTGTTTGTTTTATTTTCTGTTGTGTGTCTGTTGTTTTGTTTGCGTCTATATATTTAATTCTTTATCTACAGTGTACATGGATTAATAACTTCGTTTCAGCATTCAACACTCGGTAGTGTCCAGCCTCCTAGATTTTATTCTAGTTGAGCGTTATGGGAGAGTCCACGATTGGTGGTAACGGCTTTGTATCACGTGACGAGGTGTGATTTATTTGGATTTCTCAACTGATGCCCTAGATGGAAACCCCAAGAGACAAGGGTAGATAATTCTCTTCGTGTCGCTGAAGACAATAAATCCCCTCCCCCCCCAAAAATGCGTATATAAAAACTTCTTTCCCATAAAATCTACATAACCTCATTGTCACTGGGACATATCAAAATGGCGAAACGTTGGGAATAATTAATAGAGACGTCCATTTTTTCCTTGCCTTCTGGGATCGATTGACTATTAATGGGCAATAATCATAAGTTATTGCTCAGGTCGAGTTATGGCCCTTGAGGGTAAATAAAAATATCTTTAGCACACAACAAAGTTGATGATATTTTGATTTTCTAAAATGTAGAACGGAAAGATGGAGTTGTCATTTAATACTGAGAAATCAGACATTTTGTATTTATTTAGTAAAATGTTAAATATTTCTCGGATTTATTCAATTCTTGAAAAAAGGTTTTAAGACGAATACATTTTAATACAAACTTTCACATTCCTGCGAGAATTGATTTAGCAGTGTTTCCCTGAAGACTGCTTAGATCAGAGAACTAGAAAACCACTGTCACCACCACGTTAATAATCCAAACTTTCGTAATTTCCTGCTTCAGGCTGATTGTTTTGACCCGCCGGCCAGACAAGATCTCGAGGG
Source organism: Biomphalaria sudanica (assembly GCA_036873155.1). Taxonomy (NCBI): domain Eukaryota; kingdom Metazoa; phylum Mollusca; class Gastropoda; family Planorbidae; genus Biomphalaria; species Biomphalaria sudanica. The sequence goes on along the minus strand of JAZGLO010006436.1, from coordinate 376,612 downwards.
ATTGTGGCAAAGAACAAATACTATTGAAGTAGATATCCTTCAGAGACGCTGGAGATGGATGGGTCACAATCTTCGCCAGCCTGCATCCAACACAAAACCCTCACATGGAACCCCCAGGAAAGAGGAGGATTGGACGGCCCAGAAATTCACCCCCCCCCCCCCCCAAATCATCAACTTTATTTACAAATGATTCCAAGATCTATTGTACTTTCTAGACGTGAACTGAAGCTTTCGATTGAGGACACGATGGGGTGGGGTGGGGGGATCCGGAGGAGCAGACACATCAAGAATGAGTACAAACATCAAGTGACCAATTAGCACACAAGGTTTTTATAATTAACTAATTACGATCCTTTTTATTGAAATTTTTAAAGAAAATGGCTGTCCTCCTGAAGTGCTATGAAGATCAACTCTCTGGAATAAAGAAAATCAGCTTGCAGCAGCCGATCTCTAATAGAGACAGTTGAACTATGACGAGGTACACACATTTGAGGATTCCCCCCCCCCCCCCAAAAAAAAAAAAATAAAAAAAAAAAAATGGAAAACAAAAATAATCATAGAACGAAAAAGATGACCATAGCGAAAGTTGCGCAGATCACAATTCGGAATTCGAAGTCACTGTAACAGAGATCTAGAAGGCAATACTAAAAAATGTAACAAATAACTTCATATATTTTTAGCGGTCCCCGAAAGGATAAAAGACGTTATCAGTTTTGTGTGGAATGTCTGTCCGTCCGTCCGTCCCGTTTAGATCTCGTAAACTAGAAAAGATAGTGAAAATCCGACATCATAATATTTTATACCATTCAAAGTTCTGATGCAACGGCTACTTTTTTCTTTTCTGAAAGCTAAAAATCTAATTTTTAAAATAAATTATGCAAGAAGTTTTTTTTCATAAAAATACACCACATATACAACTATTAACCATTAATAGTAACAAATATGGGCTGCTTCCTTTTGGTACACGAATAAGTATTCATTATTTTGTAATATATTTATGCCAATGGTTTTAGATTTTTGGTAAAAAAATATTTTTTTTTACAATTGTATTGCTAAGTTATGTAATTTCTGTCATACTAACTACTATATTTACACAAAAAAATTTTTACTTTTTTTTTAAAAGAGAAAACATCTATTTACTATGCCTATAAGTGAAACATAATTTAAAACAACAATTAATAAGTTGTTTTTCATATTATCACGTACACTGCAGAGTTCAGCCATAGCCCTGGACCACTAAACTAAAGGATTGTTTTTTTTTTTGTTTTTTTTACGGAATTTATTTTTCTTGAGGTTTCGAATAAGAGATTGACCCTTTGCAAAACAATTAGATCAATTAGATACTCATTATAAAACATCAGTTACTGTATGGCTCTGAAACATGGAGAACAACTGAAGCAGCAACAAAAAAAGTACAGACCTTCCTCAACAGATGCCTGAGTAATATCCTAAAAATACACTGGTATGACAAAGTAGAAAACACCAAACTGTAGGAAATGAGTGGGCAGAAAAATATAGAAGTGCAGATCTTAGAGAGGAAGTGGAGATGGATTGGTCACATTTTTAAAAAAAGATACCAACAACAGAGCTAGACAGGACTTAGAGTGGAACCCCCCAGGGAACAAGACGTAGACGAAGACCAAAACGAACATGGCGACGCAGTGTGCTAGAGGAAGCCGAGAGGACCGGAAAGAGCTGGGACGCCATCAAAACAACTCGCAAGAGACCGTGGAGGGTGACGTGTTTTTACTGAGGCCCTATGTTCCATGATGAACTCAAAGGAAAGGTGATGATGATAAGACACCAGTTAGGCCAGGTTCACATCTAACTTCACATTCACTTTCACCTTTCCTTTGGTTTGCTGGACCGTTGTGGCACCACACAAGATCTGTCAACCTTCTTTCTCCATTCTTCTCTGTCATTTACCTTTGATAGAATTTCATTCTGATATTCTTTCTGAAAATATTGAAACCTGCTTTTTTATCTGCCTGGCTGGACCACTTCGGGGGCCTATTTTGAGTTTGTGTTTCCACACAAACTGTCTTTGTAACCTTGTTTATTTTGACAAGCTGTCTCTATCAGCACATTCTGTCACAATGGGCTATGTTACATTCACTTGTGTGGATCAGCTGCGGGCAGATGAGGGGAGGATGGTGTGTGTTGGACAAGATTTCCGTGACGTCTTTTTAAAAGGAATAAAAAAAAAAAAAGCCGTTCGACTAGAATTCAAATTTGAGGGCTCAAACCTTCTCAAGCCCACACACTAACCACTGAGCTAGCCAAGTGCTTATGAAAATAGAAGGTATTTTAGTTATCTATTGTTAGTTTCAAATTTTTAGGCGACAACCTTAATCTATACACTCTATGTCTCTATATAACACGAAATTAATGAAGACAAATTGATGAAATAATTGGTCAATTTTTTACTTCATTCATTATCTGTTTGGGGTTTCAACTTGACCCATGACTGGAACTTTTGAGAAATAACGTGTACAAGATTCCATACAGCCAGACAGCGTCGATATAAGCTTTGTAACAAAAAACCATGACAGCTCATACCAATCTAGCCCTTGGCATCGCCAGTGTGGGCTTGTAGATTGAACATGACACCACCTGTCATGTTGTTAATCAACTTTATGTAATTGTAAGAACTACGTAATCTTTTTAAATTGAAGTTCCTTTTGATTTCGTTTTGTCTACGTATAATGCCAGGTCACCTAATTATAAGTCATTTGCTGAGAAATAGAATCGGAAACTTCCGAAATGACGACATTACTTTTTTTTTCTTTGACATGAACAGCATTGAGATTAAAGGGACATAAGTGTATAAACCATATACATCAGAGAAACAAAAGTTAATTTCCCTTCTCTCCCTGATCTGTCTACCGACAAGTGCACTCGAGATTTAGAGTGAGCGCCCCTTAGCACTCAATAAAATGACTCGCGTCTGTCTACTGGTGTTGATGAAGACAAGTCACTCTCGGTTAATTGTAGAATTCAGTCTGATAGACCAAGTCTTTGAAGACAAAATGTCTGCAATCAGGCTTAGGTAAAGTACCCCTTTTAGACCTTGCGATGGTGCAAAGGTCACCTGTTTCTAGTGGCCAGCACAACGACTGACTGTCTTTGCTATCACCCTCTGTCAGATATCCATTAAAGGTGATCTCAGGATGACCTTCTGACCATTGTTTAAAAATGCAAACTAAAACGTTATGGCCATATCATAAAGTCCTCAGGGCTTGCAAAGACCTTCCTTCAGGGAACCGTACCAGGAAAAAGAAGAGGCAGACAGAAAAAGCAATGGGAAGACAACAAAAGAATGGACAGGCCTGTCATCGAAAGAGGCAAAAGACAAGAAGGAAAGGAGAAAGACGGTCGACAGATCTTGTGTGGTGCCCAAAAGGTTCACTAAGAGATATGTGAAGGTGAATTTTAAGTCTGCGGCGTTCTGAAAGACCCTAACGATCAAAATCGAACTGAATACCGTGGTACGAACCCGAGCCCCTCGGCTTGGAAGCAAAGCGCCTTACCACTATTGAAACCACGTTCCAGCTTAAGGATGAGATCAATACTTGGAAATGAGTGGACAGATTGATTGATATTTAATTATTGGAAAATTAATGAAACGAAATCATTGAGAGTGTTAGCTCCCTTGCTGGGGGTAGTAACACATCGTGTGACTTGGATTAATTGATTCATTACCTAGCTACTGGAATCTAGATCTATACACATCAAAGGTATCTTTACTGAGTTGATCCATCTGACTCAACGGCAATCTATTACCGTTGAACGCAATAAGCCCTAGTTGACGAACCGATTTGTCTGGTAACCAGTTTTCTTTTGGGTAGCGTGGCGTATCAGCGTTGTGGCAAGCACCCATGTAGTGACGCCGCTAGTTAAAATGTCTGGGTATTTTCAGAACTATTCTCATGACCTCAATTCAACTCTGTCGCCAGAGAAACTTGTATAGGGGAAAAATAACAAGATTTCTTCTTCGCGAAATATAATAGATTCATAGATTAATATTTCAAAATTTAAATCACTAAATCACTATCAACACACAATATCAACACACCATCAAGACACACTATCAAGACACAATATCAACAACCACTATCAACACACAATATCAACACAAACGCAATTAACACACACTATCGACACACACAATCAACACACGATATAACTTAATTTCAATGGTTTCTCTCTGCAGTGACTTGAGAGGCTGGAGGTCTACAACACAAGCTCCTAATACAAGACACTCACATTTAAGTGAACGGAATTTCTTACTACAAAATTAAACTCTTCAATTTTCCAATTAGAAATCTCGTAAAGATTTAACTCAAACTAGATTACCAGCGTTATCTGCCCCTTGACTTTTGCCGTAGGGATAGGGGTAGACTTGGAGCTACTAATGAACTCAACAGTTTGTGGACCCCGAAACAGGCTTGTTTTCAAACCGAAAGTTCTTTGCAACGGAAATAATATGATTTTTTTTTAAAAATCTAATTAACTCCTTTAACATGTTAACTAATTAGTGTAGCTCTCCAACTGCCTCTTTCAGAGGGCATCTGCTTCCAGCTACTTTCGCTCTATGCAAGCAAGGGCAGAATGACACTGAGTTGATCTTTATAACGCTTACGGGGGTGGGGGAACTTCTGTTGTCCTCCTTTAGGCTTGACCAAAAAAAGATCGCTTCACGCATGCGGACGTTCCCCCCATGTGGGGGGAAATGTCGAGTTGTCAGTAGTGCTTCTTTACTCTACACACCAGCCTCCAGCAGAACTTGGTTATTTGAGAGATTTTACGAAGACCGTGAGACACACATATGAGGGGTCCAGAGGAAAGCCCTTGTAGAAGACAGGCGCAGAAGACGGAAAGAAAACTTCAATAGACTCCTGGCGGACAACGGCTTTGTCTGCATCAGTTTGGGAAAATATTCGGTTCAGAACTGGGCTTTGATTAGCTATGGGAAACACTGCACTCATTCTTCATTTTCGGGATAGAAGACGTGGCCAATTTTTATTGTGTAGAATCTTGACTTTTCGAGAAGCCAATGTGTTATTAAACTTCCTGTTTACACTTCTCTTGAGACCTTGACGCGTATAACACGTACTCTATCAAAGTGTGCCACGGTGGTGCCCATTCCGTAATATTCGGTTATTACTATTGACAAGATATTATCTCTGATTCTAATTTAAACCGAAATTCGTTAAGTCCTTAATTGTATTCTACTCCATAGAGACTTTGAGATTTTCTGGGTGAATTAAAGGCATTGTGGCAGCCACACAATACCACAGTAAGCCGCGTGCCACAGAAAAGTGAAAACTCTGTATTAGTAAGTTTTTAGTTTTTCTTTTAAAGAGAATGTCGTTGTAAGATAACTACCTCAGTTCAATTAAATTACAAAATATGAAACTAGACACATTAAATCAAATACCAGCTTAGGCGTCAATTTTCCTTGGCTGATATAGTAGAGAGCACCTGGTTGCATGCGGCCTCAGAACGAGACAGCTGGAGGTCACTCACGAAGGCCGCGGGATACACATTTGAGAGCAAAAGAAAGTCAGCTGCCGAGGACAAACGCAGACGGCGAAAAAAAAAATCTTAATCGAACACGGGCGAATAAATGGTTATGCTTGCCGTGGTTGTGGCAAAATATGTAGGCCACAGCTGGGGCTGCGTAGCCACGGGAAATACTGCATTCCTCATTAATCGTCGGACTGGAAGACAAGCCTTAGTATTAAGAGAAAAGAAATCGCTCTATGAACTGTATTAATGAGATATTTGTCTCGTAAAAACTACAACCAGCTACCGAATACGATAAATGCTACCTTTTTTTTCTTCTCTATTTTCCTTTAGCAATTTTATTTTTATGCCATTTACATCACGGTTGGTTACAGACTCAAGAATGATAGGAACAGACTTTAATGTGGACGCTAATTTCGCTCCATTAAAAATATTTTTTGTTTTGTTTTTTTTGTTAAGTCCTTAATTGTATTCTACTCCATAGAGACTTTGAGATTTTCTGGGTGAATTAAAGGCATTGTGGCAGCCACACAATACCACATTAAATCAAATACCAGCTTAGGCGTCAATTTTCCTTGGCTGATATAGTAGAGAGCACCTGGTTGCATGCGGCCTCAGAACGAGACAGCTGGAGGTCACTCACGAAGGCCGCGGGATACACATTTGAGAGCAAAAGAAAGTCAGCTGCCGAGGACAAACGCAGACGGCGAAAAGAAAATCTAAATCGACCACCTGCGGACAATGGTTATGTTTGCCCTGGATGTAGCAAAATATGTAGGTCTCAGCTGGGGCTGTGCAGCCACTTGAAATACTGCATTCCTCACCAATCTTCGGACTAGCCTTATTATTATTACTAAGCATAACTTTGCCATTAATTATAATAGTATAAAAATTGATTTAGATCTAGATTTATTTTTTTAATTAAATAATATTTTTTATAAGCCCTAAGTGTAGTATTTGTAGATCTATGCTATTAAAAATAAACAAAAAAAGAAACTTACTTTTTCTTTTCAAATCGCAGAAAGTAGAGCTTTATAACCATTTTGAGCTGTCTTTAAGTTGTATGGCTTGCAATTTCGCGACTGTATGTATGTGTTAAAGTTAATTTCTATTAAGTATTGTTAAAGAGCTAATTGTCGCGCCTTTTTTTCGCTGCGTTATATCAATGTTTTCTAACTTAACCTCTCTCATCCCTCTTTTTGGTTACATTTCATTGGAACTATTAAAGACGGGAGAGGGAAGAAGCAAACAAAATGGGAGTGCCATCAAAGGCCCAAGCCGACCAGCAAAATGAGTAGGCCAAAACACAACCTCGAAGACATCAAAGCAGTCCATGCCGCTCGTGCATAGCAGAAAGTACGGTCTAACGTTTGTAAATGATAATACGTACAGTGTGTTGTGTTTTTAAAAAAAATATATTCTTGTTGAATTTCAAACAAAATTAATTGTTTAAAAAAAAACAAGAAAACGTGTTCGGGCCTTTGTGTCTTGATGCTGTCACTTTTTTTTTTTTTAAAGTTGTCTGCATTGAATTTGTTTTTCTTTGGCCAGACCGGCCCATTTGGTACCGGCCCACCGGGCATTTGCCCGTTTGCCCATATAGCCAGTCCGCCCCTGCAGGCTAACGCATCCACGTCCAGACCATATAATACTGGTGAGCAGTCAAAGTTATTGAGAAATTGTATATAGTTCATGATCATTAACACTGTTCATTGTGCTATACCCACTGCAGTTCATGAATTATGAACAAATGGTCCATTTTTTCACAAGTAAACCAATCCGTATTCTTTCTTACGCAATGACGTAGTGCCTATAGCAAAAGATTTTTTGAAATATGTTTTAATGCATTTTTTAAGGGAACAAAAAAAGTGAAAACTGTATTGAATACAAAGAAAGATTTAATCAAATGTATTAAAATATAATAAAAAATGAGTACGAACGATCTGTATCGAAACGCGAAATCAATCTTTTGTTTTGTTTGACATGCTTCGGATGTTTATTTAACACTGAAGCCCAAACCTCCCGCTAGAAGGAGGGATACGGCACCAATCATTTGACCCTCTGTACCCATCCCGTGAACACTGTTCCAATATTCCAATGTTATGTTGGTAACTATTTCTTTATTTATATAATATGTTTCCTTACGTGTAATACATAGGTACTTTCTACTAGACTTAGGTTTTTTTTCTCTCAATTTTTCGTTTTATTGTATATTTTTAATACCTTCTTCTGGTATTATCAAAGTGTCTATTGTGTATTAATTAAATATCCTTCTTCATGCCAAATTTGTTGTTGTGTGTGTCTACTAGATCTACTGAATAATATCACCACAAACTTGTCGATTCATAAACTAACGCCATCTTAGCAGGCACAAAATTTATTATGTATAAATAGCAATAGCAATTCACAATATAGAAGCGTGGTCAAGAGGCTAAGTGCGCTTGAACTAGGCTTGGCTTGGCTTAAAGGGTTCGAGGTTCGACACCCGACTTGGGCAGAGTTGTGTTTACTGAGCACATAAAGGCAGCACGGAAAAACCTTCTCCTAGATACCCACCACTGTTCCACAACTGATATTGGACCAAAGCGCTCTATAAGCATGAATTCAGCGCTATATAAAAGCCATAATTTATTTATTCTGGAAAGAAATACAAATTTCATCTCACAAAATTTTTTGAATTTCATTCAATGAAAAATAGCAAGCACGCAACTGGTGATGTCTATATACATGTCTATACTCTTCGAAGAACATGGTGTCTACTGATTTCTGACCATGTACTGAAAACGAGACTTTTTACCCATAATTCCCCATTAGGTTTCACTTTCTCGTGAAACATTATAATCACAATAAAAAGTGTACCCCGTGCTTCCCGACTAGTTCATGTCAAAATATCTAACAAACATTGGTGTGACATTTTTTGGAGACACAAAAAGAATAAAAATCAGAATGCATGAAAACGCTTGGTGTTGGGGCTCTGACTCGGACCTCATTGGGGATGATAACTGCCATCTTCCAATGCCCCTTAAGTGACTAAAAGGGGTGATGGGCTTCAGCGTTACCAGCAAAAGGTTTGAGAAACACTGCCATAAGTATTCAGACTAATAACAAATAATTATGTGGCAGGCTCAAATTCTGTCAAATAATAGCGTCGGATCATCATTTTCCTTTTCCTTCTTTCAGACCAACAAAGACGTTTGGTGAGGAGGCGCCATTCCCCATTTCTCTGGCCTCACCCCCCCCCCACGTATAAACTTAAACGCCCACGCTAATAAGTGACGTCACATATAGCCTTTCAAAGCTGTTCATTGCGTGAATAAAAAAAAACAAAAAACTTTAAATTTTCAATTTTATTTTCTTAAACAATACAAGGAAGATACGTACCACGGTTCACGCGTTGTGAATCAATCGAAAGTGAATTTCTAAGCATTAGTTTCTTTATTTTTCTTTCTTTGACTGGCCAGTCTTAATGGACACATACAGTTTCTTTTAAAATGAAATTCACCATTGATGGACGAATAATCCCGTAATAGTTTACTTACTTAGCGCTGTTAATAAACAATGTTGGCTTAAGGCAAGCACGTGACAGACATAAAAACTGGAAAAACTCTAGTTCGACCCTTATGAGTATTTCAAACAATGTTGGCTGAAAGTGATAAAGTAATAGAAAAAAAAAAAAAGCAACAAGAGAGTTAAAGCGACAAATTCTTTAACTCTTTCTCTCCATAATTATTTACCACATTCTGGTTAAATCAACGCTGGTACCGTCAGTTAGGAGAGAAAGAGTTAAAGAAAGTACTGGGCAACTAAGTCTTTAGGTTCCATCTCATTGAAGTGAAGCATTTCGTTTCAATGAGCTCATTAGGGAAATGTTGCAAACCTTCCGCAAAACATTAATTTTTTCAAGAAAAGCACTAAAAAAAGATTACTACAGAGGCGTGATATCGTACACGGAAGTAATCCATATTAAGGCTTGCCTTGGAGTCCGAAGATTAATGATAAGCGCAACTTATATACCAGAACGTCAACATTGAGTTGTTATGTTTACATAGGTATTGTACTTTGAAAAAGGGGCTTATTGAGTCATCAAAACTTGCTCATTAGCAGACGGTGCGTGTAACCTAAAATTAGGATAGGTCATAAGACCAGTGACTTCTGCTGTACTGGCAAGTTATTCTAGTGATATCTTGTGGTCCCAAATTAGACTACCCAGGGTATTAATTAGAACCTCTAGATCTATAACTTACTAAGACATACAAGTAATAACTTTGAGATTTCAGTTACAACTATACAGAGTTTATTAAGGAACAAAAGAAAAAGATCATTGAAAGAAAATGGACATAAGGGCCAACCAGGGCCGGTTTTAGGCCACTGCAACCTATGCGGCCGCAGTGGGCCCCGCGCGATGCGAATTCTAGGTGTAAATTATTCTTTAAACCATTTTAACTTAATATTAAAGGGTTCTTGGAATTCTCCTGAAATTATCAAATATAAGAAAATGTCATGAAAATCTCCTGAAATTATTAAAATCTTCTAAAAACTGATGCATATCTCCTTAAACCAGACAAAATTGTCATTTCGGGGGTGTCATTCAATATGGAAAACGGCAATCCTACTCGCGATTTAAAAAAAAAGGTATTGTCAGCTTTCATTTAATAAAAATGTAATAATAAGCCGAAAACAAGAAGTTCTAATACTTAAATACTTTACTTTAATTTAATTAATTTACTTTAATAGTCACTGGCATACAAATATAGATTTATATCTATTTCGACCTCTTTGAAAAAAAAAGCGATATTTTGCTAGTCGATAGTAAGTTAACTTTTGACAGTGATTTTGTACTTAGTAAACTATAAATAAAATGCGAAGACAAATGCATTTTCTATTACAAAGTCTTAATTTTCACTTATTTATCCTTATCACAACCCAAATTAGGCCCCGCAAAATCCGTTTCGCATAGGGCCCCGCAACCTGTAGGACCGGCCCTGGGGCCAACAAAGGCAAGTCAAATAATGAAAAAAAAAATCAAAATAGTAGTGCCGGTTCAGTTCAACATAATCATAGAACTGCCATCACAGAGACACAATAGTGTCTCAGCGCAAAACAAACAATGGATTACAATGATATAATACAGGTCCTAACAGTCCATGAGACACACAACTGTCTCTTCTCAAGACAAAAGTTGGTCTTTTTAACTCTTTTACATACTATACGACCCAAATCTGGTCTAAATAAAAAAAAAAAAACACACACACACAGGAAAGGATAAGAGACTTAAGTAGACATAATATTAACATAAACCAACTTATTAACAACAAATAAATAAAGTCTACTTAGCTCGTTAGTGAAAGATACATTCCCATAAAGTGGTACACTCCTCTTGATTAACACAGTCAAAGCAGAACAACAAAACTATTATATTTATATAAACATTATGGAGATTTAGTTCACAATAATGTACAGTGGTCAGCTGCCTGGTCGTGCGGTTTGCACGCTGGACTGTCGTTCGGATTTATCGATGGTCCCGGGTTCAAACCCTGCCCGCTCCCATCCCCCGTCGTCCTGCGGGAGGTTTGGACTAGGAAGTAAACTATCTTCAACTCTGAAGGAACATCCGAAACAAGTAAAACATTTTACAACAAAACATTTTACAAAGACTCAAGAGGAAGTGGCCATTGTACACAGTTAACAGGGACTTAAAGGGGACTAACTCTAATAAAAAAAAAATTAAGGTAGCCACCCTCATTGTCCCTCTTGTCACAGTGCGTAAAATTATTCTTGAATTTATTAGGTTCATGATTACACTGTAGAATCATACATTCGGAAATTCCCGAACGCGATAGTTCTTTCAACAAAGCGATAGTTCTTTGAAAACCGATGTTGGATCAGTTCTAGACAAAGTTCAAAAAACCAAATTAAAATGTATTTATATGTATACTTTGAAAAATTATAAAAGTCTAAATAGTTTTTAGTTTTGGCTAACGAGCTTGTAATTTTTTTTCCAACGATAAACATGAACTATAAATTTATAGGAAAATCGTTAGAGCCGTTTTTGATATCCATGTCCACCCACCCAGGTTCCACCCACCCAGGTTCCACCCACCCAGGCTCCACCCATCCAGGCTCCACCCACCCAGGATCCAACAACCAACGTTCTTCCATGAAATTCTGATTTGATTAGAGGTATTGTAAAAAAATAAGTAGCATTCATATTTCTAGACAATACACATAAATCTGATCTAATCTATGGACGCCCTTACATAGAAAGGACAGCCACGTGAATCGTGTAAAGTAATCCCTTATGATCAGGCACCAGTCATTCAACTTCATTAAAGTCTATAACCTTCAACTTCTACTATCCTTAGACTGTTTGAAAGTTGGGGCACCACACACGATTTGTCGAGCATCTTTCTCCATTCCTCTCTGCCCTTTGCCTTGGATAGAGCCTCGTTCAATGACGCAAACACGACAGCTAAACTGACAATTAATCTAAAAAAGTTTTTAAAAAGATAGGCCTTAATGTTCTTCTTAAAAGTGGTGTAGCATGTTGTCTGAGATCAATGGGGAGTGAGTTCCAAACCTTTGATAAGATAAGATAAGATGTCCGAGAATTCAATAGTCAAAGGCGTCAACGTTCAAGATTAGCTGTGGGCGAGGCTTGTGATAAGTATCATGATAGAGTTGTCTAGAGATTACATTATACAGACTTCTAAGGCCTTTGCGAAACGTAATTGATTGCAAGTTATATATTGGTATTGTATGCCATTTGAGCGTTGCCCATAGTGATTTCCAGGTATTAGGCATATGTCTTGAAATGTCGTATGTTGTCGCCCGATTATGAATGTGACCACTTGCTTTTGTTTTTTTTCTAATTCAGTAGTTCAAAAGGTTTTACATTTTCAAAAACAAAAAAATAAATAACAAATGTCATGGTCTCTCACGACAAGTAGTATCATGCTTCCCCAGAATTAGATCATTGTTCATTTGGTTATCCCATGCTCTACACATTATGGCTGTATTGTGCTGATGACAGTACATGTACTGACATGTCAAACTAGGTAGGGGTTCCTCCGCATGCATGCATCTGTCATTTAGACAGCATCAGTAGTATATCTAGATATAAAACCAATGTTTTACATCCTGACAACTGTTAAATTATATTATGAATTATATTATGGTCTTACAGGTTTAAAATAGGTAACAATATTATGAATAAAGTTGTTTAAAGGTAACGTTTTTATCGCCGTTTCTCTAAAGAAGCTACACCCAACATCGTTACTTATTTTGTTATTTCAGAGATTTTTTTTTTCCATTAAAAAATTATTTCCCTTGAAAAAAATTGTAAGAAGCTCAAAGATTTGCCGACGTGTCAAAGGGAGAGAACTAGTATTATGTTTCTGTTACTATTGACCGAGTCGTTTCCTGTCTGGCTGCAGTCTAGCTAGTTGAAATGGCCCCGAGCACGAGAGACCAAGTAATTTACTCTAATTATGATGTCCAAACTGGCCGTCGAACTTTTGAGCATACAATGACACGGTCGTCTGCCCCTGGACGTCTCCCCTGAAATGTCATCGGCTAAAATTAGGGCCAAGAAATTTCACGTAACGAGTAAACGTGAAAAAATGTTGACTTCATGTTCAGAACATGGCGGAAAAATTGTTAGTTACGTCACACGTCTGCAGGCGTCAATGTCGTACAATTATATTTACATAAGCGTGGAAACAGCAGCAATGTACGCAAGTGAGACTCTGACACTGATAAAAACAACTGAAAATCTACTAAATACTTGGGAACGAATAATTCTTAGGAAAATCTATGGTGCTATACAAGATGAAACAGTGTGGAGGACACGCACTAACTATAAGATATATCAATTATATAAAGACCCACCGATAGTGACTTAAAATAAAATAAGAACAGACTACGTTGGGAAGGTCACCTTGAAATTGTGGGATAACACAGGAGCGAACGAGACAGAGAGGTTCAAAGCTCAAATACTATAGATGTGAACATGATAAAACATTGTTAAGCGTTTTTTTTTTTTTTGGTATACTTCTGTTTAAATCTCTCTTGGAACCTGTGCAAAGGGTCGGTGGAAACGTGTCTCGACAGCGGCTCTAACGATTTTCATTGAAATTTCATTGAAATTTGACTGCTAATTATAGTTGGGAAAAGAATTACTAGTGGCACTGGGTAAAAAAAAAAAGGTTGAATTTTAAAATAACCTAATATTCATTAGTTATTAAGAGAAAGAAGTCCCTCTATACGGCGTTCGCAAAGGACATCGCTGTTTGTAGTGCGGTCCTGCCACTGTATGTCTATGATGGAGCGCAAGCATCTTTGGTGAAAGGGCTCAAGTAGTCTTAGTTGCTTTCTGTATACAACTTTTTATGATCCGACAGTAACGCTGGGCAGGGCACGTATCCGGTAGGGGGGAGGAACGTATGCCAAAAGCAGTCCTTTTTGGTGAGCTAAAAGGTGGTCGACGTAACAGAGGCGCTCCACGGAAACGCTTTAAAGGCCAGCTTAGGCACCAACTTGCCTTAGCTGACATATTAGAGAGAACCTGGTTGCATGCGACCTCAGAACGAGACAGCTGGAGGTCACACCCAAAGGCCGCGGGATACACATTTGAGACCAAAAGAAGATCCGCTGCCGAGGACAGACGCAGACGGCGAAAAAAAAAATCTTAATCGAACACGGGCGAATAAATGGTTATGCTTGCCGTGGTTGTGGCAAAATATGTAGGCCACAGCTGGGGCTGCGTAGCCACGGGAAATACTGCATTCCTCATTAATCGTCGGACTGGAAGACAAGCCTTAGTATTAAGAGAAAAGAAATCGCTCTATGAACTGTATTAATGAGATATTTGTCTCGTAAAAACTACAACCAGCTACCGAATACGATAAATGCTACCTTTTTTTTCTTCTCTATTTTCCTTTAGCAATTTTATTTTTATGCCATTTACATCACGGTTGGTTACAGACTCAAGAATGATAGGAACAGACTTTAATGTGGACGCTAATTTCGCTCCATTAAAAATATTTTTTGTTTTGTTTTTTTTGTTTTGTTTTGAGAGCCACGGTAGATAACTGCTTTCAGAAAGTGAGCTATTGATTTTGCAAAGCCTCAAGAGAAAATGCAGTCCCAGTATCCAAACTTTTAGAATGTACTTATGATTGTTTACTGTATTTGATGCTTAGGATCATACTTTTGTAAACTTTAAAGTTAAGAGGAGTCAATATTATGCAGTTTAAGTGCTTTAGAATGTTATATCACTACCATAAGATCTCTTTATAAAGAGATAGATTTTTAGAACATAGAAAAGTCAGTAGAATCTTAACAACAACCAAATAATCATTTAAAAAAAAATTAGAAAAAATAAAATCTTCCTGTTAAAATCTAAAACCGAGCATGTAGATAAAAAAAAAATCTTTTTGTTAAAATAAAGGGCGCATATAATGGGTAGAATCGCAAAATCATAGCCGTGTATATCAATACAGCATGAGTTAGCTCCCCTTTTCCAATGTAAACCTTAATCATAATTAACACTAATTGCCTAACTAATTGTTTCAATTTTTTCATTGATTCATGCGTCGACATTGACTATGAATTAATATACAAACTTTTAACTTGATCCGAGAATGGGAACTGGACGAAAAAAACCGTGGCCATTGCATAAAAAAAAAAAGAATAACTCTAAATATACATACTCCTATCTGAATAAGTAGAATTTATTTCCCTCTTTCGATACCAAACAAAATAATTCAGAACATATCATCGATTAACTAATTTGTTGTTTTTTTTCTGATTCCCGAGAATGGGTGTGTGAGAAACGTCTGCACCAGAACGTTTGCACCTAAACGTCTGCACCAAACCATCTGCGTCAAAAACGTCGCACCAAACCATCTGCGTCAAAAACGTCTGCACCAAACCATATGAGTCAAAAACGTCGCACCAAACCATCTGCGTCAAAAACGTCTGCACCAAACCATATGCTTCAAAACGTCTGCACTAAACCATCTGAGGCAAAAACGTCGCGCACTCTTCTATTTTATAACCAGGCGATCAAAATTCCCCATTCAAACCTTGTGGTCTTTAGGGCGATGATGCAAAGGTCATCTGTTTCTGTGGCCTACGGTTAACGAGGGTGTCATGTGGCCAGCACAACGACCAACCGCCTTTACTTTTCCCCAACTAATGTCAGGTACCCATTAGAGCTGGGTTGACTCAGAGGCGCCCGAAGATCCCGAAATTAAAAATACCAGTCTTCACTAGGATTCGAACCCTTCGATTCGGAAGCCAAACGCTTTACCGTTTAGCCACCACGTCTCCTAATCAGGCGATCAACCCTATGAATACTGTTCACATACGGGATTGAAGTAATTAAAAGCGTCTGCTTCTTTAATTACGAAATTAAGATTGGAATAATAATTAGTTCTATGTGTAGCTTAGTTATAAAGTAATTGTCCTGCTTGAAAAAGTACCTGCACTACAAAAGAACAACACACAGAGATTGATTTAAAATTTCAGGCTAACGCAATGTAAACAAATACCACTTTTGTGGATTTCGAGATAATTACATTTTTTTTTATAAAGGCATTTTACACAAGTCACTTTAATCGTGTCACCATTTCTACCCAGAAATCCCTAGAGCCTCTTAGTTTTCTGATGTCACATCCTGTAGAGTACATGGGATATTATTTAGATGCTGCAACGATTGGCTAATGAGATCACGTGACGCTAATGCGTCACGAAGCAGAAACGAAGATTGGAATTTCAATACATTTCATTTTTAACCGTTGAAATGGAGATACGACATTAAAAATTAAAATATTGTTTATAGTTTGTAGTTGTGTGAGTGTGCGTGAGCAAGTATTTGTGAAAATGAAATGAATAAGCATTGAAATAAAAGATGTTTATTTAAAGGTCAATAATTGTTTGGGCTTTGTTTGGCTTTGTTTTGCAAACAAGATTTGATTTACTCCTTGTGGAGCAGAATTGAGTTTATGCACGTTTTATTGGACAATATAGTGATCTGTTTTAGGAGAAGCCTCGTTTTCAGAAAGAGGCCATATTGCACTTAATAAAACTACACCATGTGATAAGTTTACAATGTCGCCGCGCGCACTTCGATATAGAGAGAATTTTATCCTTATCTTTTTATCTGCCTGGTCGTGCGGTTTGCGCGCTGAACTGTCGTTCGGATTTATCGACGGTCGAGGGTTCAAACCCTGCCCGCTCCCATCCCCCGTCGTCCTGCGGGAGGTTTGGACTAGGAAGTAAACTATCTTCAACTCTGAAGAAACATCCGAAACAATGTAAAACATTTTACAAAACAAAACATTTTTATCTTATAAGTTACAGACGGCCCTTCAAAAACAGAAGATAATGACATCCTACGCATTTCATGTGTCAAGTCGTACATCTTAACCAGTGCCTTCAACTCTGCTATGTCGTTTGTTTTCCTGGCTAGCTCAAGCAGCACATTCCATGCTCTAATAGCACTAGGGAAGAAGAAGCACTTGCATGAATTTTTCCTAGCATATGATAAAAGAAACGCACCTTTATCTTTGTGCATTTCTGAGCATTTTTCAGAAATCCACAATTCAAGACGACTTGTCCCTAGAGAGAAAAAAAAGAGTAAAATTCCCCTTTCAGACCTTGTGCTCTAGAGGGCAGATGATGTAAAGGTCATCTGTTTCTGTGGCCTACGGTTAACGAGGGTGTCATGTGACCAGCACAACGACCAGCCGCCTTTACTTTTCCCCAACTAATGTCAGGTACCCATTAGAGCTGGGTGGACTCAGAGGCAACCAAGGATCTCAAAATTAAAAATCCGAGTCTTTACAGGATTCGAGTACGGGGCCCACAGTTCACAAGCCAAGAGCTTTTTCACTCAGCCGCCGCGCCTCCTGTCCCTAGAAAGAAAGATTTAAAAAAAAACGCAATAGGGAAGTTTGCAACGACCTTCGCTAGACTCAGGCTTAGTGTTTGGAAAAACTGAAAGCTTACAACAATGATAAAAATGGAGGTGCACACTGTATTTGTTTAAAGCACGCTACTGTAAGGCAGTGAATTCTGGACTCTACCTACGCAAAGCAAGTGACCAAGTTCATTCCTTTTGCGTTGTGTTTTGCAGGATCTTGAAAATCACATGGCGAGAAAATCACATGGCGAGAAAATCACATGGCGAGAGAGAGAGAGCGATAGAGAGAGAGAGAGATAGAGAGAGAAAGAGAGATAGAGAGAGAGAGATAGAGAGAGAGACATATAGAAAGAGATATAAAGAGAGAGAAATAGAGAGAGAGAGAGATAGAGAGATAGAGAGAGAGATGAGAGAGATAGAGAGAGAGAGAGAGAAATAGATTTGGTCAAGTCGGACGTATGGAGCGGAATGGTATCCCGAAAGTCATTCTTTATGGTCAACTCGCGACTGGCTAAAAAATATACTGGTCGTCACCACCTCCAATAAGTGGATGTAATCAAACAGGGCCTCAAAGCAGTGGACATCAATGATGACCACTACGAAGACATAGTCCTAGACCGCACAATGTGGACAGTGATGGTGACCAAAAAGGTTATGAACAGTTATAAAAGGTATGGAAGAAAAGCGTGCCAAACGAAATCTGGCTGGTTCATCTACCGCCAAATCGAAAGCCACCATATCCAGCCATCTATGTGGACGGGAGTGTCTCTTCATAATAGGGCTCTACAGTCACATAAAAAAGTGTTTAGATCAACCATGGCCGTTCTACGTCTATAGTATCTGTATGTGTATTGCTGAATATTTTATTACGTTATGGTTATTACTGCGTATTACTGAATGTTTTATTAGGTTGTGTTAATTATCATACATTTCTGAATATTTTAATAGGTTGTGTTAATTTACATATATTTCTGAATATTTTATTACGTAATGTCTACATCTGTATACTTTTGAGTATTTTATTAGGTTGTGTTAATTAACATATATTTCTGAATATCTTAATAGCTTGTGTTAATTTACATATATTTCTGAATATTTTATTACGTTATGGTTGTTTCTATCCACTTTTGAATATTTTATTAGGTTGTGTTAATTAACATTTATTTCTGAATATTTTATTAGGTTGTGTTAATTAACATGCATTTCTGAATATTTTATTACGTTATGGTTATTGCCATTTATTTTTGAATATTTTATTAGGTTGTGTTAATTATCATACATCTCTGAATATTTTATTAGGTTGTGTTAATTAACATACATTTCTGAATATTTTATTAGGTTGTGTTCATGTATTTGTAAGCTATGGTTCAGCATTTTATGTAGTATTGCGACTTCGCTTTGTAGCTTTCTGTCCTGAAGTGTCTCTAAATTGAGTGATTTAACTAATGAATTTACTCTAGTAGAGTATATATTTTATTTGTTATAAATCTCACGGCCACAATAGGCGTCTTTTGTGTCTGTTCTAGTTACTTTAAAATGTTTCTTGTTTTTTTTCTTCGACATTGAAGAATTACAACCATAGACGATAACTCTATATAGTTAGATATATTTCTGGTGAATTTTAAAAGGTATCTAAAATCTTGTAGGAATATTTTTCAGCTCTTTAAAAAAATATCTCATCTCTTTCTCTTGAAGCGCAAAACAATTTTACATTATTTGGCATCAGCAGTGTTTCGCCCCCACATTTACATACATCTCTTTCTCTTTTTTTTCTGTTAATGTGTCACATTGCTTAAAGCATGTAAACAAGATCTTACAAAAAATGGAAAACCGAAGAATGAGATTACCGAGAGATTTGAAAGAGATTACTTAAATAATTTTATTGTGAAAGTCCCGAATGGTCAAATCCGGTTTAAAGCGGTTTCGTAAACACAGTCGTCCTACACTAGCAGAAGTGGGATTACCAGTACCATTAAGCATGTTCAGTCTAGGGTGTATCGGATCTTGGCTTGCCAGAAGTAAGCCGACAGTGATCAAGCTCCTAGATTAACATTTCTCCCAACATAACGCTAACTTCCTGGTGACCGTGCAGACGCCTAATTCTTATTGGTTGATATAACAAACGTATACATACAGCAGTGGACCGAAAAATCAAATTAAATTATACAATAAAAGAGCTAAAGGATTCTATGGTGATCGAACTCAACTGTAACAGATAAACTGTCCGCAAACTAATCGAAAATAATCACCTCGGTGCTTTTGATAAGATATAATATATGTGATATTTTATTGTAAACGTTTTACAAATGTATCATCATGATTCTAAACTTTAAGATTATACTGGACAGTACACACTTTACACAGTGCACAATTTACACATAGTGTACACTTTACATAGTACATACTTTACACAGTGCACAATTTACACACAGTGTACAATTTACACACAGTGTACACTTTACACAGTACACACTTTAGGCAGTACACAAATACACAGTACACACTTTACACAATACACACGTTGACACAGTACACAGTACACATTTTTACACAGTACACACGTTGACACAGTACACACCTGACACAGCACACACCTGACACAGCACACACCTGACACAGCACACACCTGACACAGTACACACGTTGACACAGTACACACCTGACACAGCACACACCTGACACAGCACACACCTGACACAGCACACACTGACACAGCACACACTGACACAGCACACACTGACACAGCACACACTGACACAGCACACACTGACACAGCACACACCTGACACAGCACACACCTGACACAGTACACACCTGACACAGCACACACCTGACACAGTACACACCTGACACAGTACACACCTGACACAGTACACATGCTAACGTTAAAAAATATTCTCTTCACTTTGATGAAACAAAAAATCCCTGGAGGTAAAATGTTCCTACAGACAAAAACAACCTTGACCTTCCATTCTATCCATGACGATGTTTAGAATCAATATTCCCATCAATCACGATTGAAGTCCATTCACCAGCGATCGATAGCCAGGTAACAGCGTTGACCTTTTCACCCATTTTGTTTGCGGCAATATTACAAACAAGGTGATGGTCAGTCAACATGTTAAAAAGTAAAATTCCCTTTTTCAGAAATTGCGATCTTTACGGCAGATGATGTAAAGGCTATTAGTTCCTGTGGCTCACGGTTAACGAGGGTGTCATGTGGCCAGCACAATGACCCACTGCGTTCAGATTTCTCTAAATAATTTCCGGTCCCCATTAGAGCCAGGTGGACTCATAGGCGCCCTAGAGATCCCGCAATTAAAAAGTTCAGTCATCATCGGGGTTCGAAACCTGGACCCCTCGGTTCTGAAGCCAAGCGCTATAGCACTCAACCACCACTCCCCACCAATGGTTTACATGAACTACCTGTAAAAAGTTCATCAACTCTGTTTCAAATCAATTTCTTTTGAAGTTCATTACTTAGTCATAGTTTAACTGATCAGATTGATTAAATGATTAACTGATAAACCGGTTTAACTTCACCGAGATTTGCCTAACCTAAGAGCGTCAAACTCTGACCCTAAGTTATCGTATAATATCATATAGGCCTCTTTAGTATACAATATGAAAGATGAAAAAAAGAACACTATGAAAGAATTTCTTCAAAGACTAGCTTATACGCTATCTTACTTCAGCTTGCACAGAAAAGGTCGCGTGCGACTTTTGACACAGCACATGACAATATCTAGATTTACACGTGAGCTTTAAAAAGTTGTATTTAAAAAAAAAATGAACACCATAAGAATAAAGGAAATCTTGAGCAGACGATCGGAAAAAAAGTTTTATCTGTCTTATAAATTACAGTTTTGCCAGGAAAACCAGTGACTTGGCAGAATTTAGGTCATTGGTTAATATGCATGACTAGATGCATGACGCGTAGGACGTAGTCATCTTCCATTTTGAAGTAACGTCTGTATTATATAAGATAAGGTAAGATAAGTTTCCCAACAAAGAGAAGATAATAACGCCTTCCACGTATCCACGTGCTAATCTAGTCTTGCATTTCTAATTCTAGGCTTACACTTTGCTAAGTCATTGGCTTTCCTGGCTATTTCAAGATGCATGCTACAAGGAAATTGAGCGGCATCCGTCCTATTCGTCTTTTCAATCTGTTTTTTTTTTGCATTTGTACGTTTAGGCACACCTGTTTAAAGATGAATATCCGCATCATTAGAGTTAGACGCCATACAAAATTACAACGGTCGTACCAATGCGAATGTAAGAATGAAAATGAACTCCTTAGATCAAGTGTTATTATTTATCATTTCAAATAGTTTAGATCAGTCATGAATATGTGTGTCGGAAGGTGAGTGTGCCGTCCAACAGCTAACACCATTAAAAATCCCTAGTCTACACTGGATTCAAACTCACGCCTCTCCCGGTAGCTAAGCAGTTTATCATCCTCAACCATACATCCTACAGTTTATGGTAACTTTGTTTCCGGATAGTCTATTGCTTTATTCTTATCTTATCTTATTCGCCTCTCTTGTACGTTTCTTATCATAATGGTCATTTAGCGTTTTAGCGTTTATCATAAGGTTGCACATACCTATACAGCATGTGTAAACTACATTTAAAAGTAAATTTAAGTTGAGAAGTTTATTTTTCTACTAAAAACAGAGACCCTTGTGGTCCCTGGGGGAGATACTCTTATGCTCATCTGCTTCCATGTTCGATGGTTAACGTGGGTGTCACGTGGCCGGCACAACGACCAACCTTCTTTCACATGTAAATTGCGAGTGGGTCTGGTGTGAATGTACATTTTGGTTTTCTGTAGTTATAATGCTTTGTTTGGTGTTTGGCACAAACTATAAGAAAAATTTCCTTATGGATAATAAAGATCAATATTATTATTATCCCAAATATTTAAGATCTCCAGAGACATTTTACAATCACAGGGATTCGAACTCTTGACCCTCCGATAAAGAAACCAGGCTCCCTCCCATCGCATTATATTCCTTAGATTAGTTTAGATAATAATTTCGCTGTCAGATTTACTGTAAAAATGCTTTTATTTAACTCTCTAATGCCAAAGAATACAAAAACCTCAAACATTGAAAGTCTTAATCCAAACTTCAAAGACAGAAGATACCGAGAGGTTGTAAATTTCTGGCACTGACCTTCATAAGCTGCTCCTCTATGTCCTGAAGGGTCATTTTGAATTTATGTTTCACTTCCCCGCTAGAGCCAGAATACATAGTCTAGAGGACATAGGTTCAAACCGTTAGAAAGTCTCGTGGCTTGATTGCCTGCCCTTAGGAATCCGCACAGTGATGAAACATGATGGAAAAAAAAAACAACACCATCTTCTGTGGATGGCTGTAGTGTCAAGTTGTCGAGAGGGAGAGAGACAGCGCGCGCTGTGACGCAAACTACAAGTGGGTGTGAGGACAGGACAGTGGGAGGCAGTATGTGAGGGGTTTGAGAGGAGTAGGGGGGTAGATGAGGAGGACTAGTCCGGAGGAGGTTGTATCTTGGAGGGGTGAGTACAGGGGGAGACTAGCTGAAAGGGCGACCAGAGATTGTATCTTTCGGAGGGGGGGGGTGGAAAGTTTCAGGGGGAGATTGTAGTTGAAGAGGTGAGTGCAGAGGTGGTTATATCTGGGGGGGGGGTAGATACAGGGGGGAGGCTGTGGTTGAGGGAGCTAGTACAGAGGTGGTTGTATCCTGAGGGTAGGGGAGGGTGAGTACACGAAATGAGTGGAGTCTTTGTGAGTGGAGAGCATTCACCAAGATTTCTATTCAAGCTCATGAGCGTAGTTTGTTGTTGCAGAGAGGAGGGGGGGGGGGCACTGGGGGAAAAGACAGGGGTGGTGGAGGTTCTCGAAGGCACACTTCGCTTTGAAGTATTTCTCCAGGTTATTAAAATCTTTCACTTTTCCTAGCCAGAACTGTGACGACGAGGAATGAAGTTTTTTTTTTGTTTTTTTTCATTTTAACGAAAAATCTGGCCAACTTTTTGTGTTGTTCTCGTTGAGACTAACAGAAATACGATTTAAAAAAAACAAACTCAAATAAACTTAGAACTTGCCGGACGTCCAGACGTGATTAAAAAAATTTAGTTTACAGAAAAAAAAAATCTCATTTCTTTTAAAACACATTTTCTTCTTTTTTTTTTTGTTTTGTTTTGTTTAAACTTTCATCTGTCCTATAACTTTTACTAGATCTACAATTTGTGTTTCTCTCATAATGGTCCTGGCAAGGAGAACTTGAATAGTGCAGTCCTCAAGAACATGGTGCCTTCATTACCTTCACCTTTAGCTATTCATCAGTCCGGTGCTTCCCAAACTGTGTTCCGTGGATCCCTAATGCTCCTCGAGGCATGAATATGTATTCCACGAGCTTCTGGAATAATCAACTGGTAGACCACTGCGCGAATCATTCTCGTTGAAAAGAATAAGCAAAGTGCTCCGCTAAATAATCCGAATGTGCGAAGGGCTGCGTTAAGGAAAAAGTTTGGGAACCACTGTCTTAGTCTGTTGAGCCGTCTAGGCACAACAAATCATTTGTCGGCCATCTTGCCCCATTCTTCTCTGTCTTTTGCCTTGAATCTCTTTCAAAGACAGGCACGTCCATTCTTTATTGTTGTTTTACCACCGCTTTCTCTGTCTCCCTCTTTTTTTGTCCTGGTACTGTTCCCTGCAGGAAGGTCTTTACGAGCAGTGAGGACATTGTGATGTACCATAAAAATTTAGGCACGTCCATTCTTTATTGTTGTTTTACCACCGCTTTCTCTGTCTCCCTCTTATTTTTTGTCCTGGTACTGTTCCCTGCAGGAAGGTCTTTACGAGCAGTGAGGACATTGTGATGTACCATAAAAATTTAGTTTGCGTTTCTGGACAGTGGTCAGCAGGTCTTCGCCTGTTCTGACCACCATTGTGAACCAACCCTGTTTCGAATCCTCTACAATGACGGCATCATCGTGGAGATCTGCCAACCAGATGGCAGCAGTCGAGAAGAGGCATCAAACATCACTAGTGACTGATCTCCAAAGAAAAAAAAAACTTTTCGCCTTATCCCCCGAACTGCACTGGAGGTTCTACTCTAAGTGTCACGTGATCCACAAAGGGGAAAAAAAAGTAAAGTTCCCCTTTCAGACCTTTTAGGGCTAATGATGTCCGAACCTTGACGCACGGACCATATCCTGACCTAGACGCGGACCATATCCGGACCTAGACGCGGACCTATATCCAGACCTTGACTCGGGATAATAAATATAAGAAATATAAAGACAGATGTAATGGGAGATATATAAGGGACCCCTCAACTCAAGAAAACATTAAGAAACTGGAACAAACACAAAATAGAGCAGTGAGATTCATAACAAACGAATATTCACATTTGACTAGGGTAACATCATTAGTAAAATCACTAAATTTAGAAAGCCTTCAGGACAGAAGACTCAAAAGTAAAGTAGCAATTATACATAAAACACTGAACCATAATCTTCAAATACAAGAACAAAATTTAATAAAATACTCTGAAAGACACAAAAATAAAGGCACATTCCTTGTCCCATATGCTAGGACAAATTTGTACAAATACTCCTTCTTCCCTAGTGCTATTAGAGCATGGAATGGGTTGCCTGAGCTAGCCAGAAAAACCAGTGACTTGGCAGAATTTAAGTCATTGGTTAATATGCATGACTAAATGCATGACGCGTAGGACGTAATCATCTTCTTTTTTGAAGTAACGTCTGTATTATATAAGATAAGATAAGATAAGGAGAGAGAGATAAATAGAGAAAGAGACAAAGGGAAAGAGATAAACGGAAAGAGAGATAAAGAAAGAGAGATAAATAGGGAGAGATAAAGTGAAAGAGAAAGAAAAAGAGATTAAAATCTATGAAAATAAATAGAAAATTATGATTTACGAAACCAACAGTTTCAACTCAAGCTCGTTAAGTCTATATTTAGTAACAAGGTCAGTGCCCAAAGTAATTTCTCTTCTAATTATAAGGCCAAGGTCAACAAAGTCTAGAGAAAAAAAAAAAGTCACACCCGCTCCAGACCTTATTTGTCCTAAGGTCATACAGGTGGCAGTCATAATCACTGCAATCGTTGGTAACTCTCTCCAGCTTTCTGACCTGGGTACTTACAAGTTAAAAATCATTTGAACCCCCGTGGCCCTCAGAAAATGAATGGTTTTATTTTTGGTAGAAGCTGGCGTACTCAAACCATCAAGTCTTGTTTTTAAAATAACTTGTTTGTTTTCTTTGGTGAGAGGCTACGAAAGTGGATCAGATTTGGCGCTATTACTTTGATGGGAAGGAGTGTTGATTTATTTTACTTATTCATAATTTAAGCACATTTGATCGCTGGCACTTTTTTTTTTTTTTTTGTCTCTAGTTAGCAGAAGACCAAACAACAATCATTGGCTTCCCTGTACTCCTGCTTCAGGGGCGGAGGTCAGATTAGAAGGCGATAAAGTTGGAAGGAGAAGGATATTTAGTACATTTAGGTTTTATCTTATCTTATATAATACAGACGTTACTTCAAAAAAGAAGATGATTACGTCCTATGCGTCATGCATTTAGTCATGCATATTAACCAATGACCTAAACTCCGCCCAGTCACTGGTTTTCCTGGCTGGCTCAGGCAACCCATTCTAAGCTCTAATAGCGCTTGGGAAGAAGGAGCTTTTGTCCTAGCATATAGGAAGAGGAATGTGCCTTTATTTTTGTGTCTTAATAAGTATTTTATTAAATTTTGTTTTTGTATTTGAAGATTATGGTTTTGTGTTCTATGTATAATTGCTACTTTACTTTTAAGTCTTCTGTCCTGAAGGCTTTCTAAATTTAGTAATTTTACTAAAGGTGTTACTCTAGTCAAATGTGAATATGGAGCAGCTTTCACGAAGACCTTAGTTTTGTTGGACCGTTGGGGCACTACCAGGGCTGGCCTTGCATGACTGAAGGCCTAGGCAAAGTGAATTTATCTTAAATAATGCAGACGTTACATCAACAAAAGAGGTTCGTAGCGATTTGGTGGCCACAAATGAAATTTAAAAAAATAAAACAGGAACAAGAAAAACACATATACCTAGACACATAGACAATACCTCGATTATTAAAGTTAATACATAATAAAATAGTTTAAAAAAAAAATATTTAAATTTAATTCGGGTGACACCGTCAGAATGTACTTTTTTTTCTGATTGGGCCAGCAGGCAGGCATGATTGATCAAATATTTATTGGTGTGTTTATAAGTTTTTAGCCAAATTTACATTTATATATTTTCTTACGTAGAAGAGTTCCGGAGAGTGTCCTGGGTTAGAGCCAAACAGCTGACTTCCACTGGAGCAGAAGGTGGCAAGAAAGCTTTGTTAGAGCTCAAGACTAAGACTAAGCCTAAGACTGCTTTATTGATGCTTGCGGAAATTTGTTGTGATTACAAGGACTCTTTTCTCATATAAAGACAACACAACAGAAACATACACATAAATACAACAGACAACATAAAGAGTTCATTCAGCGACTACACACAGGTATCTTGGTGCATTTCATGTTCCCTGATCAATGAGTGGCGGTGATAGAGTCTGACCGAGTGAGGTACGAACGAGTTTTTGTACCGCTCCGTTCTTGTTTTGATTGCGACGACCTGACGTAGTACTGATGGAGCCGGTGGCCGTTGTCTTCCATGATTTTTTTCGATTTTTCTTAGGAACTTTTGCTCAAAAAGTTCCTTTAAATGTGGTAATGTTGTGAGTCAATGTTGTACACACGGAGGTTTCCATTCTC
This sequence comes from Biomphalaria sudanica, assembly GCA_036873155.1. Classification (NCBI taxonomy): domain Eukaryota; kingdom Metazoa; phylum Mollusca; class Gastropoda; family Planorbidae; genus Biomphalaria; species Biomphalaria sudanica. The sequence goes on along the minus strand of JAZGLO010006436.1, from coordinate 349,357 downwards.
ATCAATCACACATCAATCACACATCAATCACACATGAATCTGTCATTTGATTGGTGTCATGTGCTCTGGGCTGTCGTTTTGGTCGTCTCCCAGGTTCATCCTGGATCCAATGAAATTAGGACAAAATACCACAACTCATAAAAATTCCTCTTCTCACCTCTGTCATCTCATCTGTCACGTGATGTTTGTCGTGAGTTTGCAGTGACAGTTCTCGTAACCACATCCCTCCACTTTTCCCGGATATCAAGTCAGGCCGACCCAGTCTTTTATATTGTCCAGACAGTTCTTCTTCGGACGACCCTTTCTTCATGTTCCCTCCACTGTACCTTGAAGGATGACTTTTTGACTAGTTCTGACATTGAGTCATACTTTATACAGGCATTTTGTTATCATTGACATGTCATACTTACGTTCCTCTACAAAAAAAAGTAGAGTTCCCCCCCCCTTTTTTTTTTGGAGCTTGCGATCAATGGGGCAGATAATGTTAAGGTCATCTGTTTTCTTTGGCCAATGGTTAACGAGCAGGGTGTCATATGGCCAGCACAACGATCATTCGCATTTACTTTCCTCAGCTAAAGTAAGGTACCCATGGATGAACTAATTGGCGCCCTTAGAATCCCAAAATTCAAAATCCCAGTCTTCACCGGGATTCAAAACCAGGACCCCAGGTTCGGAAGCCAAGCGCTTAACCATTGGACCACCGCCCCCCTACCCCACATCGTTACGTCACACAATATTTCCCCCCCCCCCTTGTTCTATTGCGTAGGCTTTGAACTTATTTTAAACCAATTCTGCATATTGCGACATTCAACGCCAGACTTCAGACATGTCTATAAGTATTTGAAGACCAATTCTATCCAGACAATATTCAAGTCTAGCGGTATTTCCAGAACAGAGAAAAATAAAACAAACAACTAAATTTTTAATCATTTTTTTGATGAGACATTTTCCTTTAGGGGATAAAAGGCGAACAGAACTTAAACCAAAAGTAAACAAAACTGGATGTTGCTGAGTGTTAGTCTTTCAGTTTCATGTAGACTTAACTCTTTCTCTCCTAATTGACGATACCAGCGTTGATTCCACCAGAATGTGGTAAAAAACTACGGAGAGAAAGAGTTAAGTGTACAGGACAGGAACAAAGGGTATTAACTCATGAAGTAATGTCCTCCCATTTTTGCTTTCTAAACATACGATAGGTACATTCTTTTTTTTTTGGATACATCATGAAGTCTTGCCTGAACGGCTGGTGAATGATTCAGAAGAGTCAGCCCCAGGAGAAATTACGTGCTCAAGATTTTTACCAGATTGACGGAAAGGGTGAATTAATATTAGCTTAGAAAAAATGGCAATTTAAGATAACCAACGAGGAAGTGCTTCGGAGAGCAGGGTGCCAGGACATCCGCTCTGTTATCAGCAGCAGACGCCTTGGCTGGCTTGGCCACGTTCGTAGACTGCCAGTAGGTCGACTTCCACAGGACATTCTGTATCTAATAGAAGGCAGGAAAGCCGCTGGTCGCCGACTTTTACGTTATACGGATCTTATCTAATCTTAGATAATACAGACGTTACTTCAAAAAAGAAGATGATTACGTCCTACGCGTCATGCATTTAGTCATGCATATTAACCAATGACTTAAACTCTGCCAAGTCACTGGTTTTCCTGGCTAGCTCAGGCAACCCATTCCATGCTCTAATAGCACTAGGGAAGAAGGAGTATTTGTACAAATTTGTCCTAGCATATGGGATGACTTAAACTCTGCCAAGTCATTGGTTTTCCTGGCTAGCTTAGGCAACCCATTCCATGCTCTAATAGCACTAGGGAAGAAGGAGTATTTGTACAAATTTGTCCTAGCATATGGGATGAGGAATGTGCCTGTATCTTTGTGTCTTTCAGAGTATTTTATTACATTTTGTTTTTGTATTTGAAGATTATGGTTCAGGTTTTATGCATAATTTGCTACTTTAATTTTGAGTCTTCTGTCCTGAAGGCTTTCTAAATTTAGTGATTTTACTATAGGTGTTACTCTAGTCAAATGTGAATATTCATTTGTTATGAATCTCACTGCTCTATTTTGTGTCTGTTCCAGTTTCTTAATGTTTTCTTGAGTTGAAGGGTCCCAAACGGTGGATGCATATTCTATTATTGGCCTAACCAAGGTTAAGTAACATTTTAGTTGTATGTTCTTATTTGATTTATAGAAATTTCTTTTAATAAACCCTAATGCTTTGTTTGATTTTTTTATAGTTTCATCAATATGTGAATTCCATGCCAGTTTTTCATTTATTATAACACCTAGGTATTTTGCGTTTTTAGTCTGTGTTACTGGTTTGCCATGAATAAGATAAGTGGAATTAATTTGTTTTAGTTTTTTTTTTGTTACTCTTAACAACTGACATTTTTCTGGGTGGAAAGACATGCTCCAATTTGATTCCCATTTCTGTAATTCATGTAATTCTCTTTGTAAAATATCTGTGTCTTGTGTTGTTTTTATTGTTCTATATATTATGCAATCGTCTGCAAATAATCTGACTTTTGTTCCTGAAGTAATGCAATTTGGTAAATCATTTATGTAAATTAAAAATAGTAGTGAACCCAAGACTGTTCCTTGAGGTACACCTGAGTTTACTGTTATCGGTGTTGATTTAGAGCCATTTATTATTACAGTTTGTTTTCTCCATATCAGAAAATCTTTAATCCACTGATGCAGTGGACCATTAATGCCAAAATATTTTAATTTTTTAAGCAAACTATGGTGGTGAACTTTGTCAAAATCCTTAGAAAAATCTAGTAAGATAGCATCTATTTGTTCACTATTATCTAAACCTTTAGAAAAATCATCAATTAGTCCTATTAGTTGTGTTTCACATGATCTATATTTCCTAAAGTCATGTTGGTATGGTGTGAGGACATTTTGTTTGTCTAAGTGGTTTATGATGTTGCTACATATTATGTGTTCTAGGATTTTACATGTGATGCTGGTAAGTGATACTGGTCTGTAGTTTCCTGTCAGATTTTTCTCCTTTTTTAAATAGGGGGGTGACATTAGCTTCTTTCCAGTCCTTCGGTACTCTGCCCTGGTTAAGTGAAGCCTGAAAGAGTATTTTGAACACTGGGGCTAGCTCATTGCTTAGTTCTTTGAGTAATCTAGTGTTACGTCTTCATATTATATGAAACTCTTTAGACAGGGAAAACGACAAATCACCGTTTATAAATACTTTAATCTTTATTAACACTGAAAACACTTTCTTTGTTCATATTCCTCCATTTTGGTTTCTTCCTATTTTCAACACGCATTCGCACCATTTCACATTTACACTAAGATGCGCACGTTTTCACATTTACACTAATATGCGCACGTAACATCCCCCCTGTTTGACAAGTTTGATGTACATCGAACGTCCAAAATACAAATCACCACATATCTTATCAGCCTATTCCAAGTTAAAAAAAATAATCTAAATTCTCTGTAACATAGGGAACCATAATGTAATACAAACCAAAATCATACACAATGACATATTAATAATAATACACTTTTAACATTAGATTAACATATAACATTTATATTCCCCAGTTGTGACAGTAACCATCACAATACTAATTGTTATTATGAAAAATTATCACATATATATCTATACATATCTCTATGGAATCATGAAGATTTCGTTTATACCACTCCCCGCCTATAATTCAATCCAAATCTATATCTGCTCACAAATCATTGTTGTGTACACCCACAATTGAACAATTCTCTATTGAATATCTACTACACTCCGTGCCAGAATTTACCAATGTACACAATAAAATAGCTTAATTCTTAACAGAATGTCAATAGTCATGATACACTCTACACAATCTCCACAACCTTTAAGTACAGCGTGATAATGTATCTGCCACAACATTTTCTTTCCCTGGTATTGTCTTGATCTCAAATTTATAGTCCATCAGTTGTAATGCCCACCTAGCAATTCTATTATTACCACATTTATTTAAATTAATGAATGCCAACGGAGCATGATCAGTCCATAATTGAAATGCTATTTACTGCTTAGTATCATCCGGCCTATATAATAATTCCAGTCTTGACGTTTCAATTTCAAATTTCTTCAAAAAAATGTCTATGTCCATTTTAGCTTCTTCAAATATCGCACCTTTATATTTTGCTAGTTTATTCCCTGTAGTGTCACTCTTTCTTTTATCACTTTCTTTTTCTTGGTTTGTTTTTAACTTTTTCTCTGCTGTCTCTTTTTCAAACGCTAATCTTTCTCTTTCAATGGCAACTAATTCATTTTTCTTTTCCCTTTCAATTGCTACTATCTCCTTATCCTTTTCTCTTTCTCTTTTGTCCTCCTTATCTAATCTCTCCTTTTCTTTTTCTCTTTCCATCGCTAATCTCTCCTTTTCTTTGTCTCTTTCCATCGCTAATCTCTCCCTCTCCATTAACCTTTCTTGTACGTATTTTCTTAGTTCTGCCCCTTCCAGCTCCAACAACCTTCCCTCTTCCTTCAACGCTGCTACCTCAGCCTTGTCCGCCATAGTCTATTTCTAATAATATCGACTCGAATGTTCTCCTGTCTCTAGATCTAGACTTTACTATCTCTACTGTCTGTTGACAGGATATCCACTGTGTATAGAGGGATATGTGGGTTTTACCTTTTACGTTGGGCGCCACTTGTTACGTCTCCATATTATTCAAAACTCTTTAGACAGGGAAAACGACAAATCACCGTTTATAAATACTTTAATCTTTATTAACACTGAAAACACTTTCTTTGTTCATATTCCTCCATTTTGGTTTCTTCCTATTTTCAACACGCATTCGCACCATTTCACATTTACACTAAGATGCGCACGTTTTCACATTTACACTAATATGCGCACGTAACATCTAGCTGGAATACCATCAGGTCCAGACGCTTTATTTGGTTTGGTGTTGGCTAATAGTTTTTGAATTCCATTTTCTTGTACTACTATATCTTCTATGTTGTCTACTTGGTTCAAATTCAGTAATATGTCTTTGTCTCCTGGTGCTGAGAATGCTGATGCAAAGTATTTGTTTAGGATGTTTGCTTTAGTTTCATTATCATTATGTATTATGTTATGTTCATCTTTTAATGGCGCTATGCCTGTTGTTTCCATTTTCTTAGACTTAATGTATGACCATAGGTTTTTGTTGTTATCTTTAGATATTACATTGTTTATGTATTCACTCTGCAGCTGTCTGCTTACTTTTTGGGTTAAGTGTTTAATTTTTATATACTTTTTGTAAACTCTTTCTGCCTTAGTTTCTTTAAATTTTCTATATATTTTTTCCTTCTGTTTACAAAGCTTTTGAGTCTATTATTAAACCAGCATTTATTTATTTTGTTTGATGTGTATTTAGTTGGTATATGATTTTCTATAATGCTTTTAAGATGGTTTTTAATGAAATTCCAGAGGTCATCGACTGGTTGGTTAATGTCTTTTTCTAATAAGAATGTTTGTTAAAAGTTTAATGCGGCTTGGTGTAGTTGTGTTAGGTTACATTTATTCCAGAGTAAGATTTTTCTTTTGGGTTTTGAATTGGCTACTGCTTTTATCTGACTGTGTATTTTTATGATCTCATGGTCTGATAGACCAGGGATAATATCATAATCAACTACTAATCCAGGTCTGTTGGTTAAGAAGAGATCTAATGTGTTGTTTAATCTAGTTGGCTTTTTAATGATTTGATCTAAACTTAGGTTGTGTAAAAATTCTATGAAAAGCTCATTTATGTCCTTAAGGTTTTGGTGTTTATCTATGGTTAGAGTTTTCCAATTTATATCAGGTAGGTTGAAATCACACATAATCCAAAAAACTGCATTTTTATTTGTCTCTTTAAGTGTAGTAATCTGATTACATAGTTCCTGTATGTATTCTAAACTAGAATTTGGTGGTCTGTAAATGCTGCCTATTATAAGGGATGTTGAGGTGGTATTAATTTTACAAAATGTTGATTCTATATTTTTGAGTTAGGTAAGGTAATTTCTTCTGCTATAAGAGTGTTTTTTATTGCTAGAAGAACTCCTCCATGATTATCAGTCCTATCTTTTCTAAAATTTCATAATTACTATTGAAAATTTCTGCATTATAAATTTCAGGATGTAGCCAAGTTTCTGTTCCTGCAATTATGTCTGGTTTCTCACATTCTAATAAAATTTCTAAGTCAGCTATTTTGTTCTTAATGCTTTGAAAATTTATTACTAAGGTTTTAAGGTATTTTGGTATTACTTCTTTAGTAGGTTTGTTTAGTGAGGCTGTTGTATAAATTTTAGTAGATTTAGGTTTAAAGGAATGGATCTGGCTAGTGGTTGGTGAGTTTGGTTTGGGATGGTGTTTAGGATATTGTATGGGTTAGAAGTGTCTGCATCAAAGGAATCAAACAGTCCTGATGTAAACTGAGGTAACCCACATGGTACACAGTGCCATGATGCGTCTTTGTTGCCTAAGGCATAATACACAGGTGTATTCATATGGAGACATGATGCATGGTACCATTCATCGCAGGTGTCACATTGAATGGCTTTCTGTTTCATGGTGCATACTTTTTTGCAGATGTTGCATCTATCTTTAGATCTAGGCCCTGGATTTGACTCTACATCTCCTGCTATTAATATTAACAGTGATAGGTATTTATTTCTGCTGTGTCTGATTGAGAACTTCCATTTGTGATGGGTGATCTTCTTTAATGTTATGGATGTGTATGTTAGGTTATTTTTTAAGTTGCATTGATCTAGAGTGTGATGATTGATTATGACTGTTGTTTCCTTTTTAAGTTTAGTGTTGACAGGTAGATCTAGTTCTATGTTCAGCTAGTGAGTAATTATTAGGATAAGTAGCCAGAGCAATTTCATGTTGACTGTTGTTGATTTTAGTTTTTAAAGGTCTAGTCTAAATCTAGTTTAAGGTTTACAATGCCTAAGTTAAGTCTAAGTCTAAAGTAAAGCTAATTTACAATGACAATTAAATCAAATCAAATGGTTTATTAAATTCAAAATATGGACCAGACTAGATCTAAATCTAGATCAATATATTTACGTGTATAACTAACTATATAGAATATTACTATTAGTTATTATTGGTAGTATTAGTAGATGATTAGTAGATCTAAAGCCTTAATTAAAGTCTAAGTCTAACACTAGACTGAGTAGATCTAAAATCTAATGATATAATAATAATATAAATAATATTAAATATATAGATTCTAGATCTATCTAATTATATTTAGATCTATATAAGGCTAATAAAAAAAAGGATTAGTGAGACAAAATAGTCCTAAAATAAGAGTTTAGATGTATGCAAACGCGACATGAAGCTCTTCAAAATCGACACTAGCAGCTGGGAAGAGGTGGCACTGGATAGATCCTCATGGAGAGAGAGCATAAAGGAAGGGTCACGGATTGCAGATGCCATACACAACAGAAGCAGAAAGATGGGTGAAAATGCAACGGCGCCTGGTGATTACATGTGCCCAACCTGCGATCGCAGCTGTGTATCAAGGATTGGCCTCTTTAGTCACACAAGAAGTTGCAAAGGGAAAAGATCGTCTCCAGACGTAAAATATCACAGAGAGTACAAATACAATCCAACTTGTGTAAGATGTAAGTAGTGTTAGCATGTCCTAAGAGTACACTAAAAGAATATCTAATTGTTTAATTATTCTTTATGTTTCGGATGTTCCTCCAGAATGAAAGATTGTTACCTCCTAGCCCAAACCTCCCGCATGACATCGGCTGATGGCGGTGGGCAGCATTCGAAACCAGGTCCTTTTAGTCCAGAACGCATACCACACGACATGGCAGCCATTCAATTTATTTAACAAGAGTACAAACCACTATAATTCTTTGAATATTCTAGAAGATTAAAAAAAAATGAATTCCCTATTTCCAATTTTATTGAAATCCTCAAAATGTCTTTTCCCTCAAGTCATGAAGAATACGTTCAGACGTGACCTTAACCTTTCTAGCCGTACGTGTAACCTGATGTTATTGTCTAACCCTAACTCTTAGTTAAAAAAACTAAGACACTAAAGTCCTAACATCAAACAGTTTCGAGAGAAGACTTCAGTCACAGACGCGATTAACTGAAAGCTATAATCACCCGCTACCTAAGTGATTGGTAGGTTGACCTCTTCATGACCTGAGTGAACAAACATTATTCTAATGTGATGGTCTAAGTGCCTAGTTGAATCTTGGGATTTCCCTTTGATAGATTTTGGTTAATTTTCATGAAATACGAATTAGCTCGTAAAAAATTGTGTCTGTTTAAGAAGATATTATCCAATAATTATAAAGCTAGTGAAAAGTGTCTTGCTGTGAAAAGCTACTAAATTACCGGAGCTGAAAAAGTGACATTTTGTTTCGCTTTAACGTAAACACGTTTTTTTTTTTTATAGCTTTTAACAATTATCGATAACTGGGAAACTTAAAACGTTATTTGAAACAAAACTTCATTAATCCCATCTTTGATTTGTCTTAGTCAATTATAAAGAAACATAAGAACATCTCTGACATGTCTTAGTCAATAATAGAGAAACATAAGAACATCTCTGACATGTCTTAGTCAATAATAGAGAAAGATAAAGACATCTCTGATATGTCTTAGTCAATTATAAAGAAACATAAGAACATCTCTGACATGTCTTAGTCAATGATAGAGAAAGATAATGACATCTCTGTTGTGTCTTAGTCAGTGATAAAGAAACATAAGGACATCTCTGACATGTCTTAGTCAATAATAGAGAAAGATAAAGACATCTCTGATATGTCTTAGTCAGTGATAAAGAAACATATTGACATCTCTGACATGTCTTAGTCAATAATAGAGAAAGATAAAGACATCTCTGACATATCCTAGTCAATGATAGAGAAAGATAAAGACATCTCTGATGTGTCTTAGTCAGTGATAAAGAAACATAAGGACATCTCTGTCTTAGTCAGTGATAAAGAAAGCAAAAGATATTTCTGAAGTGACCTAGTTTTACTTGTTGTCCCTTTTCAGTCTTCTGCAATTCTCGTGGATCTACGAAGGGAATGAACTCCAGGCTATTCTGCAATTCTCCTGGATCTACGAAGGGAATGAACTCCAGGCTATTCTGCAATTCTCCTGGATCTACGAAGGGAATGAACTCCAGGCTATTCTGCAATTCTCCTGGATCTACGAAGGGAATGAACTCCAGGCTATTCTGCAATTCTCCTGGATCTACGAAGGGAATGAACTCCAGGCTATTCTGCAATTCTCGTGGATCTACGAAGGGAATGAACTCCAGGCTATCCTTCAACTATATTCTGCTTCGTGTTCAATCATCTCTTCTTTCTCTCTCTCTTTCTCTCTCTCTCTCTCTTTCTCTCTCTCTCTCTTTTTCTCTCTCTTTCTTTATTTCTTTCTCTCCTTAGATCGCTATCTCTCTCTCCTTTTCGTCTCTATCGCACACTTTTGCTCTCTCTCTCACACTCTCTCTCTCTCTGTCTCTCTCTCTCTCTCTCTGTATTATGCTACCATCGCTTCACACGCAGTAAGCTGATCTCAGTTTAAATTACCAGAGTTCATTAAAGGATATTAAACTTATAGTTTTGTTAACTGGCAGTGATTGTAAGGTGCAAAAGTGTACCGAGCTTTACAGAAGTGTGTACTGAATAGAGTGATGACTGCAATCTACAAACCACTAAAACTAAACATCTGTGTTGAGAAAGGAAACTCAGGATGTGTGAGCTAAACTGTTATCAAGTTTTATAAGTTCTACATTAAAAAAACAAATTACTTTTATACAAAGCTAATATGAACTTACTTTGTCTGTCTGTCTGTCTGTCTGGTACAAAACTACAAATCTCGTACACGTTATTTCTTCGATTACTCGTTATCCGATCAAGTTTCGCACAATCAAACTTAACACATTTAATTACTGTCGATGACAACATACGAATCAATCAAAAACCAATTAGTTAATCAATTAGTAGTAATTAATTAATGGTGCTTTATATGGAATCAGGGAGATAAATCATGCAGTATTGTGAAATATGGCAATAATTGTACGGTTGTTTTTATATACAAATATTATATAAGACTATTGACGGTTACCAGCATTTATTTCTAGATTTTCATTTTTTATCTGATTCTACCGTGCGAAAAACAACTATTATATGTTTCTTATAGAGATGTGTCTGTTGTCAGTGATTCTGTGTTTCATACACCAGATACATCAAAATGCTTTTTTTTAATTTGGTTTTTCAACATTTTATTTTAGTTAATTTTTTTTTTATTAAATCTCCACTTACATTGATTATGTGGGTGACACAGTCTGTAGACAGTCTGTAGACATCAATTGATTCAACAAAAAAATTATGTTTTATGTCTGTTCTCAGACGACACTAAGCGTGCACTATGTTAAAGTCAACAGCGCTAGGTCAACTTTTATTCGCTTATTGTTTGTATATATTTTCTTTGCTTTCTTTCAGTTAACCCATTCTTGTAACTTTTATTTTCTGTCTCCAGTCTCTCTCTCTCTCTTATTCTCTCATATTTCTCTCTTATTATCACTTACTTATTATTTCTTTCTTATTCTTTCTTATTTCTTTCTTATTTCTCTATTATCCTCTCATATTTCTCTCTTATTATCACTTACTTATTATTTCTTTCTTATTCTTTCTTATTTCTTTCTTATTTCTCTATTATTCTCTCTTATTTTTCTCTTATTTGTTCTGCTCTGTTTCTGTCTTTATCTCTCTCTTTTTCTAGTTCTCATTCTATCTTTACAAAGCTTATATCAACTCACTCCGTCTGTCTGTCTGTCTGTCGGTCTCATAAAAACTTTGTACACGTCTCTCTGGTAAAAAAACAACAACAGTGTGTTACAAGGTCATCTGTCGTCATCGAGAAGAACATAGAAGTTTAATTCATAAAGCGCTGGCTGTGTGTATGTGTTTCGCGTGTGAATGTTGTTCGTATTTACATCTATATTGTTATTGTCACAGTAGTTACACTGTGGTTGTCAATTGTAGTCAAACTGAATTTCCATTGGATTGGCCCAATAAAAATAAAAAAAATATCTTATCTTATCTTATCTTAAACTGTGACGCACCAAATGAAAATGCCTTAATATCGTTTCACGTGGCCAGCGCGACCTCTATATAAAAATTCTGTTCATTCAAAGAAACAATCAATGTCGTCTTCACCTAAATCAATACTCATTTAAAAGATGTAATTGGAAAATAACTCTCTACAATTATAATTTGGGACGGTATATAATATCTATTACTTGCTTATAAAAGCTTAGACATCTAAGGATGGAACATAGGCTACATATCTATGAATATGTATATTGAAACCTCATCTGCACATGAGGTCGCATCAACATCGTCTATATATAGTAACATAGAGTCCTTGTACATCATAACAAACGAATATTTAAATTTGACTAGAGTAACACCTTTAGTAAAATCCCTAAATTTAGAAAGCCTTCAGGACAGAAGACTCAAAAGTAAAGTAGCAATTATACATAAAACACTGAACCATAATCTTCAAATACAAAAACAAAATTTAATAAAATACTCAGAAAGACACAAAGATGAAGGCGCATTCCTCGTTCCATATTCTAGGACAAATTTGTACAAATGCTCCTTCTTCCCTAGTGCTATTAGAGCATGGAATGGGTTGCCTGAGCTAGCCAGAAAAAGCAGTGACTTGGCAGAATTTAAGTCATTGGTTAATATGCATGACTAAATGCATGACGCGTAGGACGTAATCATCTTTTTATTTTGAAGTAACATCTACATTATATAAGATATGATATATATATACAATATACATTATATATATATATATATAGGTCTTTTTTTTTTTAATGGTTAGATGATGGTTCGATAATGACCACTTTCGTTATTAAGGGGACTAAGGGATTTGAACTGTGGTAATGTGCCTCCTCATGTTAGGTGCTAACACAACAACTGCTTTAATCTGTCAACACAAAGACATAGTGAGCGACTACTGCAATATAAGGAATCGTCTTAGATTCCAAAGCTTGAAGATAAGTGCAGCTACGACCTGCATATTTGGTCACACCTAATGCTGACAAAGCCACTGTCCATCTGGGAGGGGGGGGGTCTATTTAAGTCTACTTATCGTCGTCTGCGCTCGTCGTCTGCAGAGCCCTTCTTTGGGTCTCAAATGTGTATCCTGCATCCGAAAATTATCTATCAGAGTTACAAGAACTAGGTAAGTAAAATAAAGTTTCCCTTGCGGACCTTGTGATCTTTAGGGCAGATGATGTTAAGGTCATAGTGACTTACTTTAAAAAGATGTGACCTAGCTACTCAAAATATAGACTAGTTAGAGAAATCGCGACCCCTTTACACAAGATGTCATCTACTTCCACCAGATGACCAAGTTAATACATTACATTGATAACAATATTATCTTACTATCGTACTAAAGAGCTTAGTGAAATGTTTTCGTTTAAAATGTGTTAGGTGTAAAAGGCGGTCTCTGAGTCAACGAACTTTGAGGAAATCAAATTGGAAGACTTTAAAAATCTTTCTGAGCATTAAAAACAAAACGAAACAAAACGAAACCAACGAAACAAACTGACAAGATGAGACACAATCGTGTTTAAAAGCAAGTTAAAAAAAAAGAACAAATCTTCTTCTTTATGAAGCTGATGACATTTTACCAGAGCTATCATTTTGCTCTTAAAACTAACAGGAGGATAGGTTTCAAACAAGAAAAATATTTAACAATACTTAAAAAAAAACTTATACAAAGCTTACTTGTATCAATTAGTTTGGATCAGTCGTATAATTAAATTTGTAATAGATCTAGAGTATTCTAGACTAACAACAAAAAAGAGTTTATTAAAAGAAAATGGGGGGGTCGGATGTCCTGAAGTCGAACTCATGGTTCAAGCCTTCTCATGGTTCTCAAGCCAAAGCGGTAACCACTCTACTAGCGTAGAGTCTATCAATATGGAAGCTTGTATAGCTATCTATTGTTTCAATGTCATGTTTGTGTTCACTAAGCCTGAGACGGCAGCCTGATGTACTATAAAGGGCACTTATTCAACTCATTCCCCCACTTCAGTCAATAGGGGATAGTCTCTTCTTGGCGTCTGCCGATTTCACATGAAAATAATCCCGAGCAACAGGAAAGTACACCAGTTGTTAAAAGTAGGGTTATGGTGCTTCCTTTTGGGAATCATTTCGTCACTTAGTAGCAAGAAGTTGTATGTTCTTTGTTGTCAACTATTTTCAACTAATTCTGTAGAAATGAAATACAAATTGGTTACTTAATAAATGGTGGAAATAAAAGTCTGAAACTGGAATATGAAATGACACACCGTAAATAGTCATCAGGATTGGAAAATCGGAAAACAAGGGCATCCGGCTACAAATACAATGGACAAGGAAGTCGTTGCTATGCTGATGTAAAGAAGAAAAACAATTAAATAATAAATTGCACGGGCTGTTTCTATAAAATCTAATTATTGGACATTTTGTGACCATATTAACGACGAATGTAGAATTTCCATAAGATGATGGAAATGTTGTGTGGATAACACTGAAAGTGTATCCATAATGTTGAAAAGTTTATAAATATTTTAGAAAAGCATGTAAAAGATATAATTGTAAGAGTTCAGGATTACTCTAAGCACCTATGTTTGAAATCACACCTGACATAGCACGGGAGTCTTGTTCCACTACACATACATTTTCATTTCTTCTTTAAATCTGAGATTTGTTCCTTTTGATTAGAAGATTTGTCTTTTGTAAAAACAGATTGAATGTGAAATGAAAGACAGTATACTAATAGCAATCTGTTAGCATGTCAATCAAATTACGTAAAGAAAAAAAATGTTTTTAATTCAATAGATGTGAAAGTAGCTTTCTCTAATTAGTTCTACGTGACATTTTTCGTGAAGACATTTTTAAAAATATGTATTTGAAAGACTACAAATAAGTAACAGAAATCTTGATGCTGGACATGATCAATTTTGATGTTGTACATTATAAATCTTGATACTGGACATTAGAAATCTTGATACTCGACATGTAAATCTTGATGCTGGAATGCATCAATCTTGATCCTGGACATCTTTATTCCAGACATATTAAATGCTGAAACTGGACATTATATATCTTGACACTGGACATATAAATCTTGGTGCTGGATATATAAATCTTGATACTGGACATATAAATTTGGTGATGGACATATAAATCTTGATACTGGACATATAAATCTTGATACTGGACGTACAAAACTTGATGTTTGACATATAAATATTGATGCTGGACATTTAGATATTTTGCTGCTGGGCTTTATCAATCTTGATCCTGTGCTTATTGATTCAATACATATTAAATGTTGACACTGGACATTATAAATCTTGATGCTGGTCAATGGCCAGCTGAATAGAATATTCACAAGCTACCATTTCATTCCTTGGTCAGCTCTAAATACCAGGTTACAGTGGAGGCTTAGATCAAAGTACTCGAGTGTATTGGACATTGGTACCTCACGTGACCTCGTGAATCATTTATCTCCATCAGTTGGTTCCCACGTAGTCCCATGGGGTCAGAAGTGGACTGACGTTAGTATTTGTGAAAATGTCCTGTGGTCAGTAGACCTTGGACTGATATGACAAGAGGACGCTACATAGCCATTGAAATTAGTTGCAACGTTGAACGAAATGACATCTGCAATAATTGACATGTAAGAAATATGACATCTAGAAATATTGACATCTGCATTGCTTCAAATTTAAAAATGACATCTATAATAGTTGACATCTAAGAAAAAGTGAATCATACAATTATTGAGATCTGCTTTGCTTGAAACACAAATAAAATTTAAAAACAGTTAAATCCAAAACAAAGTGACATATACACATTTTGTCACATATTGACATCTACACATATTGTCACATATTGACATCTACACATATTGTCACACATTGACATCTTCACATATTGTCACATATTGACATCTACACATATTGTCACACATTGACATCTTCACATATTGACATCTACACATATTGTCACACATTGACATCTACACATATTGTCACATATTGACGTCTACACATACTGTCACATATTGACATCTACACATATTGTCACATATTGACATCTACACATATTGTCACACATTGACATCTTCACATATTGACATCTACACATATTGTCACACATTGACATCTACACATATTGTCACATATTGACTTCTACACAATGTCACATATCTGCATTGCTTTAAACAAAAAATTCACATCTCTACTAATTGACATTTATTCCGCATCTATACAAATTGACATCTACCAAATTGGTATTCATACAAAACGAAACTACATTTATTGACATCTGCAATGCTTCAATTGCGAAGTGACATTTACATGAATTTGCATCAACAATATAATACACACCCAATCGGTAACTACAACTCTAGAGACGCAGTCTGACATGTTATGTGGCATCATACACTAATGACATCTGAAACGATTTATCTTCAAATTGACAAATCGTGACAAGCTCTAGACATAAACTGACACATCCTAACGCTGGTGTCAGTGACATTGTCACTGAAGCACAAGCACACACACACACAGCCTCAGAACCTGGTGTGAACTCGATACTTGAAGTATTAGCCCAACCAGAACTCGCAAGTTGACTCACAGAAATGTTCTCACCTTATTTAATTAGAGCAAGGAAAAGACAACTTGCAATTATTTCCCTCACGTATATTGATCACATAAAAACTGTCCGTACAGAGTTGTTGTTCTTTACTCATTTATCAGTAATAAAAATACATTATTTTTTATAAACCATTAAAATAACTCATGACTTTAAAATGAGGAGGAAAATATTAATGTTTCTAAACAAATCTAATTAAATTCCCATTTAGGCTTTTTACCGGAGTCATTGCCTTGTCTTGGTATTACATGCTGAATGTTCCCGACAAAGTATATATATATATATACTTTAGATATATAGTTAAAACAATTTCGTTCCACAACAGGTAATCACTAGCACGAATATAATGATTTTGTATTTAGAAAAAAATCATTTTAATTTCGTAAAGATCTACACTATTCTACACACTTGCTTGAATTAGAAAGAAATGCCAAGCTTGTGTTTTAACTTCCATATATCTATATCAGTTACACTTCGTAACAAAGATCAATTGGTTAATAATTATATAGGCTAGTGCTGTGACTATAACGATTTCACATCGTCACACAGGCCAGGCAAGGACGACTGAGTTAATGCTGGAGAAAAAATGAGTTTAGGTGTGTAGAGTAGGTATTTGTTTATAGTTTATGTCTTACAGGGCTGACTTACAAATTGCGTGACCCTATTTAATGGATGCTTGCGAAGAGCCTTTTAAAATTAAAAAAAAAACAACAACCCTTGCTATTAGATCATTATAGCAAACATTTATTATACAATACGCGTGGGAAGCAACGCAGACGCAAAGGCGCTAATGGATTAATTATTGCTACGTCAATTATAAATATGTTAACCCTTTAAGTCCTACATCATAAAAAGCCTGTGACAATAGCCATGACTTGATAGTGATATGCTTAATGTAAATTGCATGGCCCCTGCAAATCGACCTAGTACCGGCCCTGTGTCAGCAGTCAGCTTTGTGTATAGCTGTGTGTGTGGAGGGCAGTCAGCTTTGTGTATAGCTGTGTGTGTGGAGGGCAGTCAGCTTTGTGTATACCTGTGTGTGTGGAGGGCAGTCAGCTTTGTGTATAGCTGTGTGTGTGTGAAGGACAGTCAGCTTTGTGTATAGCTGTGTGTGTGGAGGGCAGTCAGCTTTGTGTTTAGCTGTGTGTGTGGAGGGCAGTCAGCTTTGTGTATAGATGTGTGTGTTGAGGGTAGTCAGCTTTGTGTATAGCTGTGTGTGTGTGTCAGTGTGTAGGGCAGTCAGCTTTGTGTATAGCTGTGTGTGTGGAGGGCAGTCAGCTTTGTGTATAGCTGTGTGTGTGGAGGGCAGTCAGCTTTGTGTATAGCTGTGTGTGTGTGGAGGGCAGTCAGCTTTGTGTATAGCTGTGTGTGTAGGGCAGTCAGCTTTGTGTATAGCATTGTGTGTAGGGCAGTCAGTTGTGTATGTAACGGTGTGTGTGTGTGTAGGGCATTCAGCTCTGTGTATAGCTGTGTGTGTGTAGGGCAGTGGTTCCCAAACTTTTTTGTCCGGTAGACCCCTTGCCATGTTTTCTGGAGTTCGGTAGACCCCCTACTTAACTTGTATTGGATTTTTTGCAAATTCATCAAAAAAAATAATAAATTTAAAGCAAATTTCTAACTGTAGTGAGTTAAAGAGTGAAAAGTAATTTAAAACTACACTTTAATTTATAGTTTTATTGATAAAATTCAAATTTAAAGTAATTAAAATGACAACTTATATTTTTACTGAAATCACCAAACACACTGGAAATGTTTTTGTATTTTTTTGCCCATCTATTCTCCGTTGCTACGGATACATGTTTCCTATAGGATTTTGTTGTTCTAGGAAGTAGTCCTTCACACATAAAATATTATTCAATTAATTAATTCATTTGCCTTATGTATCATTGTACAAGTTTTCGCAAAGAGCAGTTTCTCGGGTATTTCTTGATCTTTCACATGTGGCTCAAATATTTTTGCGCAGAACTGTTTTCATCAACAGGAAGAAGTACCTAGTGAGCACCTAAACCAGTCAGCTTAGGGCAGGAAGGACTCATTCAACTTGGCTTGCAGCCTACCTAGCAGAAAAAAAAAACTTGCAGCTATATCCGAACATTGGAAAGGTTTCGTGGGTCAACCCTGTTAAAAATAAGGAGCCGGCCACCCTTAACGGCACCTTCGCCCTTAGGTAGAGGCAGTTTGCAGCACGCAGCGGCAGCGCTCTATACCCTTCCAGAGTCTGCGACGCCGATTAGCCCAAATCGTATATATGCCGTTTGCAAAGAAGTACATAAAAATGTTTTAATTTTATAACTCATGTCAATGATGTGACCTTGAACTGTATTGTTGCTTTAAGAATACTTTTGGAAATAATATCAGATGTAGGTTTTTGTAAAACAGTTTTTAAAACTACAACGGCTGGTAAAATCAATGTTTTACCTTTAATGTTTTCCGTATTTTGATATAAGTAAACAGATATTGTAAGACGCTCGCAAACCATCATCTTCTCTAATGATGTCGAAGAGAGATTGTGGTGGTCAATTCTTTATCTTTGAGTGATCTAAAGTTTATCAAATCTTCATCTATTTTGTTTGGGTGGAATTGTCTCAAATGATCTTCCAGCGTCGTTGGTCTCATATCGTTATAAAAATGCAATTAAGCAACCGCTAGTATGACAAGGAAAGAATAAATACCAATTTTCAATAATCAAAGTTGTACAGTCTACATTCAATTTGTTAAACATTAGTTACATGTAGACAAAATTAAAGTAGTTAAATAATTATTGAAACTTAGTATCACAATTTTTCGTTTGAATAGCAGGATAAATGTTTAAAGGATTAACTCGGGTACAAATCAACAAATCATATATTAGTGTATAAAATAATGGAATTAATTTTAAATGAAATCTATTATCGTGGACCCCGTTGGACATCTCATAGACCCCCAATTTATGTTTTCCCTTTCGAAGACCCCTTGGAAATCTTCGTAGACCCCTAGGGGTCTATATAGACCACTTTGGGAATCACTGGTGTAGGGCATTCAGCTTTGTGTATAGCTGTGTGTGTGTAGGGCAGTCAGTTAGGTCACCAATAAATTAATTATCTAACACGTGCATCCAGTGTATATGTCAATAAGTGACAATATGTGTAGATGTCAATATGTAACAATGTGTGTAGATGCCACTTTGTTCAGATCTTATCTTATCTTATATAATACAATTTAGTCTTAACCCTATTCAATTTTAAACTATAAATCTTATATAATACAGACGTTACTTCAAAAAACAAGATGATTACGTCCTACGCGTCATGCATTTAGTCATGCATATTAACCAATGACTTAAATTCTGCCAAGTCACTGGTTTTTCTGGCTAGCTCAGGCAACCCATTCCATGCTCTAATAGCACTAGGGAAGAAGGAGTATTTGTACAAATTTGTCCTAGCATATAGGACAAGGAATGTGCCTTTATTTTTGTGTCTTTCAGAGTATTTTATTAAATTTTGTTTTTGTATTTGAAGATTATGGTTCAGTGTTTTATGTATAATTGCTACTTTACTTTTGAGTCTTCTGTCCTGAAGGCTTTCTAAATTTAGTGATTTTACTATAGGTGTTACCCTAGTCAAATGTGAATATTCGTTTGTTATGAATCTCACTGCTCTATTTTGTGTTTGTTCCAGTTTCTTATTGTTTTCTTGAGTTGAGGGGTCCCACACGGTGGATGCATATTCTATTATTGGCCTAACCAAGGTTAAGTAACATTTTAGTTTTATGTTCTTATTTGATTTATAGAAATTTCTTTTAATAAACCCTAATGCTTTGTTGGATTTTTTTATAGATTCATCAATATGTGGATTCCATGACAGTTTTTCATTTATTATAACACCTAGGTATTTTGAGTTTTTAGTCTGTGTTACTGGTTTGCCATGAATAAGATAAGTGGAATTAATTAGTTTTAGTTTTTTTGTTACTCTTAACAACTGACATTTTTCTGGGTGGAAAGACATGCTCCAATTTGATTCCCATTTCTGTAATTCATCTAATTCTCTTTGTAAAATATCTGTGTCTTGTTTTGTTTTTATTGTTCTATATATTATGCAATCGTCTGCAAATAATCTGACTTTTGTTCCTGAACTAATGCAATTTGGTAAATCATTTATGTAAATTAAAAATAGTAGTGGACCCAAGACTGTTCCTTGAGGTATACCTGAGTTTACTGTTATTGGTGTTGATTTAGAGCCATTTATTATTACAGTTTGTTCTCTCCCTATCAGAAAATCTTTAATCCACTGATGCAGTGGACCGTTAATGCCGAAATATTTTAATTTTTTAAGCAAACTATGGTGGTGAACTTTGTCAAAAGGTTTATACATTTATTTGTGTTTCAAGCAAAGCAGAAGTCAATTTGTGTATGATTCACTTTTTCTTAGATGTCAACTATTAAAGATGTCATTTTTTTTTGAAGCAATGCAGATGTAAATATTGTAAACTCAGAAAACATATCTATTTCCAAGGTTTTATTGAACAGGATTGACACTAGAGTGTATTTGATGTTGTACATTATAAATCTTGATACTGGACATTATAAATCTTGATACTGGGCATTATAAATCTTGATGCTGGACATTATCAATTTTGATGTTGTACATTATAAATCTTGATACTGGACATTTTGTTTTTAGATAATTTGCTTGTCGTCTGGTCACTATACGAAACATGGGAGTTGACTGCCAAAATGGACCAAAGACTAATAGACGTCGCAAGTCAGTGTTGAGCCCTTCTAAAACGATTAGTCTCGGGCCTGGCTCGCTTGGTGTCTGTCTCTGCTGCTGTGAACTCTAGTGTCATTCCTGTTCAATAAAACCTTGAAAGTGATGTTTTCTGAATATTCATTAGTCTCGGGCCTGGCTCGCTTGGTGTCTGTCTCTGCTGCTGTGAGCTCTAGTGTCATTCCTGTTCAATAAAACCTTGGAAAGTGATGTGTTTTCTGAGTATTCATTAGTCTCGGGCCTAGCTCGCTTGGTGTCTGTTTCTGCTGCTGTGAACCCTTGTGTCATTCCTGTTCAATAAAACCTTGAAAGTGATGTTTTCTGAATATTCATTAGTCTCGGGCCTGGCTCGCTTGGTGTCTGTCTCTGCTGCTGTGAGCTCTAGTGTCATTCCTGTTCAATAAAACCTTGGAAAGTGATGTGTTTTCTGAGTATTCATTAGTCTCGGGCCTAGCTCGCTTGGTGTCTGTTTCTGCTGCTGTGAACCCTTGTGTCATTCCTGTTCAATAAAACCTTGAAAGTGATGTTTTCTGAGTATTCATTAGTCTCGGGCCTTGTTCGCTTGGTGTCTGTCTCTGCTGCTGTGAGCTCTAGCGTCATTCCTGTTCAATAAAACCTTGGAAAGTGATGTGTTTTCTGAGTATTCATTCTGAGGTCTTTACAGTACGTATTGCTGGACGCACTGGTTAGCTAATTAACTTTCCTGTCTCTTTCAGACGCTATCTGCGGTCAGCTACTTCCCTCTATGCCAGAGATGGCAAAATGGTGCCTGAGTTGATCTTTATAGCGCTTACCGGTGGGTGGGGGGCACCTCTGTTACATTTGAGACTCTAAGAAATGCCATTATTGAAGACAGGCGCAGAAGACGGAAAGAAAACTTAAATGAACCGCCAGCGGACAGCAACTTGGTCTGCATAAGATGAGGGAAAATATGCAGGTCGCAGCTGGGTCTGCGTAGTAATGTGTATCACTATACGCATCCTTAATCTTCGGAATCGAAGACGCGATTATTCATTAAAGGAAAACTCCGATGGTTGTGACAATTTTTGATATCATATATGTTTGGATTTAGAGATAATGAATATATTATTCCTTTATTTTATTATCAATAATAATTTAGAAATCGATGTTTTTCTGACGCAATTTTTTGCGCATCCAAAGCAGGTTTTCACCGAGTCTCCTCTAGTCCACGTCAGAATTCAGAAGTGTACATCCTAGACTAGGCTACGCTACATATGCATTTATATCTGACCAGATTGTAAAAATAAGCCTATTTACTTTTTCTTCGGGGGGGGGGGTCAGAGATCGAATTAAAATTATAGTCTAGATCTAGACAGCTATCGTCTATCGAATTTATAAAAGTATGAGACTACACGTCATAGTGGCGCCAGGGTGGAAACGGTCGTAGGAGGAAACGATTAGGTCAAATGGGTAGTGGAACAAGGCTCCCGTGAGAGAAGGCCCATTGCACTTTGCGGGATTGTAAAAGAGCTCCCACAACCTTGTCAAAAATTCAGGCACCGTTCCTCAGGGTCTGTTTCATAAATGGCGTGTTCCGCACGGTTAGCCTGGTATAGAAAAGGAAAATGGCAGAGGTCCCGGTGTTCACGGCCTTCGGCCGCGTCTCTAGTCCGAAAGTCCGAAATGATCGTGTCACTGGAAATGGAAAATAGACACTTATAAGACCCTCTGCCAGGTAGAACCCACTGCTCAATCAGGCCGATGATAGGGAGCTCTTGTTCGCTTTAGCGAGTTTCAAGAGTCTTAACTCTACCTGACAATCTCAAATCGTAGCCTAATCCGATGAACTGGGTCTAACAGTAACTGTAAATATGAAGCTATCGTAACATGTGACCTATTTTGAAGATACTAAAGCGTGGCGATTGGCTACATCTAGAGCTAGAAGGGAGTGACGTAGGCATTCATGTTATCCCCCTTTTTTTTGGGGGGGGGGGGAAATGGGAATAATGTAATGTCTAATTCATTAAATAATAATTATTTCTAAATATCTTAATTAAAAAAAAGGGTACTATGATTAATATTACAACCTTTTAAGCAGAATTTAAATATGTTGATAACTCACGTTTGAAAACGTCGGAGTTTCTCTTTAATTCGAATTAGAGTTATTGCACGTTATTTCTGATTTTAAATATTTAAATTTGGGTTATTATTATTCTGTTTGTTCTTCACCAATTCTAATATCTTCGTCCAGGCTTCGATGTCTAGCAGAAACATACGAAAATTACGCCTCACTATAATCATTCTTCACGTTTGACAGAACTATCCTACGATTCATTCTTACCGTAAAGGTCAAAGTCTATGTCATATTGACCTCAGGGGTATTTGATAATGTCAGGGTGATCGCTGAAATCACAAAGGCACCCGAAGCAACTACAGAGAAAGGGGAGGCAACTATTCAAATTTCTTGGCATGTTGAAGTTGTCGTGTCTCCTGTTTCAGGTTCTATAGAAATCAACTTCACTTGCCCAAGGCTCCAACCAGAGATCATATTTCAGCTGGTTTATTTTATATGCCAACAGATCGAAGAATATACTTTGAAGTTTACCGAACATAAACATTATGTCTTAATTGCTATAGTGCACATACATCTTTTAATTTACAAAAAATATGCAAACTAGAATCAACACAATTGTATCAAAGTTTTATGTAACTTAAACGTAAAGAATGAGGCGGAGGACGTGTTCATCTTAATTGTACTGCTCTAAAGCAACAGACCTTGTCATTAGCCAACGTATTGTGCCATGTGATTTCATGTGTCTCAGTGACATACAACACCAAAGTCTCAATTAAATGTCTGGTCATGTGTCTCAGTGAAATATTTTGGCATGTGTCTCATAAAGATATCTTGTCAAGTATCTCAGAAACATATCATGCCAAGAGTGACAGAAACATATCCTGTCATGAGTCTAAGAAACACATCCTGTCATGTGTCTAGGAAACCTATCCTGTCATATGTCTAAGAAACATATCCCGTCATGTGTCTAAGAAACATATCCCGTAATGTGTCTAAGATACGTATCGGTCATGTGTCTAAGAAACATATCCCGTAATGTGTCTAAGATACGTATCCGGTCATGTGTCTAAGAAACATATCCTGTCATGTGTCTTAGAAACATATTGTCATGTGTCTCAGAAACATATCCTGTCATGTGTCTCAGCAACATATTGTCATGTGTCTCAGAAACATATCCTGTCATGTGTCTCAGAAACATATCCTGTCATGTGTCTCAGTAAAGTACAGTGTTGATGAAGGTACCAGACATGTAAAAGAACTAATCAGACAAAGACTGTAAAATAAATTAGGGCTGAAATTAATTAACTCTCTGATGTCTGGGAGAGGCAGAAATTAAATTTTAATTAAACAGTCTCTGGTATAGAATTACAGTCAATATGACATTTATATACTTGGCCTGACACTTAGGTCAGCATGGCAGTTAGACTAGTATTTGGTTCAGATTCATTCGATACCTCAATTTAATACAATCTGACATACGTATTAAGTTATATGGTAATGTCATTAAATTTGATTTATGAACATGGCTGATGTTATTAAGTCGGACATATGAACATGGTTGATGTCATCAAGTCGAACATACAAACCTGGTTGATGTCAACAAGTCGGACATGAAAACATGACTGATGTTATCAAGTCGGACATACAAACCTGGTTGATGTTATCAAGTCGGACATACAAACCTGGTTGATGTCATCAAGTCGGACATACAAACCTGGTTGATGTCAACAAGTCGGACATAAAAACATGACTGATGTTATCAAGTCGGACATACAAACCTGGTTGATGTTATCAAGTCGGACATACAAACCTGGTTGATGTCATCAAGTCGGACATACAAACCTGGTTGATGTCATCAAGTCGGACGTACAAACCTGGTTGATGTCATCAAGTCGGACATACAAACCTGGTTGATGTCATCAAGTCGGACATACAAACCTGGTTAATGTCATCAGGTCGGATATACAAACCTGGTTGATGTCATCAAGTCGGACATACAAACCTGGTTAATGTCATCAGGTCGGACATACAAACCTGGTTGATGTCATCAAGTCGGACATACAAACCTGGTTGATGTCATCAGGTCGGACATACAAACCTGGTTGATGTTATCAAGTCGGACATACAAACCTGGTTAATGTCATCAGGTCGGACATACAAACCTGGTTGATGTTATCAAGTCGGACATACAAACCTGGTTGATGTCATCAAGTCGGACATACAAACCTGGTTAATGTCATCAGGTCGGACATATGAACATGAACTTCATAAAAACCTAAAAATGGTAGAGAACTAAAAGGCGCGCAAAGATAAACCACATAACGGTGTTTTTTTTAAACAAATATTCTCACACTTCCTTTAGTCTGTACACCGGATACATCAAAAAGCTTGCTATTTATAGTTTTTACACCATATATAAAAATCTCCAGTAAGGGATAGGGGATGAAATACTCACATGTACTCAACATGTAGAGTCTTGCGTGCAAATAATGACGTCAACAAAATTTGCGTTCATTGTGTTGTTGACAAGGCAGAAGCTAAAAAAAAAAACTTCTTAAAGCAAAAACAAAAGATTGGGGGCGGGGGCTCATTCTAAGAGAACTTCTGACCTACTTTACTTCTGACTTATTTTACTTCTGACCTACTTTACTGACTCAACGTAAACACGCGAAGACTTTCAAATCTCATGTTGGGTTGATTGACTCTGGGCACTTTTCCTTGCTGCCTTTGGTCATTCGTACTTTTAGTAATTTTAAAAACAATGTGGAAAAAAAAATAGTTTAAAGAACTAAAAATACTTTCCAGTTTCTAAATCTGAGACATCGCTAGAAAATTGAGAATGACTTTAAAAAAATAAATAAATATAAAAAACAAAAATCAACAACGAAAAAAAAAAAAAACGAATCAATTCTCTAGCAGCTCAACAAATTTCCAGTAGCGAGATAAACCCAGGAACACTTAACAGAACACAAACATTAAAGTCGTTGTTTTTAAAGATACATTAAGTATCCTCTCCTTTTCGGACAATGTCAAAGTAAAGCTTCCCCTTTCAGACCTAGCGATCTATAGGTCAGATGATATAAAGGTCATCTGTTTCTATAAAGGTCAATGAGGGTGTCATGTGGCAAACACAACGACCAACGGCCTATATTTTTACCCAACGTATGCCAGGTACCCATTAGAGCTGGGCGGACTGAAAGAATCCCAAAGATCACGAATTTAAAAAAATCCCAGTCTTCACCAGGATTTGAACCCGGGACCCCGTAAGCCAAGCGCTTTTCAACTCAGCCACCCCACCTAGTTTTTGGACTATATTCTAGGCCCCCGATTCTAGTTCTGAGTTAATCGATACACTAGTAATTATCAAGTTCTGTGTTAATTGATACACTAATTATCATGTTCAGAGTTAATCGATACATTAACTATCATGTTCTGAGTTAAGTGATACACTAATTATCTTGTTCTAAGTTAATCGATACACTAATTATCATGTTCAGTGTTAATCGATACACTAATTATCATGTTCAGAGTAAATCGATACACTAATTATCATGTTCAGAGTTAATCGATACACTAATTATCATGTTCAGAGTTAAGTGATACACTAATTATCATGTTCAGAGTTAAGTGATACACTAATTATCATGTTCTAAGTTAATCGATACACTAATTATCATGTTCAGTGTTAATCGATACACTAATTATCATGTTCAGAGTAAATCGATACACTAATTATCATGTTCAGAGTTAATCGATACACTAATTATCATGTTCAGAGTTAAGTGATACACTAATTATCGTGTTCAGAGTTAAGTGATACACTAATTATCATGTTCTAAGTTAATCGATACACTAATTATCATGTTCAGTGTTAATCGATACACTAATTATCATGTTCAGAGTAAATCGATACAATAATTATCATGTTCAGAGTTAATCGATACACTAATTATCATGTTCAGAGTTAAGTGATACACTAATTATCATGTTCAGAGTTAAGTGATACACTAATTATCATGTACAGAGTTAAGTGATACACTAATTATTATGTTCTGTATTAATGTGTACACTGATACGTCTCATGTGTCGATAGGATGAGCAGAAAAATGTATAATTGGAGCAGTGTGCAAGTGGGTAGGTAAGTAGGTCATTAAGTAGGTCGTTAATGTAGGTCATGTAGTCGTGCTCTTGTGCTCTTCTTCTTCATCGTTCTCATTGTTATGTTGGAGCGTTCAGATGACTAGAGACCAATACATGAGATGAACTGTTGGAGTGTTCAGATGACTAGAGACCAATACATGAGATGAACTGTTGGAGTGTTCAGATGACTAAAGACCAATACATGAGATGAACTGTTGGAGCGTTCAGATGACTAGAGACCAACACATGAGATGAACTGTTGGAGCGTTAAGATGACTAGAGACCAATACATGAGATGACTTGTTGGAGTGTTCAGATGGCTAGTGACCAATACATGAGATGAACTGTTGAAGCGTTCAGATGACTAGAGACCAATACATGAGATGAACTGTTGGAGTGTTCAGATAACTAGAGACCAATACATGAGATGAACTGTTGGAGCGTTAAGATGACTAGAGACCAACACATGAGATGAACTGTTGGAGTGTTCATATGACTAGAGACCAACACATGAGATGAACTGTTGGAGTGTTCATATGACTAGAGACCAATACATGAGATGAACTGTTGGAGCGTTAAGATGACTAGAGACCAATACATGAGATGAACTGTTGGAGTGTTCAGATGACTAGAGACCAACACATGAGATGAACTGCGCAGTGGTTTCCAAACCAGGGAGCTCTCCATATAGTTTCCTTACTATTGGGCTGATTTGGGGCCAGTGTCTTGTAAGGGCCTTTTGGTAAAGAGAGCAGTTTTGGAGGACGTGGTCTGCATTCTCTGGTGATACTCCACATGGGCAGATTTCACTGGTTCCAATTTTGAGCTTCCGGTACATGTGTTGTCGCATTCTGTTGTGTCCGTTCCTGAGTCGAAAGATTGGATGTTGGTCTTGTTGGGATAGCTTATAGTAAGCGTCATCTTTCTTGTGATTTGGATGAGAGCTCGTCCATTTCTCATTTATTTTATTTACATTTCTTGTGTACTAATAACACATATATAATACACAAGTACATGACTGAGATATAATACACAAGTACATGACTGAGATATAATACACAAGTACATGACTGAGATATAATACACAAGTACATGACTGAGATATAATACACAAGTACATGACTGAGATATAATACACAAGTACATGACTGAGATATAATACACAAGTACATGACTGAGATATAATACACAAGTACATGACTGAGATATAATACACAAGTACATGACTGAGATATAATACACAAGTACATGACTGAGATATAATACACAAGTACATGACTGAGATATAATACACAAGTACATGACTGAGATATAATACACAAGTACATGACTGAGATATAATACACAGGTACATGACTGAGATATAATACACAAGTACATGACTGAGATATAATACACAAGTACATGACTGAGATATAATACACAAGTACATGACTGAGATATAATACACAAGTACATGACTGAGATATAATACACAGGTACATGACTGAGATATAATACACAAGTACATGACTGAGATATAATACACAAGTACATGACTGAGATATAATACACAAGTACATGACTGAGATATAATACACAAGTACATGACTGAGATATAATACACAAGTACATGACTGAGATATAATACACAAGTACATGACTGAGATATAATACACAAGTACATGACTGAGATATAATACACAAGTACATGACTGAGATATAATACACAAGTACATGACTGAGATATAATACACAAGTACATGACTGAGATATAATACACAAGTACATGACTGAGATATAATACACAAGTACATGACTGAGATATAATACACAAGTACATGACTGAGATATAATACACAAGTACATGACTGAGATATAATACACAAGTACATGACTGAGATATAATACACAGGTACATGACTGAGATATAATACACAAGTACATGACTGAGATATAATACACAAGTACATGACTGAGATATAATACACAAGTACATGACTGAGATATAATACACAAGTACATGACAGAGATATAATACACAAGTACATGACTGAGATATAATACACAAGTACATGACAGAGATATAATACACAAGTACATGACAGAGATATAATACACAAGTACATGACAGAGATATAATACACAAGTACATAACAGAGATATAATACACAAGTACATAACAGAGATATAATACACAAGTACATAACAGAGATATAATACACAAGTACATAACAGAGATATAATACACAAGTACATAACAGAGATATAATACACAAGTACATAACAGAGATATAATACACAAGTACATAACAGAGATATAATACACAAGTACATAACAGAGATATAATACACAAGTACACAACACTGGCTAGGCTTTACAGTCTTGTTTATTGTATGTGTTAATAGTCAGTTATATATCAGTTACATCAATTCAAACGTTTTTTTTTATATATCATCATTAAACATAGGTGAGTATAATGAACTTTAACCTTTAACCAAAAAAGTGATCGTAGATTTAAAAGTAAGTAAAATGCTGACTGCTATTCATGCCAGTAAATAAATAAAAAAAAGGATGTTTTAATCTTAACAATACCAGCCACTCAATCCGGGCCAGGAGTTATTAAAGCTTAGACATATATTAGTTATATAACGCATTAAGCTTATACATTTTAGAGATGAGATATTTTAGTTTTTATTTCAGTCAAATTTTTTTTTTTTTTGTGGATCTTCTGGCAAAATAAGTTTTGGGATTTAAAAAAAAAAAAAAGCTAAATCGTTTCAAAGGCTTTGGAAAGGTTTTATTAGTTGGTTTTACCGAAACCAATCGTTATAGATGGCCGCAACACTGGCTAGCGAGGTCACAACTTGTGGGCGGATGTCTGAGATTTGGTGAATATTTAATGTGCACACCGCTACTACAGTTGGAAGCGTACATCTTATCTTCTTATCTTATCTTATATGATACAGACGTTACTTCAAAAAAGAAGATGATTACGTCCTACGCGTCATGCATTTAGTCATGCATATTAACCAATGACTTAAATTCTGCCAAGTCACTGGTTTTTCTGGCTAGCTCAGGCAACCCATTCCATGCTTTAATAGAATATTTCTTGTTTTTTAGAGTGAATGATTTTCTGACAGACGTAATGGCCTTTGGTTTTGAAGTTGCCTTTGAAATAATTCTTAATGGTTTTTTTTGTTTTTTTTTTACAAAGCTTATATAAATTTACTCTGTCTGTATATCTGTCTGGGGTGGATTTTTTTTTACACGTTTTTCCCCCCTTTTCCCCCCTTCTCAGATCTAGTTGAAATTTTGCACGATTATCCAAAGTTGATGACAATTCATAAAATCAATGAAAACATTAGCCATTTAATTAATCAATGACAATTAATTAAAGGTGTTTTATAAGAGAAAGGGGAGATAAGTCTTACAATATTGACACCTGTGGCAGTGATAGCGAGGTACTTTCCCTAATATAAACTTATTACAAAAAGTAATTTTAAGTTTTTGTTGTTTTAAATAGCCTCTGAAAACTGAAAAATTCAATAGCGCTTCGTGACAGAAACATAACCACACACACAGACAGCAGTCAAACAGGCACACGCAAAAAAAAAGTAAAAATTGACTAAGGACAACTAACTACTCGCATAGGAAAAAGAAAACAAATGTAAATAAATGACAACGCCAATAAAAGAAATAACAACTACAAAGAAACCCATAACAAAACAATATCATCACAGTCTGAAGAGTTGTAATGAAAATATAATCACTGTTGAGCAAAATCATACAATTCAACAAAAGTTGTAAAAAATTGTGTGTGTGCAACATACTATTGTAAAAATTTTTTTACAGACGTCCGTTACGTTATACGGTATGTTATTAAATGTATTGAGACAGTGTGTCTTAACTCTTACTCCCCGTTATTATTTAACACTTTCTGATAGAATCAACGTTGGTATCGTCAGTTGGGAAAGAAAGAGTTAACTTATCACGGAACACTACCAGGAACAGGATCTGGAAAAAGGCAGACAGAGAGAGCGATGGAAAGACAACATTAAAGAATGAATGGGCCTGTCATTGAAGGAAATTCTATCCAAGGCAAAAGACAGAGGAATGGAGAAAGATGGTCGACGGATCCTGTATGGTGCCCCAACTATTCAAGAACTAATAATTCCCATTGCACAGTGCTCCTGTGATCATGTCCACACGCCTTTCCTCAAGGAACCTTTTGATAAAGTCCCGCACGTTTAGTGTGGTGAATATAAGAAAAAGGGCGGGGCTCCCTGGTGTGCTCGGCATTCAGCCACGTTTCTAGTCTGTGTGCCATGAGGCTCCGAATCACTGGAAATAGTGGTGTGATATATAGTCACCAGCTTGGATCTCTTCCCAACAGAACAACCTGTTCAGCCAGGCCGGTGAAAGTGAGCTCTTGTTACTTAATTTGGTAGCCTCGAGTTTCAAGAACTTTCGCCTCAGCGTTATCGACAGTTTGAAACGTTTATTGGTTTATATCAGCGTTGTGAAGCCTCACTGTAATATTGACTTAATATTGCTCGAGCATCCATCTTGAAGCGAGCCAACTTTTTACAGTCTTCCTCTGGGAGTTAAGGAAGCACGCTGCATCGATCAGAGGCGTCACGATGGCCATCGCTGTATGTCACAGAAAAGGGCACTCCATCACAAATTTAAACAAAGACACCCTCCCCTACCACCTCTTGCCTTTACGTAATGGGCCTGGCTAAAGGGTCAAGGTCAATATTTTGTGAGTTTTTAAAACAAAGTAAATGTTTCTTATTTAATACACATTATTAAATGCTATTCATATTATTCAGCTAAACCTATACCACATTTCCAAACAGAGGATGCATAATAAATAACATAAAATTTCGTTTCACGTAAGTGACAATGTACCTCATACATTTTTATTATAGAGCTTTGCGAAGAAATAAAAAAGCTCAGAGAGTTATTTGTCCTTTGCACGGTAACAATTGAATCGACTCAATTTGGACAAATATATCAACATTAAAAATAAATGAATTCTACAAAACAAGCCTTGTTGATAAAACTAATCAAAATGGTTTGCATTATATTCTGGGTTTAAGCCTTGATTGTCATCTAATACTTGTTTATGTAGATGTTTCCCTCCCTTTCAGATTACTTCCCCTAGTCCCCAGTGAACTCAAAACAAATGAGAACAAGAAAAAACTGGAATTGGATTTGGGACACCCACGACAAGGCGCTGACAGTGGAAAATGAGGGGGGGGGGGGGAAATGTCTTTATTTTGTGACGATAGCCATCAATATTTGAGGTTTCTGCCCTTGTTTATTAAGACACTTATATATAAAAAAGGTGTCCACCTTTATGCATAAATCGTGATATGACAATAGACGTGCAAGTCGATATGAGACAATACAATCTGACTGAAGTCTACATCACATGCCAGCGTCCAGTTGTCGCTTTTAATGTAATCTTTTGTGTATGTGTCTGTTTGTTGTTTATAATGATGTCACGAATATACTGCGCGCGTCTGTGTTTGTGCGCGCGCGCAAGCGTGCACAGAAATGGTTGATAAAAGCTAAGCAGTCCTTTGTTTTGATCTGACACTTGCCCCACGCATTTGATCAAATTAGTTGTTTTTTTTCCCTTATGGAATCAACGAAACAAGGATTTTGGGTTTGAGGCTTTTTAGTTCTGTAACAACAAGATGACCTCACGTGACATGTAACAGCAGCACTAAAATGTAAAGGTTATTCACAGAAGAAGGGGAAGTCGACATGGCGAAATACAGAAACTCTCTGAAGAAGACTCAAACTACAGACACCCGATTAGCTCTAATTGCCTAGCAGCCCATAGGTGTAATTGGGGGGGGGGGGGGAGGGAGCAAGGGGGCGCGATGCCCAGGGCGCAAGCTTGCTGTGGGGTGGGGGGGGGCCCATACAGAGAAAAACGCCTAAATAGAAAATGATTGTAGATGTTTTAGTTAGGTAATACATTCTAAGGTTATTTATATTATATTATTAGTAAATATTTTTTTATTTATAAGACTCTATTTCTAAGTGATGTTCATGGAAAATGGGGAAGGGGGAGTGTCAATAAAGTATCTTGCCCCGGGGCGGACGTTTTGTTCTCTACGCCTCTGTAGCAATTACATAGCTACGCAGGCACCAGGCTAACAATTCTGACTTGACCATTCAGTGCTGCTGCCGTTAATGTTTGTAAATAGTTCTAATTGTTTCTAAAACGTTTGACATTGTAGTGTAACTGAGTTGATTTTCTGCGTGCGTCCAGCGTGTCAGAAGGTTATGCCCATTGTTTGTGTGCTTCATGTCCAGTGTGTGTGTGTGTGTATAGTTCTGCATCAGTGTTATGCGAGACGTCCTGGTTTCATTCACTGTTTACTGTGGTCTAATTTTGTCCAATAAATCCATGTTATTGGTATACTAGTATTTGTTGCTTCATTACATACATGTTTTAAGGAGGCTCCTTCTGAATTGAAGATGATCTTCACCCTAGCTCAACCCTCCTGCAGCACGACAGGGCATGGCACCGCGCTGGGTTTGATTCCGGGACCACCAAACGTCAGTGCAGAGCGTAACCCACACGACCAAGTAGCCATCTTTGTTTATATGTTTCAAGTCATGTTTAATTTTTTTCTTTTTTATTCTAAAGAATGACAAACCGAACTCAGAAAGATTTGTAAGATTAAAATAAAGATTTAGAAATTTTCATTTTCGGTTTGAAATATTTTTGTTTACTTCTAACGCCTATACAGCGTTTATTTGTAAACTAAATGTTGCGCTGGAAATGCTAAGACTGCTATGCAATCACCTCTGTTTATTGAATGGAGAAAGAAGCTGATTACTTTAAAGTAAATAGTAACTAAATAGTAGCCATGGACTCAAAGAAGGACCCTTGCTGAAGACATATGCCAAACAACTAATTGAAAATAAGACCCCCGGCGAAAACAGCTTTGTCTGCATTGGATGAGGCAAAATATGTAGGTCGAAACTGAGTTTGCATCCTCCTGTCAAATGCTGTACTCATCCTTGTCTTCGGAATCGAAGACATTGTCTTATCCATAAATAGAATCTATGAAACTATTGTTTAGTAATGGCAATGAATACTAATAAATGCAATGTCATCGATTCCCAAGATTAAGGATGCGTGCAGTATTTCACATGACAATGCAGGCCCAGCTGTGACCTACATATTTTCATGCATCTCAAGCAGACAAAGCCGTTGTCTTTTATTGTTTATTAATCACGCACGTAAACAATACAGACGAAAACTGTCCGAATGCTGTATTTGTGTGAGTGCGTGGTGAGCCACAGAATGTTGTAGCTCTAAATGTAACAGTTAGCTGAAAAAAAAATTTCGTGTAACAAAGTTACCTGTCAACATTTTCGCACTAAAGAATATAAATAAATATCAACATGCATGCGTTCAATCTTCTAGAGCTTGAGTTAATCTTGTATAATGAGTGTATTCAACATTTTTTAAATTAATGTTTTAATTCCTTTATTTGTTTTTTTTTTTAATCGCACGAGGGCCAACTGTTCAATAAGACCAACAATATTTGCTATTCGTCTTCTTGGTCATTTATATTATATACATATTAAGGATAATGGACTATCAATTATATATATATATATATATATATATATATATATATATATATATATATATATATATATATATTTATATATATATATTTATATATATATATATATATATTTATATATATTTATCAAGAATCATGACCGTTCAATTATATACATGCCAAGAATAACGGCCATTCACATTATTATATACATTACATATCGATAATAATGGCGACCAATAGAGAGGTATATCGCGTCCTAAATTGTGTTACATTTTATACATGTATAACCCATTTAATTAACAAAAGTAAGTTAATGTTAACCCAGCCATAGGACAGTCCCATGTCCGGCTACAAAAGGAGGAGGGTTGGGCGTAGGGCTAGCTGCCCTACACTGTAGAAAACAACACTAATTACAAAAACATCAAACAAGTTAATTTTGGAGAAAATAGTGGGCAGTTTGTCGTGCTGGGACCCACCATAAGGGTAGAAAAGTACATAAAATAGCTTTTTTTTTTCTCATTGTTATTTTTAGTGTTCCACCTGCTGTATATCAAAGCAGCCATCGATTTTCTATATTGTTCTTTTGAGCTTGCCTTAAAAGATCTTATTTTAATGTTTTATGAATCACCTCTTAGATGACATCACATAAGACAACATGTTCCAAAGCCTGATGCATGTGTTTTCAAGACTGTACACAGGCTTTACACCACCTGAAAGCTAGATTGCCTAGGTCTATGGCTGAACATATGCTTCACACAATCTGATAGTTGAATAGCCTAGGTCTATGACTGGACAGAGGCCTCATAAAATCTGATAGCAAGGTAACTTAGATCTATGACAGGGCAGAGGCTTTACACTGTCTGATCTCTGGATAGTCTAGCTCTATGACTGAACAGAGGCTTCACACCATCTGATAGTTGGGTGCAGCACAATATATTCTTTATCCGTGGGGCTGGAATTGCCTGACATGGAAGAATTCAACTTGGAAGCGGCCGATGTTTTTAGTTTCTTGCTACTGAATAGCATTTTACAAGAATCTCCCTGCGGAGATTTGTTCCTTAGAGATCCAGGCTTTTTGGTGCCGGCCTCTATAAATTCATCGTCATGAATATGTTCATCGTAATCTACGCTGTGTCGGTTCAGTCTGTAGCACCGGCGTAGCGAGCCTTTGTTGCTTTCCTCTCTTTTGTGAGTGTCTATCGTTGGGCGGCTTCGGAGAATCCCGTTGGTGGGCCGCGA
The DNA here is from genome assembly GCA_036873155.1 of Biomphalaria sudanica. Classification (NCBI taxonomy): domain Eukaryota; kingdom Metazoa; phylum Mollusca; class Gastropoda; family Planorbidae; genus Biomphalaria; species Biomphalaria sudanica. The sequence goes on along the minus strand of JAZGLO010006436.1, from coordinate 313,906 downwards.
CTTGCTGTGGTCGTTCCCATTTTTGTCCCCGTTTGCGATGCTGCACTTGACGGTGCCTTTTGTTACACAGGCCTTCACCGTGACGGCCCTGCTGCCGTTCCCCCGGCTGTCGCCCTCCTGTGTGCTGTCTCCGTTGGCGTCGCTGCTCAGGCAGCTGCTTCGTCGTCTCAGGGCGCCCACTACGTCGTGTCCACCCCCGTTGGCCACGTAGGACTGTGACGAGCGCCGGATGGAGTGGGTATTGCTGACCATCGTGTGGACTCCACGCCTCTGACGACGGTCCTGGCACCGGAAGAGGTCGAGGAACTGCTGCCTGAATTTGTTGCCAGTGGCGCAGTAGAGGAAGAAGTTGATGGAATGGTTGATGTACATGAGGAGCTCCGTGAATGTTCTGGCCAGGTATTTCTGTAAAAAAACAACAAAATAAAAATTAATGAATCCAGAATCCAAAATTTAAAATCGGGTCTAGCCAGATATTTCTGAAATAAAAACCTAAATAGAAAAGAAAGTAAACCATTTTTTTTTTTGTAACTTCAGAAACAAATTTTTAATTCCACTCTTTTTGATGGCGTAGATATACTGCACAATGTATTTAAATCGTTATGGAAATAATATGAAATAAAAAAAATAAAAAATAAAACATTAATTAAAAAAAAACAACAGTATTCTATATAATCATACAAAAGGATCACGAGCTGACTACATAAATCTAGGACAAATTAGTACAAATACTCCTTCTTCCCTAGTGCTATTCGAGGATGGAATGAGTTGCCTGAGCTAGCCAGGGAAACCAGTGACTTAGCAGAATTTAAGTCATTGGTTAATATGCATGACTTAATGCATGACGCGTAGAGCGTAATCATCTTCTTTTTTGAAATAACGTCTGTATTAAATAACATAAGATAAGATAAGATCTATCTTTAAAAAAAACAACAACTAGTTAGGCTATTATTAATTAATTATTTTGTTTGATATCTCGAACAAGGGGAAGAAATTGTATTTAATAAGGTGTTTGTATAAGCTGAATTAGTCCCCTTTAATGGTGGCCGCTCTAATAAAAGTTTCAAACAAACAATATATAATTATACACTTCTATAGTCATAGCACCTTACTAGCAGAGTGGTTAGAACGTCTGCCCGAGGAGGCTTGAAAGACGAGTTCGAAGTCAGGTTTTGACCCTCTCTTTGTTTTTATTTATAAATACCTTAAAAAGCGATGACGGTAAAAATTCATCCAGATATCATTTTCTTCTTTCTCCTCCCCCCCCCTCCCCATTTCACCAACTGGTCCAGATAAGTGATAGGGTCACATTTCGGCCAGTTCCTGTACAGCTTGGTCAGTTTCTCTACATCCCGGTCAATTCTTCTACAGCTTGGTCAGTTCTTCTGCATCCCGGTCAGTTCCTCTACATCCCGGTCAGTTCCTCTACATCCCGGTCAGTTCCTCTACATTCCGGTCAGTTCCTCTACATCCCGGTCAGTTGTTCTGCATCCCGGTCAGTTCCTCTACATCCCGGTCAGTTCTTCTGCATCCCGGTCAGTTCTTCTACATTCCGGTCAGTTCCTCTACATCCCGGTCAGTTCTTCTACATCCCGGTCAGTTCTTCTGCATCCCGATCAGTTCCTCTACATTCCGGTCAGTTCCTCTACAATCCGGTCAGTTCCTCTACATCCCGGTCAGTTCCTCTACATCCCGGTCAGTTCTTCTGCATCCCGATCAGTTCTTCTACATCCCGATCAGTTCTTCTACATTCCGGTCAGTTCCTCTACATTCCGGTCAGTTCCTCTACATTCCGGTCAGTTCCTCTACATCCAGGTCAGTTCCTCTACATCCCGATCAGTTCCTCTACATTCCGGTCAGTTCTTCTACATTCCGGTCAGTTCCTCTACATCCCGGTCAGTTCCTCTACATCCCGGTCAGTTCCTCTACATTCCGGTCAGTTCCTCTACATCCCGGTCAGTTCCTCTACATTCCGGTCAGTTCCTCTACATCTCGGTCAGTTCCTCTACATCCCGATCAGTTCTTCTACATTCCGGTCAGTTCCTCTACATCCCGGTCAGTTCTTCTACATCCCGGTCAGTTCCTCTACATCCCGGTCAGTTCTTCTACATTCCGGTCAGTTCCTCTACATCCCGGTCAGTTCTTCTACATCCCGGTCAGTTCCTCTACATCCCGGTCAGTTCTTCTGCATCCCGGTCAGTTCTTCTGCATCCCGGTCAGTTCTTCTGCATCCCGGTCAGTTTTTTTTAAATCCCGGTCAGTTCCTCTACATTCCACTCAGTTCTTCTGCATCCCGGTCAGTTCTTCTGCATCCCGGTCAGTTTTTTTTTAAATCCCGGTCAGTTCCTCTACATCCCGGTCAGTTCCTCTACATTCCAGTCAGTTCCTCTACATCCCGGTCAGTTCTTGTCATCTAATTAAAAACTACGTGAAGAATCTGATACAGATCTTAAATAGCAATGACATAAAAAATAAGGGGGGACAGGTGTTAGTGTTAAAGTTCCAGACATTTCTAGCTCTCATAGAAACAAGAAATAGGTCATTCTTTTACTCTTAAAGGGCGGGGATGCAGGGAAAATACCCAGGATTCTCTCTTCCCATAAACCCAACTCCCACGCATATATTAACGCCGGAAAAGATCTTGTTTCACTGCCTGTATTTACTGTAAAAGACTCCAATGTCTAAAATCGTGTATTGTTTGTTGGTAAATTGAAATGAGATTTACACTAAGACTGGCTAAGATATCCATCCCTGTACCATTAATTCGACAATTCAAATTCCCTCTAATTTACATAATGATGTCCTGACTTTATAGGCAAGCAAGAATTTATTTGGAAATTATCGATCTATCGTCAGGTATCTATCTTATGCTATATGATACGACAAAAGCTAATTGAAATCCGATAGATGGAACGGACAGAGTTGAGTCATTACGTCCGCGAAGCCAACGTCATGACAACTCGAAATAGACTTACCATTTCAAATAATTTAATGACTCAAGCTGGAGTCTCGCGTCACAGTATTGAAGAACGAACTTTTCTGTGACCCGGGCTCATTTCCCCCCGTATATTGTTCTTAGGTTACTTTTATGTTCTATTGCTAAAAAAAATGTTGATAATTATATAGATCAGTGGCGTGGTTTGTAAGTGATCTAGAATATTCTCTGTTGATTAATAACACAATACTTCAGTTACAAAATAAATAAAAAAAAAGATGTTACCGAAATAAAATGATGTTACCGAAATAAAATGATGTTACCGAAATAAAAAGATGTTATCGAAATAAAAAGATGTTACCGAAATAAAAAGATGTTACCGAAATAAAATGATGTTGACTTATTAAAAAAAGATGTTGCTTAAAAAAAAAAGGAAATGCCTAAAAAAAAAGATCTGGCCTAAAAAAAAAATGTTGCCTCAAAAAAAATGTTGCCTCAAAAAAGAAAAAGATGTTGCCTCAAAAAAAAAAATGTCTCAAAAACAAAGAAGAGTGAACGTAATATTGGCTGTCTTGAAGAGTTTGGATTCTGTCACTTGAAATACTAGAGCATTGTTTCTCAAACTGTGGGCTCTAACCCCTCGGGTACCCAACGTCTTAAAAACGGGAAAAGGTAGGGGGGAAATATCCTAACAAGGGAGGGAACTCGAGGCCGGTTAATCTATTTTTAGACCGGACACCTTTTTTTTATTTATTTTTTTTGTTGTTGACATGTGTTGTTACAAAACGGACATTTATTGCGTAAATGTGGATATTGAAAAATGTAAATATGCGTTAGACTATATAACCAACCGCATTAATATATATATATATAATCCGCTGGCATTCTTGTCTACTACCATCTCCTCCCGACCTACAGAAAGTTTGAACTATGACGTCATTATCATTTATAAAACAAAAAAAAAAAACAAAAAAAAATTCTTTTTTAGCCAACAGGAAAACACCTCAATCTAGCAACGACAATGTATGGAACGTGTCAGCCTATGAGAATTTCTTTTATTCTCGAGAAGTGCAATGAACTTGGTTCCATACGGTAATCCGACGGTGTCCAGTTTAGGCATACTTTCGACCTATTTCTAGTCATCTCGAACTGTCTAAGCTGTATTAATCAATTATCGGTAGCCCCCCAGGCTAAAAACGTCACGTTTTGTCTTTCATCTTCTCAGTCATTGCTACGAAGGCCCACACGCGGCTAGGCCTCCGGCCTCGCAGGAGAGAGGGAACTCTTGCTTGGCTCAAGAGTGTCGTGACCAGCGACATGATCTTTTTCGGATAGGGCCGGACTTCGGACAGATGGACTGGTGAAGAGCCGATTTCTCACCCTGGCCGTAGATGAAAGCCTTTCCTTGGTCAAGAGGTCCACAATAGAGAACGGGACGTTCTCGGACCTTCAGGACATCTGATTCTCAGTAATTGCTAAACACCATAAAGAAGGATCCGCCTACGAGAGACCTTATAATCAAGCCAGGTCGAGAAAATCTCTAAGCATATGAAACAAACTACGACACAAGAGAGTCATTTACTTTATATTCCTGTCATTCTAAACAGATGAACTCCTTACACGCAACGCGTGCATCGCTGACATCAAATACCTGATCTTTAGCAGCTGCAGCCGAAACTGTAATACAATCCTGCATTCAATATATACATCCATCTGTCTGTCTCTTTCAATATAAATTTTTGCAATCTCTCTGTGGCATTTTACGTCTCGAGAGACGATCTTTTCCCTTTGCAACTTCTTGTGTGACTAAAGAGGCCAATCCTTGATACGCAGCTGCGATCGCAGGTTGGGCATATATAATCACCAGGCGCCGTTGCATTTTCACCCTTCTTTCTGCTTCTGTTGTGTATGGCATCTGCAATCTTTGACCCTTCCTTTATGCTCTCTCTCCATGAGGATCTGTCCAGTGCCACCTCTTCCCAGTTGCCAGTGTCGATTTTGAAGAGCTTCATGTCGCGTTTGCATACATCCGTATAACGTAAAAGTGGGCGACCAGCGGCTCTCCTGCCTTCTATCAGATCGCCATACAGGATGTCCTGTGGAAGTCGACCTTCTGGCATTCTACGAACGTGGCCAAGCCAGCCAAGGCGTCTGCTGCTGATAACAGAGCGGATGTCCTGGCACCCTGCTCTTTGTAGCACTTCCTCATTGGTTATCTTATCTTGCCACCTTATTTTAAAGATCCGCCTTAGGCATCGGAGGTGGAAAACATTCAGCTTTTTTTCCTGCCATGAGTAGGTTGACCATGTTTCGCTTCCGTATAGCAAGGTGCTCAACACACAGGTCCGGTAGACTAGGGCTTTAGTACTGTTAGTCAGCAATATGTTGTCCCAGACTCTTTTCTGCAGCCGTGACATGGTGGCCATTGCCTTGGCTATCCTGTTGTTTATGTCTTTATCCAGTAGAGTGTTGTTGGATATGATGGAGCCAAGGTAACAAAAGTGATCAACAATTTCTAGTGGTTGGCCATTAATGCTTACTTGAGGTGCAGTGTTTGTGTTTTGGACAAGTATCTTAGTCTTGCTTTGACTGATGTTTAAGCCGAACTTCTGGCAAGCAGCAGATAATTTGTCAACCAGGCACTGTAGCTGAATATCAGAATCAGCCACAATAGCTGCATCATCAGCATACAGGAGTTCCCTGACGAGTAGCTTCCTAACCTTGGTTTTTGCCCGCAGCCTTGAAACATTAAATAGTTTTCCAGAGGATCTTGTATGGAGAAACACACCTTCGTTTATGTCGTTGTACGCATAATGCAGTAGACAGGAGAAGAATATGCCAAACAGAGTAGGTGCGAGCACACATCCCTGCTTGACACCACTGCAAACCTCAAAAGGTGCTGATTGGGCTCCATTGAATTTGACAGTGCATTTAGTTTCCTCGTGAAAACACTCAATGAACTGCAGTAGTTTGGGAGGGCAACCTATTTTCCTCAGGAGTTTGAAAAGGCCACTTCTGCTGACCATGTCAAAAGCTTTAGTCAGATCAACAAAAACGATGTAAAGGGGTCTGTCTCTCTCTCTGAATTTCTCCTGCAGTAGTCGTAGAGAAGATATCATGTCTACAGTGGATCTACCACTCCTGAATCCACACTGAGACTCTGGGTAGACTCTAGAAGCTATCACTTGCAGCCTGGATAGTGCCACTCTAGCAAAGATCTTGCCCACTATACTGAGGAGGGAGATACCCCTGTAATTGTTGCAGTCACTCCGATCCCCTTTGTTCTTGTATATTGTGACTATAGTCATTTTTGCAATATGGACAGAATATATCAGGGGACTCCAGACTCGGGTGGGGGGGGGTACGAATGAAAAAAAGAATATGATTGTCGTCTGCTTTGAGCTTCAGACTGTCTTGATTATGGCCCCTTTTATGGTGTATGTGAGTGTGTGCGTTTCTATGGTGACGGTGGGAAAAAGCTAGCGATTGGTTGTGAATGATGCAAGATTAACGTCAGCTGTCTTAGTTAGGACCGACGACTCTAGAATGGGAGACTGAAAAGAAGTGTTATTGTAGTGTGTTGGATTTTTTTTTTTTTTTTGTAGAATACTTTTTTATATCTTTACTTCAGTATATTACATCTATTGCATTACATTTTATCTCAATATAAATTTGTTATATATTTAATTTTGTTCCCAATAGAAGTTATTTAAGTTCATTCGAGTTTTACAAGCTAAGAATCAATACGCCTATAGCGTATAGCGTCAACGACAGTCCACAACAGTCCCGAAAGCGAAAGTAGCCCGTTCCTGAAAAAGTCAGTGGTTCCCAACCTTGTCCCTTAACGGAACACTTCGAACATTCGGAGAATTTAGCGGAACACTTTGCTTATTTTTTTAGAGAGATTAATGCACGTGGTGGCCTACGAGTTAATTATTCCAGTAATTAGTGGAACAGGTTCCGCGGAAGACAATTTGGGAACCACTGTTCTTAGGGAAACTGGATGAGGCAAAGAAACGAGGACGTAAACATAGGGGGGCGAAATGAAGCTACGCCTTTTTTTTCCCCTGCACAGGGGGGCCCTTCAAGTCAACTTCCGCCTCTGATACCACGAGCACCAACATAAATAGTTCAGTCAACCCATACAATGAATAGATTCTCTGTGACTTAACAATACAGCGCTAGAACTTAGCACAAAATGCTTTATTCAATTAAAGTAAAAAAAAAAATAAAGTTCCTATTTCAGACCTTGCGATCTATGGGGCAGATGATGTTAAGGTCATCTGTTTCTAATATGGTCAACGGTTACGATCTATGGGGCAGATGATGTTAAGGTCATCTGTTTCTAATATGGTCAACGGTTACGATCTATGGGGCAGATGATGTTAAGGTCATCTGTTTCTAATATGGTCAACGGTTACGATCTATGGGGCAGATGATGTTAAGGTCATCTGTTTCTAATATGGTCAACGGTTACGATCTATGGGGCAGATGATGTTAAGGTCATCTGTTTCTAATATGGTCAACGGTTACGATCTATGGGGCAGATGATGTTAAGGTCATCTGTTTCTAATATGGTCAACGGTTACGATCTATGGGGCAGATGATGTTAAGGTCATCTGTTTCTAATATGGTCAACGGTTACGATCTATGGGGCAGATGATGTTAAGGTCATCTGTTTCTAATATGGTCAACGGTTACGATCTATGGGGCAGATGATGTTAAGGTCATCTGTTTCAATGGTCAACGGTTACGATCTATGGGGCAGATGATGTTAAGGTCATCTGTTTCTAATATGGTCAACGGTTACGATCTATGGGGCAGATGATGTTAAGGTCATCTGTTTCTAATATGGTCAACGGTTACGATCTATGGGGCAGATGATGTTAAGGTCATCTGTTTCAATGGTCAACGGTTACGATCTATGGGGCAGATGATGTTAAGGTCATCTGTTTCTAATATGGTCAACGGTTACGATCTATGGGGCAGATGATGTTAAGGTCATCTGTTTCTAATATGGTCAACGGTTACGATCTATGGGGCAGATGATGTTAAGGTCATCTGTTTCTAATATGGTCAACGGTTACGATCTATGGGGCAGATGATGTTAAGGTCATCTGTTTCTAATATGGTCAACGGTTACGATCTATGGGGCAGATGATGTTAAGGTCATCTGTTTCTAATATGGTCAACGGTTACGATCTATGGGGCAGATGATGTTAAGGTCATCTGTTTCTAATATGGTCAACGGTTACGATCTATGGGGCAGATGATGTTAAGGTCATCTGTTTCAATGGTCAACGGTTACGATCTATGGGGCAGATGATGTTAAGGTCATCTGTTTCTAATATGGTCAACGGTTACGATCTATGGGGCAGATGATGTTAAGGTCATCTGTTTCTAATATGGTCAACGGTTACGATCTATGGGGCAGATGATGTTAAGGTCATCTGTTTCAATGGTCAACGGTTACGATCTATGGGGCAGATGATGTTAAGGTCATCTGTTTCTAATATGGTCAACGGTTACGATCTATGGGGCAGATGATGTTAAGGTCATCTGTTTCTAATATGGTCAACGGTTACGATCTATGGGGCAGATGATGTTAAGGTCATCTGTTTCTAATATGGTCAACGGTTACGATCTATGGGGCAGATGATGTTAAGGTCATCTGTTTCTAATATGGTCAACGGTTACGATCTATGGGGCAGATGATGTTAAGGTCATCTGTTTCTAATATGGTCAACGGTTACGATCTATGGGGCAGATGATGTTAAGGTCATCTGTTTCTAATATGGTCAACGGTTACGATCTACGGGGCAGATGATGTTAAGGTCATCTGTTTCAATGGTCAACGGTTACGATCTATGGGGCAGATGATGTTAAGGTCATCTGTTTCTAATATGGTCAACGGTTACGATCTATGGGGCAGATGATGTTAAGGTCATCTGTTTCTAATATGGTCAACGGTTACGATCTATGGGGCAGATGATGTTAAGGTCATCTGTTTCAATGGTCAACGGTTACGATCTATGGGGCAGATGATGTTAAGGTCATCTGTTTCTAATATGGTCAACGGTTACGATCTATGGGGCAGATGATGTTAAGGTCATCTGTTTCTAATATGGTCAACGGTTACGATCTATGGGGCAGATGATGTTAAGGTCATCTGTTTCAATGGTCAACGGTTACGATCTATGGGGCAGATGATGTTAAGGTCATCTGTTTCTAATATGGTCAACGGTTACGATCTATGGGGCAGATGATGTTAAGGTCATCTGTTTCAATGGTCAACGGTTACGATCTATGGGGCAGATGATGTTAAGGTCATCTGTTTATATGGTCAACGGTTACGATCTATGGGGCAGATGATGTTAAGGTCATCTGTTTCTAATATGGTCAACGGTTACGATCTATGGGGCAGATGATGTTAAGGTCATCTGTTTCAATGGTCAACGGTTACGATCTATGGGGCAGATGATGTTAAAGTGATATGTTTCTTTGGTCAACGGTTACGATCTATGAGGCAGATGATGTTAAGGTCATCTGTTTCTATGGTCAACGGTTACAATCTATGGGGCAGATGATGTTAAGGTCATCTGTTTCTATGGTCAACGGTTACAATCTATGGGACAGATGATGTTAAGGTCATCTGTTTCTATGGTCAACGGCTAACGAGAAGGGTGTCATGTGGCCATCACAACGACCAACCGCTTTTACTTTTCCTAAACTAAAGTAAGGTACCCATTAGAGTTGGAGGGACTCAGGGGAGCCCCAAATATCACGAAATTAAAAAATCTTCACCGAGATTTGAACCCAGAACCCCCAGGTTTGGAATCCAAGCGCTTAACCACTTAGCCACCGCACCCTCTCTTTATTCAATTAGTGACATTCTAATTGATAAGGAACATTGACTCTTTCCAGTTCAGTCCTTAATAAACCCGTAACTTGATTGAGAAAAACTAGAACACTGTAGTTAGCAAGACTCTAACTGTTAGCCATTTAATCTCGTCTGCTAGACGCATAGTTAGGTCAAGGTTGATTGACAGCTCCAGATTTCTCTTCAAGTAATTGGCCTCCCGAGCGAAATTAACGGCAGTGAAGTTTCTCAGCCGTTTGGCTGTCCAGGACAACCCCCTCTTGTCTATTCGAGTCGAAATCACGGGCTCCATTACTCTACTTGATCCGTTATAACCGACCCCCCCCCCCATCATGGCCTCCTGCACACAATTACAGATCTAGAAAATATGTATAGTGGCGTCCCTTCTCCAACGTTTAGAGTTTGTTTTGTAGTTTCTTGATGTGAAGTTGTAGGCTGTTGTTTTTTACAAAACTCAAATCAAATCACTCTGTTTGTCTGTCTGGTTATTTCTCCCACACCCATTCTCGGATCAAGCTGAAACTTTACACAATCATACATTAACATGGACAAGACATGAATCCATTTTAAAAAAGTGATCAATTAGACAATTAATTATTGGTAATAAATTATTTTGTTTAATAGCAACTAGGGAAACGAATTCTGAATATTCACAGATACGGCTAAATTTGTTGCGTTTAGTCACCTAAAATAATCGTTAACGCTATTTCACCTTATTATTTATTTTGTGTGATAGCGAATAAGGGAAATAGCTTGTACATTATTGGTAGATATAGCTTTATGGACAGAGTTTAGATCAGCTTAGTTTTTTTTAAAACGTTTTTTTGTAGAGTTTGTAAAATGTTTTACATGTTTCGGATGTTCCTTCAGAGTTGAAGATAGTTTACTTCCTAGTCCAAACCTCCCGCAGGACAACGGGGGATTCGAGCCGGCAGGATTTGAACCTTCGACCGTCGATAAATCCGAACGACAGTCCAGCGCGCAAACCGCACGACCAAGCAGCCATCCATTTGCTAGTTTTTAACTTTTGTTCTTTGGTGAATAAATTAACACGATAAGAAATGAATCTATTTGAGGACTGTCTTTCCGTGATCATTTCATGACAAATCTTGATACTATTTGAATTTCTTCACAGAATTTAAAGTAATGAACAATATCACTGCAACGTAAGACGGATAGACTTTTTTTTGTCTTGAAATTATTATTTTTTTTTTACTTTACACTACCTCCATGACACACTTTTGTTTCCTCCCCGCGATGCTCTCAACTTTCGAAGAGGTCCAAAGTGTAAGCGTGGTCAAGAGGCTAAGTGCGCCAGGAGGCTCGGGGTTCGACACCCGACTCGGGCAGAGTTGCGTTTACTGAGCACCTAAAGGCAGCACGGAAAACCTTCTCCTAGACACCCCCTCCCTCCTCCCACTGGTCCACAAATGAGATTGGACCAAAGTGCTCTAAGCATGCTATAAGCATGAAAGTTTTCATATAAGCGTTCCTTCATACAAGAGAATCAATTTAAAAAAAACGTTAACCCCCCCCCAAAAAAAAACTAAGTTTATATTAACTATAACTGTAAATAGACCTAGAACTAGACTAACAATAATAAATATGTGCGATCAGTGGCGTGTGCCCGGGTTCAAGAATATCTTGGATAAGACATATAAATAAATCGAGAAGTAAGGTACTTGGCATACCGATATACAGCTCAGGTATAGGTATATTTAACACAAAACACTTCCAATGCAAATAGTACGTACCTCTTTTAGATTCAATTTGTTTACATCGGCTTTTACAAAACAGCAATTAATACACTCGACGACCACATATGGGCCCATACTAGACACGAATGGTTGGCTCATGCTCAATGAACCCCTTAGTGCCATGGTTGGTACGCCTCAGGCTGTGCCCCCTTCGCGCCATGGATGCCACGCCACTGGTGTGCGATTACAAATAATTCTACCCATTGTTTTTTTTAAGCGAAATTTCATGCTGCTAGCTTTCTCAATACGCTATGAACCTATCACGTGTCTGGACCAGCTGGAAAGAAGTGTGTGGGGGGGGGGGGAGGAATGGTGTACCTAGGTGATCGCTTTTTAAATGATTTTATAAAAAAAGGTGAACGACCTAAATTCGAACTCGAGGGTTAAAGCCTCCTCAAGCTAACACACTAGCCACTATGTCAGCGAAACGCTTATCAAAATAGAAAGTTTTATAGTTATCTATTGTTACTTTCAAACTTTAAAGCGGCGACCTTAAAAGTAAAAAGAGGGTGAGGGTAATTAAATTATACCACCACATCAGTCGAGTTCAATTTCTTTCCCTTTTTTTGAGATACCAGACAAAATAATTACCAATAGTTAACTAGCTAATTGTTAAATTTTTTATTAATGGTTCTTATGTTGCCAGGTAAAAGAAATAATTAAGCAATATTCATCTTGATGTCAGATTGGGTGTGGGAGTAATATCACACTTTGTACCAGACAGACAGACAGACAGAGTTGATATTAGCTTTGTCAACAGGAGATAATTACGTCCTACGCAAGTTTCTATGTCAATCTAGTCAATGATGGTGCCATCCGCTTTGAAGAACACTCTTTAGTTTAGTTGAAATATTATTTAGCGTTTTTTTCCATAACATAGTTATTGCTGAAGTTGCAGTTAAAATTGTTATAGATATTGTTGTTGATTTTGTTGTTGGTGATGATAACGGTGTGCTGGTCATACTTACCGAAGACTCAATGTCCTTTTGGTATTGGTTCCAGACCCTGGTGCAGATGAGTAGGATGTTGTTTGGGAGGGTCAGGAGTATAAACATGAAGGACACGGTCAGCAGCAGGACGGTCAGTCTTTGACTCTCGGACATCTTGCTGCGCCTGACTCTAGACGTGTGACCACTGGTCAGCGTTGAGCTGTCCGCCTCGGCGCCAGACAAGAGAACTCGATTCGACCTGGCACCAGCCACCTGCAAGATGGACATCCTGATCATTTAGCCATAGAAGTATACATATGTTGATATGGCAAGTATACATATGTTGATATGGCAAGTATACATATGTTGATATGGCAAGTATACATATGTTGATATGGCAAGTATACATATGTTGATATGGCAAGTATACATATGTTGATATGGCAAGTATACATATGTTGATATGGCAAGTATACATATGTTGATATGGCAAGTATACATATGTTGATATGGCAAGTATACATATGTTGATATGGCACTATTAGGAATTAGTTATTTCTTTCATAGGAAGGGATTTGGGGGGGGGGGGGGGTCAGCAGCGTCGCAGGTTCTGCCAGAGTGTAGCACTGGATGCTGCAAACTGCTTCGCGACTGAAGGAGGTCAGAGAGAGAGAGAGAGAGAAAGAGAGAGAAAGGGAAAGTTTTGACTTAGAGACAATGACCCGACTAGTATAAAACAAGACTAGGTTTTTAGAAGAATAGCGAAATGTGGACAGAAAATTTTTGACGGCTTCAGAGATGTGCAGTTTTGTGAGCGTCTAGATTTAGTTTGACGGCATTCGGCGGTTTCCTTTATTATTATTAAACTTCTTCAATATTCACTACCAGCGTCGACTAATTAATATTGTCGGCCTTGTGCCTGTGTTAATTCAGTTCATATTTGAGAGTTACCTCCGTTTGACTTAGCTGCATAAGAAACAGCGCGGAAGTATGCCTACCTATATATATCTTTTAAAAATATTCGAGTGCATGGGAACTAAACTGGAAAGATGTACAACATCATTTTGATGTTACAAACAATTGTTACAAACATTTTGCTACAAACATTCTGTTACTATCTTTTAAATTGCCAGTTTGTTTGTTAACTGTATTTGTACACTGGGAATGCTCAAGATGAAAATTTAATCCAAATCATCTGCTCTTTAATTACAATGTGGTCTTATCGCTCCAGTTTCTATTCTGTAACATAAGACACTAAATTACAGAAACAGTGGGGGAGTGAAAGAGATATGAACAAATGTTGGGAAGAGATAATGGAGCCTAAAGAAATTAAACAAGAAAGGGAGAGATTTGAATTAATGAAAATAAGCAAGGTCAAGGACGATAACTTGAAAAAAAAATCGTTGTTGCTGGTTTATTTATACTTCTATTGTCCACGATTTCGTCACGCCAGTAACTGCCATCTTAGTACAGCCCTGTAACTGTCATCTTAATACACAGCCCTGTAACTGTCATCTTAATACACACCCATGTAACTGTCATCCTAATACACACCCCTGTAACTGTCATCTTACATACATAGCCGTGTAACTGTCATCTTAATATACAGCCCTGTAACTGTCATCTTAATACAGCCCTGTAACTGTCATCTTAATACACAGCCCTGTAACTGTCATCTTAATACGCAACCCTGTAGCTGTCATCTTAATACGCAACCCTGTAACTGTCCTCTTAATACGCAGAACTGTAACTGTCATCTTAATATACAGCCCTGTAACTGTCATCTTAATACAGCCCTGTAACTGTCATCTTAATACAGCCCTGTAACTGTCATCTTAATACACACCCCTGTAACTGTCATCTTAATACACAGCCCTGTAACTGTCATCTTAATACGCAACCCTGTAACTGTCCTCTTAATACGCAACCCTGTAACTGTCATCTTAATATACAGCCCTGTAACTGTCATCTTAATACAGCCCTGTAACTGTCATCTTAATACAGCCCTGTAACTGTCATCTTAATACGCAACCCTGTAACTGTCCTCTTAATACGCAACCCTGTAACTGTCCTCTTAATACGCAGAACTGTAACTGTCCTCTTAATACGCAGAACTGTAACTGTCAGGTCAATAAAAAGCCCTTCAACTTTCAAGTCAAAACACAGCACTGCAAAGTTTAGATCAATACACAAAATATAGCTTCGTCTTTGCGCTGGTCATTCACTTGTTCATCCTAAGAGTGAACACTAATAGTTATAGATTTGTTGTTAGGGTTTGGGTTAATGTTTTTATACCGACCAGTGGACAACTTATAATATTGTATTTCTAGTGACCACTGGTCAAGTACTACCAAGCAGTGACAACTTACAGTACTGCAGTCCTAGTGACCATTGGTCAAGTAATTACCTCTTTTATTATGAGAATGTTGAGTACTGTGATTATGAGGAAAGGCAAGGTGCTATAGATGAAGATGTCCACCCAGGGCCACACCGGGTCAACGACTTCCCGGTGCTGGATACCTGTCTCACATCGGCCTTTGTTGTCTATCTGTCAAACATAAAGTTATTCTTATAGTCCCCCTAAACAAGTACAGTACACTAATTTGACCATTATTGGCATGTTGCTTCTTATCTTATCTTATCGTATCTTATCTTATATAATACAGACGTTACTTTAAAAAAAAGATGATACGCATCATGCATCTAGGCATGCAAGTTAACCAATAAATAAAAGTCTGCCAAGTCACTGGTTTTCCTGGCTAGCTCAGGCAACCCATTCCATGCTCTTATATCACTAGGGAAGAAGGAACATTTGTTCAAATTTGTCCTAGCATATGGAACGAGGAATGTGTGTTTATCTTTGTGTCAGAGTATTTTATTAGATTTTGTTTTTGTTTTTGAAGATTATGGTTCAGTGTTTTATGTATAATTGCTACTTTACTTTTGAGTCTTCTCTCCTGAAGGCTTTCTAAATTTAGTGATTTTACTTAAGGTGTTACCCTAGTCAAATATGAATATTCGTTAGTTATGTATCTCACTGCTCTATTTTGTGTCTGTTCCAAATTCTTATTTCAAACACATGTTCTTTATTGATATTTTTTTAATAAAGTGTACTACATTCATAAAGTTCAATTGTAAACAAAATAAAGCTTTTAGAATAAAATGTCTCCGGGTTAAAAATTAAAGTGCATTAAAATGTCTTTTTCGCTGTTTTAAAGGAAATGGAAAGCAAAATAAATGAGAATTAACAAAACAAAACAAAAAACAAAAAAAAACGATTTCAAAGGCACATCCTCAATCAATATGTTTCCTCCATGTGATGCGTCTTCAAATAACAACCAAATAGAAATATTCTTAAGTGCAAAAGTGTGATATATTTCGTTTCGTAAAATGATACTAAATATTTTCCAGTTTTTACAAAACATATTTTCCGCATAATTTGAATTACGCTCTTTTGCCTGGATATTTGAGGATTATAACTTGTCAGATGTTTTTGAATTTGAAGCGGGTACTGGGAGTTATATAAAAATGAATAAATAAAAAAAAATTAAAAATCCTTTTTTCAACGGATTTATTCAAATAGTGAAAACCAAGTATAACAGTAACCAGAGCCGACAATGGCGAACAGAGGTGACTATTCAATGTCGTATACGTCTATATTGCGCGCAAGTTGTACCTTCCTTCAAAATCATCATTATTTTAATTGCCCAAGGCTCACCCTCCCCTTACAATCTGATCTGTACTATTCCTTTAACCAAAACTACTTAGCTATTTTTTCTCACGCACAGACACCAGATTATGCCCCATCTCAAGAAGAAACTAAAACCAGTGTTTCATCTGGGCGCAGCCATTGTCTTCGGAAACATTACTGGTCAGTCACATGGACTCCAGTTAAAAGTATTATGGACAGGTCTCAGTTAGAGTCCCTCTAAATACATTGTATATAGTGAGCCAACTCCATGATCACGTGACTTACTTCCACAGTCCAAAGGAAGTGGACATTGATGGACAGGATGATGAAGATAAGAAGAGCGATGACCTTCTTGGCTCGGGACACATTGCACATGGAACTTGCTCGAAACGGGAAACACACTACAATATACCTGTAAGTTATACAATATACCTGTAAATTATCCAATATACCTTTCAATTATACAATATACCTGTAAGTTATACAATATACCTCTGAATTACACAATATATCTGTAAGTAATACAATATACTTCTGAATTATACAATATACCTGTAAGTAATACAATATACCTGTAAGTAATACAATATACATGTAAGTTATACAATATACCTGTGAATTATACAATATACCTGTAAGTTATACAATATACCTATAAGTTATACAATATACCTTAAAGTTATTTAAGCGTTCAAGCGCTCTACCACTGAGCCACGATGTCCCAGGATTGAACGGAAAGCAGTGAGAGACTTAAATAGCCTTCAGTATCAAGGGAGATAACCTTACCTCTCAACAGTGACCGCTGTGATGAGCCAAGCCGAGAGGTCAGAGGACACATACGAGATGGTGACAATGAACTTACAGGCCCCGTCACTTATGTCCTGTATGTCCACTTGAGCCAGTTCACGTATCCAGTGTCTCAAGAGTCCACAGTAGAGGACCACTGTGTCTACAATGGCCAGAGTCGCTAGGAAACCAGCAGACAGGATAATTTTGTATTTTTCAAAAAACTCGTAAACATTTCTATCTAAATTTATATTCGCAATTTTATGTAAAAAATTCAATTTGTTAATGAACGTATAATACGTAGATATTGTTATAAACCTGGTGGTGGCACAGAGAGGGGTAGTGGTGTGTGTGTAGTCAGCCGACGCAAATCGCCCTAGGCCAGCGCTAGACGAACGTTCAACCGTGACGAGCTACGACGGTCAGCCGGGTCGAGTGTAAACAGGACGGTTCGGGAAGGATCGACGTCGTGAACAGAGCTCAGAAGCGTCACGAGAGTTGTAGTCATCTGACCACCTAGAAACGTCGAGCGGTGCTCTATCCGGTTCGAAAGGGCCAGTAGGGACCCTATATAAGAGCGGAGGTGTCGCAGTCAAGACGGTTCAGAAAGGAGGTTCACGACAAGAGTTCAGAACACGGTCGACTACAGCATAGTTCAGCTGTGTGGTTCTGTAGGGAGCATTACGACGGTTCAGTGCGGAGTACTATCAAGTACAGTTGAGACGAATGGCGTCTTGATTTTGGTCTGTGATCGAGTCCGACACAACGAGCCTAGTGTGTGAAGTCAGTCCTGAACTTTTGAACCCAGTGCAAGCCCGGAACGAGACGGAGAGGCCAGTGCAAGAGTTGATACGGCGGAGAGATATTTGTACAGTGTTGGCTGTTATTTTGAAGCCCAGAGTTGTCAAGTTCTTTAAGTTGGTGGTGTCGTTTATTGTATGATGCAATAAGTCTGAATAGGGAGATTCCGAACAATATATTTCAGTTTTTGAGTACATAGATTAGGTCTACACGTTACAGAATGGACACATTTTTGAGGTTGTTTTTTATAAAGGCTGCCAATATAAATCTAACGGACTTCATTCACCAATCGTAAACAAACAACATTTAGCCATTTAGGCCTATTGATAAAACAATGAAAAAAACGTATCATGTGACAGCCTTTATGGATTACGTAATTTGTATAGAAGAGATAGAGAGCAATGTGGCTAAATGTTGTTTGTTTACGATTGGTTAATGAATTCCATCAGGACACGATTTCATAAGTGTCAAATTTCACACATAACCACCCCACACTATAGCTATTCATATCTGCAATACGAATAATACTAACAATTACCTTGATAGAAATAGGAAGACATTTACCTAGATAGAAATAGGAAGACATTTACCTAGATAGAAATAGGAAGACATTTATCTAGATAGAAATAAGAAAACCTTTACCTAGATAGAAAAAGGAAGACATTTACCTAGATAGAAATAAGAAGACATTTACCTAGATAGAAATAGGACGACCTTTACCTAGATAGAAATAGGAAGACATTTACCGAGACAGGGCCGGATCTAAATGAGGGTAGGCGGGGGATACTGCGCCAGGTACTCCACAAGAAAGAAGCCTTCACAAAAGATAAAAACAAAATTTTATCCGAATCACGTCGGGTCAGAAGCTTGTACGTTTTTCTTTCTAGCATTGTTTCCCGCCACATTGTTTCCCGCCACATTGTTTCCCGCCACATTGTTTCCCGTCAAAACCTTAACGTATGCGGACAACACCGTCGTGATTAAGGTTGAAGAAATGTTTGGTTTTATTCGAGTATTAAACCTTTTTTTTTTCTTTTTTTTTTTTTTACTTTGGTACGGCCCTGTGACTAGATATAAATAGGAAAACTCTTACCTAATTATAAATACGAAAACACTTACCTAGATATAAATAGGAAGACACTTTCAGCATCTGCTTCCGTCTCAATATAATAAAAGAGAAAAGATTTCCCAGAGTTCCTAGAATGAGCAGAACTGGCGAAACGTAAAGGTAAAGCAGAGCCCCAAAGATTGGGTTACCCGGCTCTGTCGTCTGCAAGCAAAAATCATTTGGGTTACAGCCACTTAAAAGTATGTTTAACAAAATTCTACACGATTTATAAAATAAATTAAGAAAATATATATATATATATTTTAAACGACAATCATTAAACTTCGAATATAAAAAAATTAAAACAAAATAATAAGACGAATTGTTGGTTCCGTTTGGGTATCGAACCCGTGAAAACCATCAACTTCTTAGACATCTGATTCGGCCAGCGAAGAATGCATAATTATGTGATTCTTTATTGGTATGTTCATTATGGACATCTATATCTAACACTAGACCTCATTTAGAATTCTTAAAATCTAGTCTAGACAGTCTAGATCTACTTCTAGATTTAGAATCTAGATGACGTCTATATTAGATTTACGTAAAACTACACCTTAACGCTATAAACTTCAATAAAATTGAAGCAACTTTAAATTTACTGTTATCGTATAATTACGCTAATATGTCTGACTATGCAATTTGGCTCTAGACCTAGATTGGCCTACAGTCCCCAGCCAAATCTACATTTATTTTTTTTTTTACTTTGCAAAGATATAACGGTTAAACTTGAGTTTTCCTCCTTGAGGCCAACGAGCTAGTAAATCTTTTCTTAGCGATATACATCAACTGTTAACTTACTAGGAAAATCATTAGAGCTGTTTTTGAGATCAATTGTCCTTCCACCCAATTAGGTTCCACGAAGGAGTGACTTGAATAGAGGTATTGTAATCAAGTTATGGTACTTTCACTGGCTATATTGATTCGCCTGTCTCAATCTTCTATCGACTAATATGTTTAGGAAACCTATTCACACTTAGAAATAGCCTCAACTCTCTTTATTTTAATGACCTAGAAACAGAAAGCTGAACGAATTTAGACTTTATGTAGAAATGTCTGTCATAATACTCCTTACCATTCCACCGCGCGCACTCAGAGTTCCGCATTCAAGTGGTTAAGAAATAGAATGGTAAATGGTTAAATTGAAGAGTAAATGAAAGTGAGATTTACATTGGCCTTGGTGGTAAACAAGTTGATCACTTCTCTCATCATATCGGCTGTGTCGCCCACACAGGTCATGTGGTAGAATCGAAAGACGTCCTCTGAGGGAAATTTGTTCAAAACCCTGAGCCAGTAGCTGGAGTTATTGAAGCTGTAGTTCTGGAAGTTGTTGAAGAACACGCTGTGAAGGTCGGAAACAAGGTCAGAAACAGTTTCAGTATCAAGATTAGAAATAAGATTAGAAACATGGTAAGAAATGAGAAAGTTGGTAATAAAGTCAGAAACATTATAAAAAAAAGGTACGATACATGATTAATGAGATCATTAAATAACATTGCTACATTAATATTGTAACAGCAGTAGACGTACTATGTAAATATAAACATCTGCGAATGTTGCCGTATATTGCCTGTAGCTCCAATCAGCAAGTCCCACGTTTCCTTTGTAAGCATTTTACTTTCTTAATACATAATTTGAATAAACGAATAAATTTCTTTTTTTTTTTAAACAAGAAAATAGACTTCAGTTTTATTTACAAGTGCAAAGTAATGTAAAAGTTTATGTGTACGTTTAAAGGCAAAATGAAATCACAAGTTATCGATCAATTTAAAAACAAAATATTTCAAAAATTCGTTTCAAAACTAAAACAAGCGGAAGTGGTTCTGTTACTCGTCTGGGACTTCGACCGTGACCCCGACTGACATCATATGTTCACTTCCTGTTATCATTCCCCCCTCCCTCCTTCGTCTGCAATGGTCTTACTTATGATTACATCAGAATCTATTCAGCCAATCAAACACACAATTAAATGTTGAGTCTTCAATGCGGTTTGTTCTTCATAAAGCACCGGCCGTCACACTTACACAACCCTTTTTTTTGGTCTTTTTTTTTTTGGTGTGTGTATAAAACGGTGTATCACATCTAGTGCAGCAAAAGTGTATAGCGCGTTCTTGTCTCATGTTTAAACGTCAATCTCGGAAGTCGCGAAAGTGTCCAAGTTGCTCCCCCTTTGCCTTTGGAATAAAATTCTCCTAACCCTTCCTTCAGCTCCTAAACTCGAATCACTCAAGGTCAATCATGAACAAGAGAATTTCATAAATATTGTATTTGTCACGTTTTAAAATATAGAATTACCGTTTACTATTTTGCTTTACCTACTATTGCGCTAAATCATGTATAAGGTTTGTGTTCGGGTCCTAAGATTAGGGAAAAGTACAATTTTGCACGTGGCTTTACAGAACTGTTTGATTTTCCCGCGCGAATGGCTGTGACCAAGAAAAATGAGACAACTTGTATTGATCATTCATCTTCATATCTAGCAACGAAGTACGTGAAATATTCCCTTGAACTTTGAACTTTCCTCTTCCAGAGTTCATCACGCCATCGGTGAACAAGCATAATATACAGATAGAAAAATGACAAAACAAAAAAAAAACCACAACAGAAATTAATAATGAGAAAGAACTTCATATTTACAACTATATGTCCAATAGTGTAGACTTTATTTCCCTTTTTTCGATAAACAAAATAATTAATTACCAATAATTAATTGTCTAATTGGTTACTTTTTTTTGTTAAACGATTCATGTTGTGTTGGGTATAATAAATAATTGTGGAAAGTTTTAACTTGATCCGTGAATGGGTGTTGGAGAAATAACGTGTACAATTATCCAAGGGGACCAAACCCCTCCTATCTATCCGTAACCGAAATAAACGAAAGATAAGCAAGACGTAGACGCGGTGGGTCAACACATGAAGAATGATCATCAACTTTGTCAATATGTCCGGTTAAGACACTGTCATTGGATAAGCCCTCGTCTCTATCCGTAACTATGAATATCTGATCTTGAAACCACTAAGCGATTCCTTTCAGATATTAGAGTAGCTTTTGTTTTCATCAATACCAAAAATAGGAGAGTTTTTTGAAAAAATATTATACTGAGTTACGACGCAATCAGAAAACGCATAACTATTCCATATCCTCTAATGTAACTAACCCTAATCCTCTAATATAACTTTTCCTAATCCTCTGATATAACGTTCCCTAGTCCCATATCCAAAAAGTGTTCATTTTGTCATTGAAGGCCCCTTAAAAGCGACTTCCTGCAGTTCAGTGCAAAACCTCAATATCAGTGGTTTCCAAACTTTTCTGGCTCGTAGACCCCTTGGAAGTCCTCGTAGATCCCTGGGGGGGGGGGGGGTCTACATAGACCTCTTTGGAAATCCCTGCTCTATATCAAATCATTCTAGTCTACTGGTTAGTTGTCTAACATTCAATGTCCTGCTTCACAAGAATCTAACATTCTAACGTAATAATTATGTCAGTTATTCCCAATTGAAAAGCAGACGATGTGATAAGGACATTCATTTCTATTTTCTACGTAAATGCGGCTATTCTTGCACCACCCATTCACACCCCTCTCTCCCCTGTCCAGCATGCATTCACGAACACATTACCCCCCTCCCCCCTTTCTGTTGTCAATCTTACCACCCCCTCCCAAACATTGATATTCACGTTTATTAGCTGGGCATCAACTCGTAAACATTTTGCTAGTTATTTCCCTTGGAGCCTGATAAACAATGTTTATACAATTGATGCCCTCAAAATTAGGGCAATAGATCGATTGCTGGATAGATATAATGGGTTTGTTTTTCAAGGCTATAATAAGCTATTTCTTGTAAATCTTTACAAAAAAAAAAAAAACGTCGGTTAGTGGGTCAAGCCTGGATTAGCAGCCTCAAGATCTGTGACAGGGGTAGATCATTAGGGGTGATCTACAAGTGACTTGAAGGTCTTCCTAATCTGTTCGTACGATAAATTTGTGTCATGATAAAAGTTCAATTTGCAAACTATTTCTTGTACGCTATAAGCTCTGTCTAAAATCTGGTCACTCTATTTAGTTTTTTATTAGGCCACCAGTTTGATATACCACCACAGTCTCGAGAAAGAAAGTTGTTTATTGGTCTTAGGTAAGCGAATTGTATCTGTAACAGAGTCTGTGGGCATGTTTCTATGGTGATGGTGGGAAGAGGTTAGCGATGTAGTGTGAATGATGCAAGATAAGCGGCATTGTCGTCAGCTGTCTTGGGTAGGACAGACGACTCCAGAATGCCAAAGTGAAAAGACGTGTTTTTTTTTGGCAGTTTTAGATTTTGTTCAAAATACCATTTTATATTATTGTACCAAAGTTTGCTACATTTATTTCATTTAATCTCAAGTTGATATTCTGTATATTGTAATAATATATACATATCATGGGCGTAGCCAGGATTTTTTTCGGGGGGGGGGGTATGTATGTATTTATCTGTGTGTGTGTACATAATCTTTATTCATTCTGACCCTTCATTCTTTCGTAACACGTTTATTATGCCCTAGAATTTCTTTCTGGAGTTAGTGGAAAATTGTTGACTCCCCGCCATTGCTAGCAAGGGGGTCTGGGGGAGCTCTAGGAACTCCCCCAGCGCGGGGCGAAGCCCCGCCGCCAAGCACTATTTCTAACATTGAATACCAACAAAATGCATATTCTGTGGTATCTACAGTGCATTTTCCTGCTATTAAAAAGTTTTATTCCAAAAACCTAATGTGCTACTCTTACTGACTTACACCCTTCCGAGCCGTTCGGCGAATTTGCCGTCAAGCTGTTTCCACAAAAATCTAGGCAGTCACTGGTAATCTCTGAAGCTTTTTCCCACCTGCTCTGAGGACCTCCATGAATGTGTGGCGCCATGTTGTACTAGGATGTCATCGCAACTCTTATTATGCGTAATTCATTTTGTAGGAGAACATGCCACGCTCTGTCAAAATCTTACTAAGGTGTCGACTCCCAGTTTGGTATGGGAATTCCTTGATTTAGACCCGATCTCTAAAACTGACTCCTAAAATTGTCTTAGCCATCTTTGTTAAGCCACTATTTTAGTGTTTTTCAATTTCGGCAGATGACTATTCACTACATTTTATTAATCGAGCCCCGCCACTGGTAGAAATGTGTAACCTCTCTTGAATATGCTCTTGGAATTAGGTGACTGTAGTTTGCTTTAGATTTTATATCGAAAATGGAAGTTTTATCGTCAAAATCATCTGTTGGGGGTTTTAAACAAAAAAATCTCTGGACTTAGGTTTTTTATTTTTTTTTTATTAAAAAACCCCATTTAGCTACGATCATAGACTTTGGTAACTGTAAATTGCTTTAGAATAATATTGAAGATAAAGGTTTTCCCACCTCAAAACGCTCTGTAAGGACATTTTAAACTCAAAACCAACTGGAGGAGAGGAGTTTAAACTCAAAACCCCCAATTGGCTTGGCTACGCTCAAATAATTCTAGTGTGTTATTTGCTTTTTTATATTGAAGAGGTATTATTTAGCATCAAACCCTTCTGAATAGGGATTTAAACTCAAAACACCTTTTGTCAACGCTCATAGCATTTTGAGTGCGTAATTTGCTTTTTTTTTTTTTACATTGAAGATGTATTTTTTTAGCTTCCAACCCCGCTGGCGGGGGGTTTAAACTCAAAACCCCTTTTCTACACTCATAGATCTTTTAGTGTGTAATTTGCTTTTTTTTTTTTTCTTTGAATTTTGTTTTGCATTATTTTTGTTTTGTTTTATAGAAAAGGGGAATTTAACTGCAAAAACCACTGTTAGGGGGGTTTTAAACTCAAAACCCCCTTAGCTGCGCTGGCGCAGGTGATGGCTTAGTATTAAAATCTCACCCAAATAAACAAAAAAATCAGTCACTAAAGCCCGTCTCCCCTCCCCCCCCCCCCCCGTGGGGAGGATTTCATTTCGGGGGGCACCCCCCCCCCCTCCCCGGGTACGTCCATGATACATATATATTGTTCACCAGGAAGTTATTTCAAGCTTTATAAATTAAGATATAATACGCCTACAGCGGTTTAGCTGTCTACCAGCAGTTTGGTGCTACAGGTCATCGACCGTCCACAACAATATGACTTAGCAGAGTTTACGTCATCGGTTAACATGCATGACTGAACGCATGACGCATACGACGTAACCATCTTCTTTTTTAAAGTAATGTAAAGATAAGATAAGTTTTGTTTTTTTTTTGGTCCCTGAATGGTCGAATTTCTTCCGACCAATGCACTTCATTATCGTGACGACTTTGGTGTGAAAAAAAGTTCGACAAAAAGGAGGGCGTCTAACTTCAAAAGGACCACGCCCATTACAGACGTCCGTGCGCTATATCTTATCTTATATAATACAGACGTTACTTCAAAAAAGAAGATGATTACGTCCTACGCGTCTTGCATTTAGTCATGCATATTAACCAATGACTTAAATTCTGCCAAGTCACTGGTTTTCCTGGCTAGCTCAGGCAACCCATTCCATGCTCTAATAGCACTAGGGAAGAAGGAGTATTTGTACAAATTTGTCCTAGCATATGGGACAAGGAATGTGCCTTTATTTTTGTGTCTTTCAGAGTATTTTATTAAATTTTGTTTTTGTATTTGAAGATTATGGTTCAGTGTTTTATGTATAATTGCTACTTTACTTTATTATTTAATATGACCTTAGACTTTTTTATTTATTAGGATGAATAGTGAGTTTTGAGAGAAAACAAATCAATATTGTCCTTTCTTTTTAAAAAATATTCAATCTTCTTATTACGAGTAAAAGGCGTTGTAAACACTACGGAATGATATTACGGAGCTGAACACGCTGGTATACGCTCAGCGCGGGGACACGCCCGCAATTAGACCCCCTTTCCGACTTGAGCTGAAACCTGCCGCATCTTCATTTCTATCTCCAGGAAGAATATTTTTACAACTTATAAAAAATGATGTATGCAACACTATTTACGAAACAATAAAAAGCACTCGTTTCAATGAAATAGTATTACGTAAACTTGAATTCTGTACAGTGTCAAAGTAATGTAAATGAAAAACAAAACTTTTTATTAGGTAAATTGTTTATATATACACAAAAAAAATAAATAATTCGCGGACCTCAATGTGGGACCCTACATCGCCCTCTCTGAGCCCCCCCCCCCGGCTTTCAAAAGGGTTCGAAAGATAATTTCGTCTTCTTGGGGTCGCCACCCGCAAATGTGAGAAACACTGCCTGTTTTTTTTTTTTTTTTTTTTTTTTTCATTTCAAGTCATTGTATACGTCATTTGTATTTTGGATTATTTATTTTGTATTAAATATTCAGCGTAGAGTTGCTTTTTTTGTGTGCTAGTAGTGTGTTGTATAAATGTGTATAGTTCGCCCATCGTGGTTCGATGATGACCACTATTGTCATCCAGGGGGCTGAGGGCTTTGCACTGGGGTTTTGTGCCTCCTCGTGTGGCTGGTGAGACCTATGTGAGCCGCAATTCTCGGCTGCACACTTATTTTTCTTTGTGACAGTTTCACTGTAACGGAATTAAGATTCGAAAAACATTTTGGGGTAGGGATGCAGAGGTGGGGCTAAAGGATTAATTACTGCTAACCAGATTTGTAAGGGTATTTCCATATAGATATATGAACAGCACATAAATGTCATTTAAAATACCGCCAAAATTTTTAGAAATTATTTGAGGTGCAAGTTATTTACAGTGAAAGCATCACTACAAACGCTAATCTGCATTTTGAACTGGGTTACAGTACTTTTAGAACTGGGTTACAGTACTTTTAGAACTGGGTTACAGTACTTTTAGAGCTGGGTTACAGTACTTTTAGAACTGGGTTACCGTACTTTTAGAGCTGGGTTACAGTACTTTTAGAACTGGGTTACAGTACTTTTAGAGCTGGGTTACAGTACTTTTAGAGCTGGGTTACAGTACTTTTAGAACTGGGTTACACTACTTTTAGAACTGGGTTACAGTACTTTTAGAACTGGGTTACAGTACTTTTAGAGCTGGGTTACAGTACTTTTAGAACTGGATTACAGTATTTTTAGAGCTGGGTTACAGTATTTTTAGAGCTGGGTTACAGTACTTTTAAAGCTGGATTACAGTACTTTTAGAGCTGGGTTACAGTACTTTTAGAACTGGGTTACAGTACTTTTAGAACTGGGTTACAGTATTTTCCTAAGAGTCGTAAAATAATTTTTTGGATTGAATATGCTAATATCAAGTATAAAGGTAAAGGCACCTTTTTAAAACCTTGCCATATATGAGGGCCACCGGGCCGGATGATGTAGAAGACATCTGTTTCTATCCTGACCAAGCAGCAATTATTACATATAACATTTCAATAAATGTCAAAATTACGTAACAATGAAACAGCAATTATAAAAGAGCTATATCACATTCAGAGGAAGATAATTCAATATTAAAAACACCAAGAATTTGTAAATGGGAAATTCGATCGGATGTTGAGGTTTTTTTTATTTCTGCTGAAACAATAATGAGATTTATGGCCAGGCTATCAACAGGACAAAAACCACCTTCAGCACTCTCACAGTACATAGAGGTTTCTTATGGAAATAAAGAATTATGCTCTGGTTCGTTACATGATTTGTTGACATGCTATGGTTACACAATGTGGACATTCACTTGTAACAGAATGTGGACATGCTCTGGTCACAGAATATGGACATTCTCTGGTCTCAGAATGTGGACATTCTTCGGCGACAGGTTATGGATATTCTCTGGTCTTAGAATATGGACATTCTCTGGACACAGAATGTGGACATGTTCTGGTCTTAGAATGTGGACGCTCTATAGTCTCAGAATATGGACATTCTATGGTAATAGGATGTGGACATTCTGTTGTAAATACAAAAACAAAATTTAATAAAATACTCTGAAAGACACAAAAATAAAGGCACATTCCTCGTCCCATATGCTAGGACAAATTTGTACAAATACTCCTTCTTTCCTAGTGCTATTAGAGCATGGAATGGGTTGCCTGAGCTAGCCAGAAAAACCAGTGACTTGGCAGAATTTAAGTCATTGATTAATATGCATGACTAAATGTATGACGCGTAGGACGTAATCATCTTCTTTTTTGAAGTAACGTCTGTATTATATAAGATAAGATAAGATATGGACATTGTATGGTAACAGAATGTGGACATTCTGTGGTAACAGGATATGGACATTCTATGACTGATAATTCAGTTTCTCAATGAGATGATTGTCTAGACTTATCGTCTATATCAATTAACACCGTTTATTTTATTATATACATATTTATTTATTCAATAAAGTTGATGTTTATTAAATAAAAAAATATATAAGAATGTCATGCACTGTATACATTTATATAGACAATATGTCAAGTGATCATTGAGACACGGATTTATCTATCTCATACAGTTCACTTAAAGAAAAGAAAATAAGCAGACCCATTTTTGACCTACATATTATGCCGCTTCTGATGCAGACAGAGCCATTGTGACGAGTGTGACGAGATGTTTAAATAGTCAATAGTTAGCTAGTTTAGTTAAGTCTAGGGGGAGATTTTATTAATTTTATCCCGCTCACATATAAGATTTTGTACAGGCACACCGCAACTAACAGTAAGAACAGGCCAATATTGTAAGTTTATAAATAAATAATTTAATAAATGAAAGTTTACAGAAGATAAATGATCAAATAAAATTATAATTAAGAAATGAAATGAAGGTGCTAATGTCTAGCATAACTGCTCATCATGGATTGCTAATTGGTTAGTGATTGGAAGGGAAGAGTGTTCCTATGTCTGGCTACTTATTTTCTTAGCTGCTAGCCCGTGGGTCGTGGGTCGTCTTCTGGCGGTCGAAGGACTGGCATTCAGAAGGATGATTCATCCGGCTCTGTCTTAGAACGTCGGCTCGGGATAGTCTCTATGTGCTGCAGGCAAGCTGGCTCTAGGGTGAGGCCGCTGCCTGTTTAGTAGTAGAGAGGGTTGGTGCTGCAGACTAAGTTGTAATGGGACGATCTCTCAGCTAAGATCTCTGGCTCGAAGAGAGCCGTGCTAACTCAACACCAGTTTATCTTCTGCAGCGAAGGTTGCTCTAATCAGTCGGCATTAGGCAATAGCTATTGGGCAGTGGACAGTTTGGGCCGGGTACTGGGCAGAGGATACTGGGCAGTATAAGGCACCGTGGACACTGGGCAATATGTTAAGGCCAAGGACAGTAGGCAATGCCTTCTTGCTAACATGTATGTAATGGGGGGGGGGGATCTGGTGTGATCTGCTCCGGTTACAGCTTTGGGTGGAGATCTGGTAGTTGTAGCAATCGGGTGTAGCAATCGTGCATAGCAATCAGGGGTAGCAACCAGGCTGGGGATAAGACAGACAATTAGGAACGTCCTAAAGGCATTGAGCAGGGATTCCCATATGCCTTGCAATCAATCAGATGTAGGCATTGGTATCAATCCCAACAAGGCATTTAAGACAATTAAGTATAAAATCTTAAAGCATGCA
Source organism: Biomphalaria sudanica (assembly GCA_036873155.1). Lineage (NCBI taxonomy): Eukaryota > Metazoa > Mollusca > Gastropoda > Planorbidae > Biomphalaria > Biomphalaria sudanica. The sequence goes on along the minus strand of JAZGLO010006436.1, from coordinate 284,502 downwards.
TATAACTCAATAACAAAAAGATACAAGCAAGATAGCCACAATAAATGTGTCATCATACAATGTAGGATGATACTAGTCAAGATTCATCCATTAAATTTGATTTCGACGATAAGCAATCAGTTATAGTACAATTGGGAATGAGCATATTATATACTAAAGGATAAGATGAAAGTAAAATACTAGGGATCGAGATACAATGATAAGGGTTTGATATGATTAATTAAAATTAAACTCATCCAAGGAATTATAAGTTCACAAGGGCGTGAGACATAATAATATGTATGAGGGATATAATAGAAAAGTGAAATAATTAATTTCACATGGGCTCTGTAAGTTTAGAGCACTGTGATCTAAGTTTATAGACAGTACTCAGATTCACGAAAGGGTATTGTTTACATCAATCACTAAGATACAGGAATGGATGAAACATAACAAATCAAATATAATAACTATGGTTTCAAACGTAGACAACCATAGCGGCATTAATAATACAATATGACGATATAGCATCGACATAAAATAGTACAATGTACATACATAATAAAGTCATAATGTAATGACGGGGAACGTGGTTGTGTACTAATGTGTACTCTAACATTCCTATAAGATAAAATAAGTATAGTAAAATATTCACACTCACCCGTTTGTCCCTATTGAAATCTCACAACTTAACTTCCTAACAGGGGAGACTATGAATCCTAGCGGGCCTAACTTAGAATGCTTGGGTCCCTCTTTATATATAGTTGGGGCATTTCGTTAACTGGGTGGGGAAGAAATCTATGTGATTTTCTCACATGTATCTATGTACTGGAGATGTCAGGCGTCATGTCCGATTTATGGCCTGTACTGTGAGAGTAGGGACTAAGGCGAATATGTGTCTGTCCAGCCCGAGTGCAACGCTATTCTTAGAGCGGTGCGTATCCTGCCGGGTGGGGGGGGGGGGAGGGGTTAGGTGTGAAAAGCTATTAAGCCGCTGCGTGTAGCGCTGGTGCCACGACCATTGTGTGCTGCGACTATTGTGTGCTGGTCACCTGTCTAGCGGTCAAAATTTAAAAGTTAGTCCTAGAGAAGCTAGTTAATGATTTACGTTGAGATTCGTCCCGTGAGAAACAGTGCGAGGGGAGATTACTCCTACAAGAAATTAGTTCTGGGTGGACAGGAAAATAATTGCTTAAGTTGAAAATTAAAGTTTCCCACGATTTGCTGGGAAAAACTCAAAGGAACTTTTGCATGCAAGTTTCGTATCGTCACAGCCATTAATGATATAATTACAGGCTTATGAAATCATAGTGTTATTATCTCTAATATTGGGTTTTATGTAACAAATGTAATATATTATATTAAACATGGTAGTGAAAGAACAAAATACATGGGCAGAGGTCTAAATAAGGTTAGGGTTAGGGTTAGGGTTAGCCCTAGAGAGGGTCCCCTAACCCTAACCCTAAATAAGGATGCAACATAGGAGCTTGGGTAATAAAGGCATAACAATGAGGATTGGCGTATTGAGAAAAACGCATGTCTATAAATAGATTCTGTCATGTGACCATGGAGCACGCGCTGTAGAGGGTGTAATTACAAATACACGCACCAAGGCACGTAGTGAAATGTGACACCTCACTTCCCGCAAATGTAACATACACCCGGAGCTAAACTATGTCTTCAAAAGAAGCCCCCCCCCCCCAAACAAATTCCAATCCAGTTTGTTCAATGGGATACTTTGGTTTTTGTACGTTAGCCAAGGTTTACCAACTGCCTGAGGCGCCCTTATAAAGGGGGCGACATGTGTAAAGAAGAAGCCCGAAAAATATGTACATTTGCGTTGTATTTATAAATTCTTTTTTGAAATGGGATCTTTATAAAATTCATGAACATTGTCAGGACCTAGTTGTGATGAACAGGCCGAAGATTGTATTAATAAGTTGATGAATTCATATGAAGTGAAGAAAGAAACAGCTCTCTGTATTTTCTTAAAACTTCTTTAATAATACTTCTTCAACTTTCACATCAAATTAACTTCTTAATTCAATAACAACTTGACTTGATACTTCATAAACAAAACTTAAATGATACATGAAACTTCACTTAGTATAACTTCACTTAGTATAACATTCAACTTCAACTAATAAAACTTTAATTAATGGACCCGCTAATATCACAAAACTTATAACTTTATCAAACCATTACTAATCGAGGACTAAGCGAGGACCATCGCTCTACAAGAACTACTACTATGCAAGGACCCCGCCTAACTGACTTTCCCCTAATTTATACTTTTCTTAATAGTACATTCCAGAATCATGGAAACTTCTCAGATCATTATTTTAGTAACTTTGACCTTCTAGAAGCTGACGTGTGCTATTTTTTTCCTTAACCCCTTTCTTTGATTGGATACCTAAAATTAACTTGTTTACGCTGGACACTAGCACTGGTTTGACCTCGCTTCTAGAAACTGACTTGCCTCGTGACACTAGTAGACACCATGAAAAGATTTAATGTCTCTGCAAAAATTAATTCATTTATTATTATTTTGACATTCTGTATCTATCAACACATTCTGTCTCTATTAGCAAATTCGGTCTCTAATAGCACATTCTGTCTCTGTTAGCACATTCTGTCTCTATCAGCACATTCTGTCTCTATTAGCACATTCTGTCTCTATTAGCACATTCTGTCTCTATTAGCACATTCTGTCTCTATTAGCACGTTCTGTCTCTATTAGCACGTTCTGTCTCTATTAGCACGTTCTGTCTCTATTAGCACATTCTGTCTCTATTAGCACGTTCTGTCTCTATTAGCACGTTCTGTCTCTATTAGCACAATCTGTCTCTATTAGCACGTTCTTTCTCTATTAGCACGTTCTGTCTCTATTAGCACGTTCTGTCTCTATTAGCACATTCTGTCTCTATCAGCACGTTCTGTCTCTATTAGCACGTTCTGTCTCTATTAGCACGTTCTGTCTCTATTAGCACATTCTGTCTCTATCAGCACATTCTGTCTCTATTAGCACGTTCTGTCTCTATTAGCACATTCTGTCTCTATTAGCACATTCTGTCTCTATCAGCACGTTCTGTCTCTATCAGCACATTCTGTCTCTATTAGCACATTCTGTCTCTATTAGCACATTCTGTCTCTATTAGCACATTCTGTCTCTATTAGCACATTCTGTCTCTATTAGCACGTTCTGTCTCTATTAGCACGTTCTGTCTCTATTAGCACGTTCTGTCTCTATTAGCACGTTCTGTCTCTATTAGCACATTCTGTCTCTATTAGCACATTCTGTCTCTATTAGCACATTCTATCTCTATTAGCACATTCTGTCTCTATTAGCACATTCTGTCTCTATTAGCACATTCTGTCTCTATTAGCACATTCTGTCTCTATTAGCACATTCTGTCTCTATTAGCACATTCTGTCTCTATTAGCACGTTACCTCATTCATCACACCCTTTTACTCTTCTAAATTGCAACAATAAAGGTCACCTAGTTTGTCTATACACACTCAAACAATAGCCCTTCTGGTCACTCATAACAAAACACACCCGTTTGTTTGTTACGGGTTTTGATAATTTCATTCTAGCCCAAAACTCCCGCAGAACTGCGGGGAATGGTAACGGGTATGACCTTGGGACCAACGAGGTCATTCGAACGACAGTCCGGAGCGTATACCGTACGACCAGACACAATTAAAAAAAAATAATGATGCGAAAGAATCATCTATAAAAAATTTAGTCTCGAATTTTATTTTATAATTCATTGTAACAAAGGTCCAGACAACTACAAAGCATCGGTGATTCAGTTCATCGTTTAAGGACGATTAAAAGGCTGCAATTTGAGGCACATAAAATATTTCAATGTGTCCAATTAATTACCTAAATCTTATTGTTTTGTAAATAAATTCACAAAGCGCTTACTCTTTTTTTATATACCCTTAAAAATCTGTCGGATCTAAACCATATATTTCTCAGCCATCTTAGAAAAGGTCATACCAATTTGGTCAAATAGTTGTTTACTAAGGAGAGTCCTCGTAGTACAGAAACTCCTTACGGTGGTACATTAACTCCCGAGTGACGTAATGTTGACCCACTTGTTCCTTCACTCAATGTTCCAGTCCTCCGCCAACATAGATGAAATCACGTGATCCCAGGGATCGATACCGCGTGTCTTTGTAAGGCATCGTAGTCTAATCACTTGGTCAATACATGAATTCAATGGGCGGGGGGGGGGGCAGTTCCTGGAGTGGTGTAGTCACCTAGAGGGCGCTTTGGTAAGCAGGGGCGGAGATGATGTGAACGAAAGGAAACAAATGAGGGAGGAGGGGGGGTATTATGGTTATACGCTTTCTCTCAGAAATTCGGTAAAGTATAGCGGAATCAGATTTTCTGAAGATTATTATTTTTTTAAAATTAATTTGAATCAATTAATATATTTACCTTCAAGAGTTCAATATCAAAATATTTTGGATTCAAAATTGTGACATTTATCTACTCAAATACATTTGTTAAACCAACAGATTCTCAAAGACTGAAGATAATTGATTGTATTTCTCAATCTAATCGATGCCAATTGTAGCTTGTTTAACTAGGATGACAAAATGTATTGACAGCTGATTGGAGAATAGTCATTTTAATTTGAAGTCATGTTTTACAAACTATTCAGAGTGTTGTTAGATATTCGCTTTAAAGTAACTACTGTGTTGTATTATAAATGGCCCAGGGAATATCGTAAAATGACCTTCACCTTTCCATTTACCAAAAAGGAAAAGAAAAAAAAAGGACGTTCGTTAACCTTCACCTTAGTCTGTTGGACCGTTGGGCACCACGCAAGATCTGTCAACCGTCTTTCTCCATTTCTCTCAGTACTTTGCCTTGGATAGAGCCGCTTTCCATGGCAGGCCCGTCCAATCTTTTTGTTGTTCATCTTATAACTTGTTGAAACACAAGAAGTTGCTTACATCCACGAGGATTTCACCTGACTAGACAGTCCCTGTTTTGACCCACATAATATTGCATAAGAAACTGTATTTGAATCTTAATTATACATTCGAAATAAATGCAGCATTTATCATTTTGCGACGCGTGTGAATCACATTATATCCTGAGAATCGATGAAAATTTTCCTTTTGGTTGACAGCATCCTTTAACGTGTCATGGAAGGCGTCAGGGCGGTGGACACCAGCTGGAAAGAGGCTGCAGACATTGCTGAAGACCAGATGCTACGGAGACAATGCACCGTTCAATGCGCCGAGCAGCTCGGGTGGATTTAAATCTAAGATGTCTACATCGTGTAAATTTGTAGGGGAGTTAATTTGTTCAGTCTAAGATTTGATTTATGAATGACGTACTGAAAAAGGGGCTATCACTCTGGTGTAGGACCAACAACTAATCTAGATCAATACTCCACACATGAATTTAAAGAACTTAAAATTCACATTACTTAGACTTGGGTCCACCCGCGCCGTTCGGCGCATTGGGCGGCAAACTGTCTCCATAAAGATCTGTTATTGGCAATGTCTGAAGCCTCCTCCCACCTGGTGTCCACTGTTCTGGGGTCCTCCATGAAGGTTTGTCGCCAAGTAATACGAGGACGTTTCTGTTTGCGCTTTCCTTGTATTGGCCTCTATGTTATCGCAAATCTTGGTATGCGTAGTTCATTTTGTCGTAGGACATGTCCCGCAAACCTCATGCGACGCTCATTCACAACCTCACTAAGTGTTCGACTCCCAGTTCGGCATAGGATTTCTTTTTTTGAGACCCGATCTGTCTAACTGACTCCCAAAATCCGTCTCAGACATTTTTGTTGAGCCACATTTAGTCTTGTCTCAATTTTGACAGATGATGATGATGACAGTTGACAAATTTACATATAAATGTATACATTTTAACATTGTAAAGTCTGTTTGAATACGTGTGATGCATCTATAATAAAAAAAAGGGAGCTTTTACAAAGTTATTCTAGAGATTAGGACAGTTGCAGCTACACCTTTAAGTGTTAACCTGGGGCGGATTTATATATAGGCAACTTAAGTCTGCCAGTGATAAGGGTCCCGATTAAATATTTTTTTCTATATTTGATTGTTGAATTTTAATAGATAGGCCTAGTAGCATTAAAAAAAGCAATTATTAAAATATCGTATCACATATATAGATGCTCCTTACCAGATAGCTGTTATCGCTGAATGTTTTAATTATTAGTGATTATGTGTACTACCTTTTTTATGCTGTTTACAAAAATGTTATATAAACTACTTCTCCTAATCTTTTAAGGTGGTCATTTTATTCTATTTTTTCCTCCACTAAAAACAAAACAAAGCCTTAACCAATGGACATTAAGTCCGAGCTGTCAAACAAACCTAAACCTTTATTGCACGCAAGTGTTTTCTCAGGGGACTATTAAACGAGTCTTTGTTATTCAAGTAAGGAGGGGCAGAAATCCACTTTTTGTTACATTCGGGTGTTTCTAGATATTACCTCCCTTGAAAACAAGACACCCTATTTTTTTATTTTTTTTTAAAATGTAAAATGTTTCTCAGCATCGCCATAACACCATACTACGACCCTTCACCACGGACCACTTGTGTATTGGTCATTTGTGTATTTGTCAGTTGTGTGCTTGCCATTGATGTATTGGTCAGTTGTGTACAGGTCATTTGTATATTGATCCGTTGTGTGATGGTATTACCGTATTTTATACTGACCAGTTGTGTGATGGTATTTTTTATACCGACCAGTTGTGTGATGGTATTTTTTAAAATACTGACCAGTTGTGTGATGGTATTTTTTATACCGACCAGTTGTGTGATGGTATTTTTATACTGACCAGTTGTGTGATGGTATTTTTTATACTGACCAGTTGTGTGATGGTATTTTTATACTGACCAGTTGTGTGATGGTATTTTTTTATACTGACCAGTTGTGTGATGGTATTTTTTATACTGACCAGTTGTGTGATGGTATTTTTTATACTGACCAGTTGTTACTCAACTTATTTCAAGTTTAACAAGTTAAGATATACGCCTATAACGGTTTAGCTGGCTACCAGCAGTTTGGCGCTACAAGTCAACGACCATCAACAACATTCCTATACGTGATCCTATAATGTGCCGCCTCTGGCCGCGATAGGGCCGCCACCACCGACAGCCGTCTACCAGATTATGGAAAAAGATATTTGTCACGACTAATGCCTATCATTTTGAGAAATGAAAATCAGTATACGAATCAAAGACACGTTTGAATCAAAACAATTTTGATATACTTATAAGTATACAAGCCGCGACTAGTCTTAGTGTAAGACAAGCAACATGGAAGCCATACTTACACAGATAGGTCATATCTCATGTTGTCAAGTTGAAGAGTTCTGTTCCCTACAAAGTTGCAGTAGTTGCCCTTGAACTCTAGGACGTCATTCACGGGTGAAGTCTCGCTTGTCCAATTCATGGCAGACGTTTAAGCAATGTTGTTTTTCAGTGTGTATATCTTAAAGCGCCACCTGCCGGGGTTGCTCTTCTAGTCTCGGAAATATCGCACTTTGACAGATGTAGATGTGATGACCTCATGTTGGTGACTTTTGGTCGGAAAAGCAGCCGGAGTTACCGTCTCTTGCTAAGATGACGCAATCATTGTGACGTCATATCAGATCTGTAAGCGAAATGAAACCAAACTAGTCATTACATGAGGCACAAGTTTAGTAAGGGCATGGAAATGAAATCATACCAAATCTTATCTTATCTTATCTTGTCATATAAAATACACACGTTACTTCAAAAAAAAAAAAAAAAAAAAGATTATGTCCTTCGCATGTCCAAGGTATATCTGATTATTCTAGCCATACATTTTAATAAGCGACTTAAATTCTTTCAAGTCACTGGTTTTCCTGGCTAGCTCAGGCAACCCATTCCATGCTCTAACAGCACTAGGGAAGAAGGAGTATTTGTACACATTTGTTCTAGCATATGAAACGAGAAATGTGTCTTTATCTTTGTGTCTTTCAGAGTATTTTATTACATTTTGTTTTTGTATTTGAAGATTATGGTTCAGTGTTTTATGTATAATTGCTACTTTACTTTTGAGTCTTCTATCCTGAAGGCTTTCTAAATTTAGTGATTTTACTAAAGGTGTAACTCTAGTCAAATGTGTATATTTGTTTGTTATGAATCTCATTGCTCTATCTTGTGTCTGTTCCAGTTTCCTAATGTTTTCTTGAGTTGAGGGGTCCCAAACAGAGGATGCATCTTCTATTATTGGCATTACTTTATTTACATTTTAACAAGACCCTTATAATTCAAAGATTTATTTCAGAAATCTACGTCCTGCATTTGGTTTGTAGTTATTTGTTTATTACAATGTTAAAATAATTCATCATAACAGTTCCCTTGTTTTTACTAAACTATTTGGAAAGTCGGGGGGATGGAGCTTTTAATCGAAAAAGGACCCCTTGTGACGACAGTCAGAATCGCATAAACCTGACCTGGCATTGAGTCTAGCAAGACTTTGATATGACGTCTGCACTGATATGACGCAAGCAGTAATCTGTTGAATAATTTGGTAGAGTGGGTGTCTAGAGACTAAGGGGTGGAGGGTAATAAGTGGTAAACCCAAGGCCAAATTAAGCTCTGAGGTCACGTGTCAACATGGGATCAGAATATGGGATTAGAAAATGGGATCAAAATATGGGATCAGAATATGGGATCAGAATATGGGATCAAAATATAGGATCAAAATATGGGATCAGAATATGGGATCAAAATATGGGATCAGAATATGGGATCAGAATATGGGATCAGAATATGGGATCAAAATATGGGATCAAAATATGAGATCAGAATATGGGATCAAAATATGGGATCAGAATATGGGATCAAAATATGGGATCAGAATATGGGTTCAGAATATGAGATCAGAACATGGGATCAGAATATGGGATCAAAATATGGGTTCAGAATATGAGATCAGAACATGGGATCAGAATATGGGATCAAAATATGGGATCAAAATATAAGATCAGAATATGGGATCAAAATATGGGATCAGAATATGGGATCAGAATATGGGATCAGAATATGGAATCAAAATATGGGATCAGAATATGGGATCAGAATATAGGATCAAAATATGGGATCAAAATATGAGATCAGAATATGGGATCAAAATATGGGATCAGAATATGGGATCAGAATATGGGATCAAAATATGGGATCAGAATATGAGATCAGAATATGGGATCAGAATATAGGATCAAAATATGGGATCAAAATATGAGATCAGAATATGGGATCAGAATATGAGATCAAAATATGGGATCAGAATATGGGATCAGAATATAGGATCAAAATATGGGATCAAAATATGGGATCAGAATATAGGATCAGAATATGGGATCAGAATATGGGATCAAAATATGGGATCAAAATATGGGATCAGAATATGGGATTAAAATATGGGATCAGAATATGAGATCAGAATATGGGATCAGAATATGGGATCAGAATATGGGATCAGAATATGGGATCAAAATATGGGATCAAAATATGGGATCAAAATATGGGATCAAAATATGGGATCAAAATATGAGATCAGAATATGGGATCAGAATATGGGATCAAAATATGGGATCAGAATATGGGATCAGAATATAGGATCAAAATATGGGATCAAAATATGGGATCAGAATATAGGATCAAAATATGGGATCAGAATATGGGATCAGAATATGGGATCAGAATATAGGATCAAAATATGGGATCAGAATATGGGATCAGAATATGGGATCAAAATATGGGATCAAAATATGGGATCAAAATATGGGATCAGAATATTGGATCAGAATATGGGATCAAAATATGGGATCAAATTATTGGATCAGCTCACTGCCGTATATCACCAGAGCGGGGTATCGGGGTGTTTGTTTGACAGCACTGAAGCATTTAAAACAGGGGGAAAAAACAACTAACAACTGAATGTAGTGTTGGTGTATATTTTACTCTGTGCGTATGTATATATATATATATATATATATATATGTGTGTGTGTGTCGTGGAGGTGTTGAGCCTAAGAGTGTGTGACGTTTGTAATCCAAGAACTGAGGTAAACTGATACCGGTACAGTTCTGACAACTCGAAGAATCGATCGATTCAAGTGATTTCAACTTGACAATCAGCGACTGAAACTGTTCTTCGATCAGAGTCAGGCTAGTAGTCACATTTTTCTGGCTATTTTTAGTGTTGCTGTTAATATTACTATTTTGTTGCAATGTCTGGCTATAATGTTTGTTTATGTAGTTGTTTTTTTATGTTGTTCTTTTTGTTTTTTGTTATTGTTTTTATGTGTTTGTTGTACTTGTATTTCTGTTGTTGCATTATAAATATTACTATGTTGTTGGTGTTGTTGCAATTGTTGTGATATTGTTGTTACATTATTGCAGATGCAGTAATGTTGTTAAATTATCTTAATTGGTTGTTAAGTTGTTGGTGTTGCAATAGTTGCTGTGCTGTGTTGTTATTGTTACAGTTGTAGTTATGTGGTTATGTTTACAGTCATTGCTATTGTTATGTTGTTATATTGTTGTTATTGCGATTGCTGTTTTTTTTTGTACAGTACTTATTCTTTTTATTATTATTATTATTATTATTATTATTGTTAAAATAATGCGTCTGTTTCATGTATATTTCCATTACGATTTTAGCTATACATTTTTTCAGTATGTTAATATTAGATGATGTGTACTCTTATCTAATCCTATCTTATAAATTACAGACGTTTTTTCAAAAGAAAAGACAATTACGTCTTACGTTTTTCATGTGACATTTTAGTCAATAAGGAAGATCAGTGACTTAAACTCGTCGTTAGTTTTCATGTCTGATTTAGGCAACCCATTCAATGATTTAATGACACTAGGAAAGAAGGAGCGTATGAAAAAGAGATATGTCTCTATCTTTGTGACTTTCTGAGTATTTCATTAGGTTTTGTTTTTAGTATTTCTAAATGATGGGTTAGTGCAGCGGCTCTCAACCTAATAGGCTTGGCGACCCCTTTTTACAACCCCCGCCCACTCTGCCGCGACCCCCCCCTCCGTCCTGAGGTGTCTTAAGTTGAATGGTCTTACTAATGGTGTTGCCAGTCAATGGAGGACAACTTGACTGATGGCAGTTACGCTCTATCGCACACAACTGTAACATTGCGTTGCGATATTTTTTTTTCCTAACCAGCTTTGTCTTTTGTTGCTTATACTCTGAATAACATTCTAAACGAATTATTTCTACCAATGTCTGGTTGCTAGTTCTATAGTCTTTAGAAACCTTATGAGGAAAAATATATCCAGGTCCTCAGGGCTTGCAAAGACCTTCCTTCAGGGAACACTACCAGGACAAAAAAAAAAAAGAAGAGGCAGACGGAGAAAGCAATGAGAAGATAACATGAAAGATTGGTCGGTCCTTTCATTGAAAGTCAATGCCAATAACAACGAGGAATGGAGAAACGTTCAGCAGATCTTGTCTGGTGCCCCAACGTCTCAACAGACTAAGGCAGAGGTTCTCAAACTTTTTTGACCCGGGAACCATTTTATATACCGTTAGTTAAAACCTGCCGAAGGAACTCTAAGTGAAAAAGCTTTTAGCCAAGAAGGAATTTAATTGTCAACAAATATCATCTTTCTGCAAACCCCTAGGGCCCTAGGGGTCCGCGGACCACAGTTCGAGAAACATTGGACTAAGGAATAGGTGAAGGTGAATTAGCAGAATGGGAACTCCGTACATAGACAATTTGGTCTGATATCTCTTTAACGTACCGGGCTAATCTTCTGTGTCCCCAGTGAGATCAAATACGCGAATGTGTACTAATACAAGGGTTTCCTATTACACGGAGTCGTGACTTGTTTTCTTATCGGTGAAAGGGGAGGGTGGGTGGGGTGATTGTATGGATGGTCATGATCCCCCTTTAGCGTCCTTGACAACGTACACAGTGCCAGGGGGGAGTAAGGCTGTGCTGTGATACACTGCTATTGGAACTTATTGACACATTGAACATTGAGTGAAAGTACATAGTGATCATTCAACTACACTTGAATGAGGCCAATACTAGGATGTCATATGAATATATGCATAATAACAATGGAATAAAGTAGAGATTATAGGAGACTATTTCTGTTACAAGGTAGAACTTTTTAAAATTTGCATTAAAACTTCGTTTTTTTCTATTCTAGTTCTCTCTCCTGACTAGTTCAAATGAATGGAACACTATCGATCAAATAGCACAGTTGCTTACAAGTTAAAATGAACAATAGTCTCATGAATGAATGAACAAATTGAAATGAAATGTATTTACTTTCACTGATATTTGTTTCATTGGTAAAATATCTTCCAAGTTATCAAGAATGCATGTAAAAAATATCCGAAATATGTATTAGCTAACAATCTCTAGAATGTCTTACAAAAGTAAGCTCTGGGATAACTCTGCTAAACTCAAGCTGCCCAACAGCGAGGTAGAATATATGAGCACACAGTAACGTTTCCCTCTCAGGCCATACAATCTATAGGGCAGATCTTATCTTATCTTATATAATACAGATAATGTAAAGGTCATCTGTTTCTATGGCCTACGTTAAGCTAGCATAACCACCAACCGCCTTTACTTTTCCCCAACTAAAGTCAGGCACCCATTAGAATCGGGCAGACTTAGGAGTTTCCTAAAAATCTCGAAATTCAAATTCCCAGTCTATACCGAGATTCAAACCTGGGACTTCTAGGTTCAAAATCCAAGCGCCTTTCTATGGTCGAACCTTACCGTGGTTCAAAGATAGACGTCTGGAAATTCTCAGACGTTTTTGGCTTACTTCGAAAAAATTCATATTGTTCTAGTGTTTACCCTAAAACAAAAACTTCAATCATGAGACAAGAACTTCCACCATGAGACAAGAACTTCAATTGTGAGACAAAAACTTCAATCATGAGACAAGAACTACAATCATGAGACAAGAACTTGAATCATGAGACAAGAACTTCAATTATGAAACAAGAACTTCCATCCTGAAACTAGAACTTCAATCATGAGACAAGAACTTCAATCATGAAACAAGAACTTCAATCATGAGAAAAGAACTTCAATCATGAAACAAGAACATCATGAAACAAGAACTTCAATCATGAAACAAGAACTTCAATCATGAGACAAGAACTTCAATCATGAAACAAGAACATCATGAAACAAGAACATCATGAAACAAGAACTTCAATCATGAAACAAAAACTTCAATCATGAAACAAGAACTTCAATCATAAGAAAAAGATTGATTTCTGGAGTTTATCTATTGTAATATTTTTGTCGTCACTATATTAACAAGGGCGTTAGTTTACATTGCTATGGAGTTGTTTGATTTTTATATAAAAATTAATTAGTAATAACATTTAATTTTTTTTTGTTTTCAGCCCAAGGAGTGAAAAGTGGACGAGTCCATTATGTGTCGATGGGGGTGTGAAGCTTTTAACTCGGTAAGTTAACGAACTTGACCAACTGAAACGCTATGTGTCCATTTCGGTAACAGAGGATATATAGTTTGTACGTGGTATCGGAAATTTTATAAGCTCAGGGTCTCTTTAAAGATTTCCCAGGCCATGTTCACGCCGCTACTTCTTAAAGTGTAGACTAGAAGGCGTTTTGATGCTTGTTAGTCTATTAATGTGTATAAAGTACTGAAACTCACCAGAAGGACAGTATGGTTCTTTAGAAGAATCATTTTTTTACGTAAAATGTGACTAGTATTACAGTGTTAAGTCAGTTTAGATATTTTGTATAAGGAAAAGTGAGGGCCAGGCATGTTAATATTTATTTAAAGTGGCCTATTTGGCGGTCACACCAGCCCATTTAAGTACCAGCCCACCGGGCATAATGCCCGACTGCCCATATAACCTGTCTTTCCCTGCTTGGATATGACATCTCTCACCAGTAAGACTTAAATAAGCGACTTGTGCTAACTTTGCCCAGAGCAGACGTCAAACAGTCAACAGGCAGAACGGTGCAGTTGAATCGATTGTTTACTGATCCGTCAAGGCACTTCACTCTGGCCATAAGTTTTGCACCGGATTAACTTTCGTAACGCTACGCATAAAAGTTTAAAGTTCAATTAGGACATTGTTTCTAATGTTTGTTTAAACCTTGACCTTCTCTGTTTTGGCAGACGTTCATGTGCAAATGGTGCGGCACGCGCTACTGTCGCGAATGTCTAAAGGGGGAGTTTACTGGCGCCATGAAAGAATCTACCCACTGTGCCAAGTGCAACCAGGTTAGTTGTGTGGGATTTTTACTTATCCGCAAATATAAAGATTTAGCTGACTTTGTTAGTGACATTATATGATGCTATACCCACCATTATTTGCGACCCACTCGAACCATCAGAGATACAATGTATATTTGTCTTCCTCACACGCACTAACATTTGGAGCCATTGTAACTACCAATTTATGCTCCCATATACTCAAAAGTTGGAGCCATTGTAACTACCAATATATGCTCCCATATACTCAAAAGTTGGAGCCATTGTAACTACCAATTTATGCTCCCATATACTCAAAAGTTGGAGCCATTGTAACTACCAATATATGCTCCCTTACACTCAAAAGTTGGAGCCATTGTAACTACCAATATATGCTCCCTTATACTCAAAAGTTGAAGCCATTGTAACTACCAATATATGCTCCCTTATACTCAAAAGTTGAAGCCATTGTAACTACCAATATATGCTCCCTTATACTCAAAAGTTGGAGTCCTTGGATCTACCAACATATGCTCCCTAAAATTCAAGATTTACATAAACATTTTTTTAAATAAAATCTTAACAAACCATTGTTATATTGCCCGACCTGCATACGTTTAGTTGTTGTGTCCAGGGGACATCATCCAAACAAACAGCAGACTATGAAAATTTTACCACATTATTTTTTTTTCTTAATTAACAGGGTTTTGTTAATTAATGTAAAACTGATTTGTGTCTGTGTTTTAGAAACGATGTCAAGGCCAGAAGGTGGAGACAGTTTTGAAGGAATACATGAATAAAGAAGAAGAAAAAGGCGGGAAAAGATCTTCCAGCTCAGCCAGCAGCAAGCGAAACAAAACGTCTGCCAAAAAAGGCAAAAGTGGAAGCGGCAAAAAATCTGGCAAATCTAAATCTGGCAAAAAGGGCGGGAAGAAAAAGAAAAAGAAGAAATAATGAAAATAATTCTCTCATCTCACCAGACGACATTGACGTATCATATACTCTTGTAAAGTAGCCAAAAATTGTTATGATTGAGCTTACAAGTTATGGAACAATATTTATGTTGAAAATACAGTATTATCTCTCAATAAACTCGTATAGAAATATTTTCAAGTTTACCTGATGTATTTTTCCCTTAAATTTGTGTCTTAGTTGTAGTACAAAGGAAATAATATGTATTTATAAAATAATATATATTGAATACAATCACGTCAATACATTTGTATATAAACATTTGCATGTAGGATTTGATTTTTTTTTTTTAGTATTCAGTTTAAATATTAATTTTTTTTTTACTTTTGGTCTCAAGTGGTAATATGAAATCTAGTTTTGGCCTAGTTTGAGTCTTGTGAATAGACAAGTTCATATTTAGGTCAGCTGGTACAGTATTGATAGCGTCATTTTGTGTGGACAGTGAAATGGTCAGTATAGCCTTTCGGCGACAATGAAACGGGCAATATAGTTTAGCGTGAGAGCAAAAGTGGGCATACAGTACACATTTGACCTTCATCTTATTTTCTGAAATTTTTCAGAAATTAATTATCTTAGTGTTTTTTTCTTGCTTCTCATTTTTATCTCGGAAGGTTCAGACAAGTAGTCCTATAATTGAGATAAACTGCGCAGTGGTTTCCAGATCTGGCAGCTCTCCATAGAAATTTTGTTGTGTAGTGGGTTTTGGGGCCAGTGCCCTGTTTGGGTTTCTCAATAGAGGATGTGGTCCCAATGATTGGAATCATTACCACTGACCCCTACAGAAAATTCTGAAATCTTAAAGATTTGAAGTTCTGAACATAGTACCACGTGATCGCCTATCTCATGCTCTGTTTTACTTAATGTGGCTGAGAGGTTTGTCACTTGGCATCCGAATCGGAAGAGGGGGTCCTGGGTTTGAATCATGGTGAAGACTGCGATTTTAAATTTCCGGAACTTTGGGCGCCTCTGAATCCATCCAACCGTAATGGGTACCTGACAATGAGATAAGGGAACAATAAAGGCTGTTGGTCGTTGTGCTGCCCACATGGCACCCTTGTTAACTTTTACATCATCTGCCTTATTGATAAGGTCCGAAAGGGAATATTACTTTTTTAAGTACAAAATGAAAATCTATTTTTTTGTTCAGGTTTAAAAATGTTATTGCTGTAATATCTGAATATAGACGCATTTTGTGTAAGAAAAAAATTCGACTTTGAATTTTATTCTTCCATTACTAAGTTAAAAATTGCGATCTGTACTTTACGAACCTTGTAACCAATGACATATTTAAATACAAGTGACTATAAAAGTAAATAAAGTATTGGAACTTCCGATCAAGGTGAAATTTGCCCGATTATTACATTTTATTACATGAAAGCTGACAATGTCTTTTTTTCTTTTATCGCGCGTAGGATTAGCGTTTTTCGCAATGAATGACACCCACAAATGACAATTTTGTCTATTTTTCTGGACATTTTAAAGAGTTTTCAGGAGATTTTAATAAATTCAGGAGATTTCTATGAGTTTTTCGTATATTTTTTTGCAATTTAATAATTACACCTTGATTTAGCGCGGGGCCATTCAAAGCGCAGGGCCCACTGCGACCGCATAGGTTGCAATGGCCTAAGACCGGCCCTGCTTTCTGTGACGAATCGTCTCGGCTAATCGCCTGTATATTTAATCGTCACTGTGTTTATATTTCAACAGTACCATTGTATGTCATGAAAGTTAACATTTTACATGCGACTACTTGTTTCATGGAATAGAGTTTAAAAGCATTAAACTGAAGAGAACCATCGTCAGCGCTGTGTTGTTTTTGTTTTGTTTTTCTGTGTATCAAAGTAGTGAGTTGAAATAGATTTATAGGCACCTCCGAAACCGAGTATGTCACGTGATTGTGGTTACAGTTTTACACATCCCCCGGAAGTACAATTGTGACACATAACGATCCCGTTTATTCGCAGACGTTCTGCTTCAACTTTCAGCTTAATATATTATCTTATCGTATCTTATCTTATATGATACAGACGTTACTTTAAAAAAAGAAGTTGATTACGTCCTATGTCAATGTTGATAATGTGTATGTTTATAATGTGTATGTTTATAATGTGTATGTTTATAATGTGTATGTTTATAATGTCTATGTTTAAAATGTCTATGTTTATAATGTCAATGTTTATAATGTCAATGTTTATAATGTCAATGTTTATAATGTCTATGTTTATAATGTCAATGTTTATAATGTCAATGTTTATAATGTCTATGTTTGTAATGTCAATGTTTATAATGTCAATGTTTATAATGTCAATGTTTATAATGTCTATGTTTGTAATGTCAATGTTTATAATGTCTATGTTTATAATGTCAATGTTTATAATGTCTATGTTTATAATGTCAATGTTTATAATGTCTATGTTTGTAATGTCAATGTTTATAATGTCAATGTTTATAATGTCTATGTTTGTAATGTCAATGTTTATAATGTCTATGTTTGTAATGTCAATGTTTATAATGTCTATGTTTGTAATGTGTATGTTTATAATGTGTATGTTTATAATGTGTATGTTTATAATGTCTATGTTTATAATGTCAATGTTTATAATGTCTATGTTTATAATGTCTATGTTTATAATGTCAATGTTTATAATGTCTATGTTTATAATGTCTATGTTTATAATGTCTATGTTTATAATGTCTATGTGTATAATGTCTATGTTTATAATGTGTATGTTTGTAATGTGTATGTTTATAATGTCAATGTTTATATTTATAATGTTCGGGACTAACCATTACTTTATGTCTGAAATAGATGAATGATATTATAATGATACGACTTCTGTATGAGGCAATATAGTGCCTATCCCATAATTTCTTGGCAAGTTATTCACTGTTACTTTGATAGAGTATACAAATGATCTAATAATTCCTTCTATACAGAGTACAATTTAGTTAATGCGTGACACGTGACTCTATGGCGTAAGTTATATTGGATTAGAATATTTCTGAGCGTCAACAGGAGATGACTGAGGCGCAAACCTTGACCATCGCGACCACAGTCCGGAGCGCATTCCACGCAACCAGGTAGCTCTCGTCAGAGGCGGCTTTAGCAGTGCGAGGGGCCCTAGGAGAGTTTCCTATCAGCGCCACTAATATTGGTACGATTCGCTGACGATGACGGTGGCTTCTCCTCCCCCCCCCCCACCCCCCACCAATCAAGGCCGCTTCTGTTCCTGTTTACTTGTGTCTTATTCTTTACCGAGCGGGGGGGGGGGGAATGAAAAGGGAGACAATACTAATGTTTCGTTAAACAATTATTTCCCTGTTAACTCTCGATGTTTAAGTTGCATTACTTTAAAATCTCCAAAAAGCAATACGGTACTATATTTGTCTAGATTTATTCAGATGTAGGCAAGCTAAATTAAGTCGTTCATTCTTGCTTAACATAGGGAGAATCTTTCTCTCTCAGAGTGCTATACATATTGATTGTACTTCAGGAATGTTGGGAAAACTTCATTCTTTCCTTATAAACTGTCTATAGTGTCTAGCTCTAGATGTAATTGCAATTGATGAGTTGCACCTCAGCATTTAGTTTTATTTCTGAGAAAGACTGACAGAAAAAGAGGCAAAGGCCCAAGTATTCCTAGGATGTTAACAGCTCGACAACTGAAGTCAAAAGCTGAGGTCTACCAAAAAAAAAAAAAAAGTAGAGACAAACCGATGTAGATTTTTGTTTTGTTGAAAGGGAAGCAATCAGTAAATTAAAAGGTCATATTTTTTTTTTGCTAGATTATTTCCCCTACGTCATATTTTTTATGTATCATTTACAACAAAAACAGACAAACAAATTTGTGTAGATCAAATTCAAATCCTACTTTTTTTTTTTCCTTTTTTTTTAATGGTGACAATCTTTTTATGTTTGAAATACAGAATAGACATATTTTTTTTTTTTTTTACAATAAACTGTTGAAGATGTCCATAGAAATTATGCCTTGTATGGCAGACTGTGTACTATCCAACTGACAAGGCGTGGACTGGGAACTGTTCACCCCATCTCCAGTCTGAATTTTCGCAACCATTTCTGGGTTAGGTCGTGTTCCAGAAAGGAACTGACCCTTTTCTCATTCTGCAACCGTTCCGAAACTGCCACAACTGTTCCTCTTTTTTATGACGCACCCCCCCCCTCCCTCCCCTTTGCATGGAACAGCGTGGCGGACTTGTTGGACTGTGTTGTTGGGTGCCTCTTCCAGTATCAGCCTGTAACGACATAATTCTACTACAATATCATGGCTTAATTCAACAAGTTAAGATCTAAGAACACTCACACACACGATGGACGTGACCTTTCTGACACGCTGGACATGACCTTTCTGACACGCTGGACACACGCAGAAAAAAACAACAACAACTCAGTTGCACTACACAGCCCGAATGACAGGTGGAATACTGGTCTGGACTCTCGTCTTAAGTGTTACCCCAGAACCAGAGCCTCTATCAGGCGTTGGCTTACCAGCTACAGGGTCAGGGGAGAGCACTGCAAAGTTAAAAATGTAACCGAATTTTTACGCATTTAAAAAACAACAACATTGTATCAGATATCAAGGTTCAATAATAAATATTTTATAACGCTGTTTCGTTTTGTCTTTGTCCCCCTGCTGTTTCGTAGATTACTAAGTAATTTAATGTTAAAAGACTCAAAAAACACAAAGATTTACTGCTGCAGGGGTAAACGACTGTATAGAAAATACGAAAAACAATGGTTCATGTTTGTTTTGTAGCTGATGAAGGCCTCGTGGCCCAAACGTCCTTTGTTTTACTTAGTCCGGCAGGGTTACATATAATATAATGTTAGTAGATTCCTCCCCCCCCCCCCCCATTCTTTTCAGCCAGCAGGTTATACTGGGAAGCGTTGAAAACTCCCCAAGCGGGGGTTTGGAGCTTCAGAAATGCATCCTTCTGGCGTATACGCCTCGTCGCCATAGCAATAAGAACGCACGTGAAATAAGGTTAAAGGTACAAGGGAAGGGTCGGGCCCGGTATGAAAGCGTTTTCTTACACTCCGAGCTGCAGAAATGAGCTCCTTAGTGCGCTCAAGTAAAAACAAAATGGAGGTCAAATTAAGTCAAGTAACGAAAAAAAAAAGCTCTGGACAATAACTATAATGTCAAGTACATGAAGTGCATAGATATCCGGTGCATGTAGCAGATAAACACCCGGTGCATGTAGCAGCAAAAAAATTCGGTGCTTGTAGCGGATAAACACCCTGTGCATGTAGTACATAAACATCCGGTGCATGTAGCACATAAACATCATGTGCATGTAGCTCATATACATTTGGTGCATGTAGCACATAAACATCCTGTGCATGTAGCACATATACATTTGGTGCATGTAGCACATAAACATCCAGTGCATGTAGTAGATAAACATCCGGTGCATGTAGCACATAAACATCCGATGCATGTAGCAGACAAACATCCGGTGCATGTAGCCTATAAACATCCGGTGCATGTAGCACATAAACATCCGATGCATGTAGCAGACAAACATCCGGTGCATGTAGCACATAAACATCCGATGCATGTATCTCATATACATTTGGTGCATGTAGCAAATAAACATCCTGTGCATGTAGCACATAAACATCCGGTGCATGTAGCACATAAAAATCCTGTACATGTAGCTCATATACATCCGGCGCATGTAGCACATAAGCATCTGGTGCATGTAGCACATAAACATCCGGTGCATGTAGCACATAAGCATCTTGTGCATGTAGCCCATAAACATCTGGCGTATGTAGCACATAAACATCCGGTGCAAGTAGCACATAAACATCCTGTGCATGTAGCACATAAACATCCGGTGCAAGTAGCACATAAACATCCGGTGCATGTAGCACATATACATTTGGTGCATGTAGCACATAAACATCCTAAGCATGTAGTAGATAAACATCCT
This sequence comes from Biomphalaria sudanica, assembly GCA_036873155.1. Taxonomy (NCBI): domain Eukaryota; kingdom Metazoa; phylum Mollusca; class Gastropoda; family Planorbidae; genus Biomphalaria; species Biomphalaria sudanica. The sequence goes on along the minus strand of JAZGLO010006436.1, from coordinate 263,334 downwards.
GTGCATGTAGCACATATACATTTGGTGCATGTAGCACATATTGTCTTATGTATAATTGCTACTCAACTTTTGATTCTTCTCTCCTGAAGGCTTTCTAATTTAGTGATTTTACTAAATGTGAACATTCGTTTGTTATGAATCTCACTGCTCTATTTTGTGTCTGTGTTTTCTTGAGTTGAAGCGTCCCAAACAGAGGATGCATATTCTATTAATGGCCTAACCAAGGTTTAATAAACATTTTAGTTTTATGTTCTTATTTGATTTATACAAATTTAACCCTAATGTTTTGTTTGATTTTTTGAGTTTCATTTATATTGGGACTCCATGACAGTTTTTCATTTATGTAAACAAACATACATTGAAGACTTAAGTCCTTATGCATCATTTCGCAACTTATGCCAACAGTCTATCTGTAACTAGTAACTATATCCACTGTTACCAACAGACTATCTGTAACAAATGACTACATCGACAGTTACCAACCGACAATCTGTAGCTAGTGACTACATCAATTGTTACCAACTGATTATTCTGAATTTTCCTCATTAACTCATTCAGCTAAATGACTATTTGGAGCTAAACTGTTACATGACTTCTAATATACCAGAAAAGTTATTACTGCAACAAATGACTAGAAAATAACTTACGAAACTCCTGTCAGTCATACGACCTCACTTCCAAGTCGTACCAAACTCACTATTTACACTTTCAGTATTCACTAATATCACCAAAGTACAGTGAGACTGCAATTTTATATGTGACAGTTATCCATACTCCCTTTACCTGAGTTGAGATTCAAAAGAATGCAATTATGATTGTATGGAATATAATACGATTCTTTTTTTCCTGTCCTTTTAAAAATCAAATATATGCCTTCGAAGTTTCCCCCACGCCAGTTTGAGAAACACTGCTTGAAACATTTTTTAAAAGGCTCTTTTAAAAAAAAAAAAGAAAATTGTATGGAAAAAAAAAGCAGCGTTTCACTATTTTTCTTATCTCCCTTCAGAGAAGAGATTCTCGTTAGAAAATGTAAGTTCCGTAATACATTTCAATATAGATCTATACACGGATTATTTGCCCTTAGCTACAGCCCGTGTGTGCAGACATGGCTCCGACAACATTCAATAATAGAGATAATCTCCCTTGGGCGCTCCTTAGCACGCTAGAAAAGGTGATGGCTAATTGGTTCAATGGTAGACATCGTCACAGTCATACAAGGGCATTAACTCTTTTTTTTTTTTCTAAACTTTACTATTTCCCTTTATAAAAAATGGAAAGCAGTTCAACCTTAAAACATATTTAGAAATATAGATCTATATCTTCCTGACTTAGATCCTTCATGAAAGCAATGTTCTAGGCACATAGCAAAATGTTAAGGTTTTTTAAAACTAGAACAAGCTAGGACAGGGCTAGAGAATACTAGGACCTAATTAGTCCTTACAACATCAGAGCCCATTCTGTCGGTCTGTTTGTGCCATTGTTCTGTCTGTCTGTCTGTCTCAGTGTCTGAGCCATCATTCTGTCAGGGAGGATCAAAGCTGAGATAGTAAAAGACAAATTGCAGACCTTGCGTTCTTTAAGACAGATAACGTGAAGCTTATATGCTTATGTCGCCCACGGTTACGAGTGCGTCAAGTGGCCAGCACAAAAAAAAAACAACCTTTATTACTTTTTCCCAACAAATGTCAGGTGCCCATTGTCGCATCATGGTTTGTGACATGAATTAGTCGAGAATCACGGAGTTTAAAATTGTTTAGTTGTTTTCCGAGTGAAAGTGAAACCTAATCGAGAATTATAGGAGCTAACCACCTAGTTAGAGGAGTCAGTGGTGGCCACGTTATCAAGCTGTAAGGATGTCTAACGTAGTTGATTCAGTGATTTAGTATCAATTGTGTACTTAGAGTATTTCATTGGACTTATGTGGTATAATATGTATTTCTCTATGGCTGGATTTGACAGTTTAATGTGTATCTAATGTTATGACTAATACAAGAAATGAATGCTACTCGTAGACTTTTTAATCACTGTTCACATTTGTTGTGCTGTGCTGAATGAAGTTTGACATACGAGATAACAAGTAGTACACCTGCTCAAGTGAAACAAGACATCTTTAATTACATTAATATTCACGAGTTAAATGTCACGTAATGAGTAGTTACACCCATTAAATTTTGATGGACTCAAGGGGACTTACAAATCCCTAAATTAAAAATCCTAGTCTTCAAGTGGATTTGAATCCGAGACCCATCGGTTCGTAAGCCAAGCGCGTGACCACTCAGCCACCACTGAGCACGCCCCTTGCTCCATCTAGATGAATAATGATTATTGTTAAGTATTCCTCTCTTTCTTCCCTTCTCTCTTTCTTTCTCTCTCTCTCTCTTTGTCTCTCCTCTCTCTCTCTCTTTCTCTCACTCTATCTCTCACTCTCTCTCTCTTTTTCACTCTCTCTCTTTCTCTCTGTCACTCTCTCTCTCTTTTTCACTCTTTCTCTCTCTATTTTTCACTCTCTCTCACTCTCTCTCTCACTCTCTCTCTCTTTCACTCTCTCTCTTTTTCACTCTCTCTCACTCTCTCTCTCACTCTCTCTCTCTTTTTCACTCTCTCACTTTTTCTCTCTCACTCTCTCTCTCTCTTTTTCAATCTCACTCTCTCTCTCTTTTTCACTCTCTCTCACTCTCTCTCTCTTTTTCACTCTCTCTCTTTCTCTCTCTCACTCTCTCTTTTCACTCTCTCTCTCTCTCACTCTCTCTCTTTTTCACTCTCTCTCTCTCTTTTTCACTCTCTCTTTCTTTTTTCACTCTCTCTCTCTCTTTTTCACTCTCTCTCTCTCCTCACTCTCTCTCTCTTTTTAACTCTCTCTCTCTCTCTCTCTCACACTATCTCTTTTTCACTCTCTCTCTTTTTCACTCTCTCTCACTCTCTCTCTCTCTCACTCTCTCTCTCTTTTTCACTCTCTCTCTCACTCTCTCTCTCTTTTTCACTCTCTCTTTCACTCTCTCTCTCTCTCACTCTCTCTCTCTTTTTCATTCTCTCTCTCTCTCTCACTATCTCTCTCTTTTTAACTCTCTCTCTCTCTCTCTCTCTCACTACCTCTCTCTTTTTAACTCTCTCTCTCTCACTCTCTCTCTTTTTCACTCTCTCTCTTCTCACTCTCTCTCTCTTTTTAACTCTCTCTCTCTCTCACTCTCTCTCTCTCACTCTCTTTCTCTTTTTCACACTCTCTCTCTCTTTTTCACTCTCTCTCTCTTTTTCACTCTCTCTCTCTTTTTCACTCTCTCTCTCTCTTTTTCATTCTCTCTCTCACTCTCTCTTTTTCACGGTCTCTCTCTCTCTCTCTCTCTCACTCTCTCTCTTTTTCACTCTCTCTCTCTCTCACTCTCTCTCTCTTTTTCACAGTCTCTCTCTCTCTCACTCTCTCTCTCTTTTATCTCTCTCTCCATCTCTTTTTCACTCTCTCTCTCACTCTCTCTTTTTCACAGTCTCTCTCTCTCTCTCTCTCACTCTCTCTCTTTTTCGATCTCTCTCTCTCACTTTCTCTCTCTTTTTCACAGTCTCTCTCTCTCTCACTCTCTCTCTTTTTCACTCTCTCTCTCTCTCTCTCTCTCTCACTCTCTCTCTCTTTTTCACAGTCTCTCTCTTTCACTCTCTCTCACTCTCTCTCTTTTTCACTCTCTCTCTCTCTCTTTTTCACTCTCTCTCTCTCTCTCTTTTTCGCTCTTTGTCTCCCCTGTCTCCTCACTATCTCTCTCTCTTTTTCACTCTCTCTCTCTCTTTTTCACTCTCTCTCTCTTTTTCACTCTCTCTCTCTATCTCTCTCTCACTCTCTCTCTCTTTTTCACTCTCTCTCTCTATCTCTCTTACTCTCTCTCTCTTTTTCACTCTCTCTCTCTCTCACTCTCTCTTTTTCACTCTCTCTCACTCTCTTTCTTTTTCACTCTCTCTCTCTCTCTCTCTTTCTCTCTCTCTCTCACTCTCTCTTTTTCACTCTCTCTCTATCTCTCTCTCTCACTCTCTCTCTCTTTTTCACACTCTCTCTCTATCTCTCTCTCTCTCTTTTTCACTCTCTCTCTCTTTTTCCATCTCTCTATCTCTCTCTCTCACACTCTCTCTCTTTTTCACTCTCTCTCTCTTTTTCCATCTCTCTATCTCTCTCTCTCACACTCTCTCTCTTTTTCACTCTCTATCTCTTTTTCTCTCTCTCTCTCTATCTCTCTCTCACTCTCTCTCTCTTTTTCACTCTCTCTCTCTCTATCTCTCTCTCTCACTCTCTATCTCTATTTTTCACTCTTTGTCTCCCCTCTCTCCTCTTTCTCTCTCTCACACTCTCTCTCTTTTTCACTCTCTCTCTCTCTCTCTCACTCCCTCTCTCTTTTTCACTCTCTCTCTCACTCTCTCTCACTCTCTCTCTCTTTTTCACTCTCTCTCTCACTCTCATTTTCACTCTCTCTCTCTCTCACTCTTTCTCTTTTTCACTCTCTCACTCTCTCTCTTTTTCACTCTCTCTCTCTCTCTTTTTCACTCTCTCTCTCTCACTCTCTCTCTCTTTTACTCTCTCTCTCTCTCTTTTTCACTCTCTCTCTCTCTCTCTCTTTTTCACTCTTTCTCTCTCTCTTTTTCACTCTCTCTCACTCTCTCTCTCACTCTCTCTCTCTTTAACTCTCTCTCTTTTTCACTCTCTCTCACTCTCTCTCTCACTCTCTCTCTCTTTTTCACTCTCTCTCTCTATCTCTCTCTCACTCTCTCTCTCCTTTTCACTCTCTCTCTATCTCTTTCTTACACTCTCTCTCTTTTTCACTCTCTCTCTCTCTCTCTCACTCTCTCTCTCTTTTTCACTCTCTCTCTATCTCTCTTTCTCACTCTCTCTCTCTTTTTCCCCCTCTCTCTCTATCTCTCTCTCTCACTCTCTCTCTCCCTTTTTCACTCTCTCTCTCTTTTTCACTCTCTCTCTCTTTTTCCATCTCTCTATCTCTCTCTCTCACACTCTCTCTCTTTTTCACTCTCTCTCTCTATCTCTCTCTCTCACTCTCTATCTCTATTTTTCACTCTTTGTCTCCCCTCTCTCCTCTTTCTCTCTCTCACACTCTCTCTTTTTCACTCTCTCTCTCTCTCTCACTCCCTCTCTCTTTTTCACTCTCTCTCTCTCTCACTCTCTCTCACTCTCTCTCTCTTTTTCACTCTCTCTCTCACTCTCATTTTCACTCTCTCTCTCTCTCTCTTTCTCTTTTTCACTCTCTCTCACTCTCTCTCTTTTTCACTCTCTCTCTCTTTTTCACTCTCTCTCTCACTCCCTCTCTTTTTCACTCTCTCTCTCTCTCTTTTTCACTCTCTCTCTCTCTCTTTTTCACCCTCTCTCTCTTTTTCACTCTCTCTCTCTCTCTTTTTCACTCTCTCTCTCTATCTCGCTCTCACTCTCCCTCTCTTTTTCACTCTCTCTCTCAACTCTCTCTCTTTTTCATTCTCTCTCTCTCTCTCTCTCTCACACACACACTCTCTCTCTTTTTCACTCTCTCACACTCTCTCTCTTTTTCACTCTCTCACTCTCTCTCTCTCACACTCTCTCTCTTTTTCACTCTCTCACTCTCTCTCTCTCACACTCTCTTTTTCACTCTCTCACTCTCTCTCTCTCTCACTCTCTCTCTTTTTCACTCTCTCACTCTCTCTCTCACACACTCTCTCTCTTTTTCACTCTCTCACTCTCTCTCTCACACACTCTCTCTCTTTTTCACTCTCTTATTCTCTCTTTCTCACACTCTCTCCCTTTTTCACTCTTTGTCTCCCCTCTCTCCTCATTCTCTCTCTCTCACATTCTCTCTCTTTTTCACTCTCTCACTCTCTCTCTCTCACACTCTCTCTCTTTTTCACTCTCTCACTCTGTCATTCTCACACTCTCTTTCTCTATATTTTAAAATGTAGTCACACAAGACCCAAACCGAGACCTAGGCCGACAATAGGGAGCTTCCCAACACTGCGGGTATCTATCAATCTATCTATCTATCTATATCTATCTATCTATCTATCTATCTATCTATCTATCTATCTATCTATCTATCTATCTATCTATCATGTATATATATATGTGTGTGTGTGTGTGTGTGTGTGTGAATGTGTGTTTACAAACCGGCTGATAGGGGAATAGTGTATGCATAATGACAATGCAATGGACTCGGTTCATAGGTATGACCACCCCCCAACTGTCTTCTCTAAGGATCGTTTCAACCCACGCTCCACGTTGAGCCCTGGGAAAAAAAAATATTGGCAAGTACAGACAAAAAACACTATCCATATGAATCGTCTTAATAATTTAAAAGGGCATCTAATTTTTTTAAAAACATCCAGTCAAAAATCTATTTTTACGTCACAAAGAGGTAGACAGCACCAACCTGGAAATGGGAAAAGTTGGGAAAGGGGGGGGGGGGGTTGGTAATCATGATGACACGGGTTTCTATGACGTAATAGTGGCGGCGTAATAAGCTGCGAGGCACAGACGAACACCGGCCATCATTATGCCTGTTCTTGTGTGTATCCATAACTTATTTAGTGGAATTATACAATTGGCATAGAGAGTTTGGTAGTGTAAGGACAAATAGCTTTTTTTTTAATCACATCTGTATTGGTGTAGCAATGAATGAATACTTCTGTTTGCTTAAAATATTCTCCAATGGCATCAAATCTATTTGTTAAGAGCGCTAGAGAGAGCATAAAGGAAGGGTCTCGGATTGCAGATGCCATACACAACAGAAGCAGAAAGAATGGTGAAAATGCAACGGCGCCCGGTGATTACATATGCCCAACCTGCGATCGCAGCTGTGTATCAAGGATTGGCCTCTTTAGTCACACAAGACGTTGCAATGGGGAAAGACAAATTGCAGACCTTGCGTTCTACAAGACAGATAATGTGCAGCTTATATGGTTATGTCAAACGCCACAGATAGAGATACTCATTAATTTTGTATTATTGTCCACTGACGATTTTTTAAAATGTTTTTTTTTTAACGAATCTTTAATGCTAGAGCAACCCCCAGTTCCAGTCATAGGAACGGGTGTCCGGACTGTTTCCTTGTTACTTGTCAGAAAACATCACTCGAGCGTGACCAATTGTTAAAGTAGGTATCTACACCGCCCGGGTACGCTATTCTGCCTCAGCGTGGCACCCGGGTGGAAACGATTAATTAAGGAAGTGATTAGGCTAAATGAATAGCAAAACAAAACTCCTGTGGGAGTGTCCAAGGGAATGCGAGAGCTTTCCCATTGCACGGTGCGGAGTTGAAAGAGAGCTTCCACATCCCTGTCGATAATACATGCGCCGTTCCTCCAGGGACCGTTACACCAATGGCGAGTCCTGAACGGTTAGCTTGGTACGACATAGGAAAATGGCGGAGGTTCCCGATGTACTCGGCCTTCGGCCATGCATTCTAGTCTATGCGCCCGTAGTGCCAGATATATCGGAAATAGCAATGCTTTACATAGGCATTGACTTGGATCTCTTCCAGACAGAACGGTTTGTTAAAGCAGGCTTACACGCCTAGAGCTCGCTGAGCCTTCGGCTCAGCTCTTTTGACAATCAAACGGTATCTACATTGACATTCGACATCGCAAACAAAAGATTGTTGCCACGTTGCTATTGGTTTAACGTCACTACCTGTGACGTTGCAACAAGCTATTGGTCTAAGCTTCCCAAATGTTAAGACCCCGCATGTCCGGGTTGGGGCCTACTATGACGACTCGAGTTGGGATTGGCACTCAAACCCTTTGATAGATAGCCAATACGAAACTAAGACACCCATCTCGTCTTTGTACAAAATCTTTTTAAAAGTCTGGGAAGGAACATTCAAGTGAGCCACCTAATACCAGGCGTAGAACAAGGGAGTAATACCAGGCGTAGAACAAGGGAGTAATACAAGGCGTAGAACAAGGGAGTAATACAAGGCGTAGAACAAGGGAGTAATACCAGGCGTAGAACAAGGGAGTAATACAAGGCGTAGAACAAGGGAGTAATACAAGGCGTAGAACAAGGGAGTAATACAAGGCGTAGAACAAGGGAGTAATACCAGGCGTAGAACAAGGGAGTAATACAAGGCGTAGAACAAGGGAGTAATACAAGGCGTAGAACAAGGGAGTAATACAAGGCGTAGAACAAGGGAGTAATACAAGGCGTAGAACAAGGGAGTAACACCAGGCGTAGAACAAGGGAGTAATACAAGGCGTAGAACAAGGGAGTAATACAAGGCGTAGAACAAGGGAGTAATACCAGGCGTAGAACAAGGGAGTAATACAAGGCGTAGAACAAGGGAGTAATACAAGGCGTAGAACAAGGGAGTAATACAAGGCGTAGAACAAGGGAGTAATACAAGGCGTAGAACAAGGGAGTAATACCAGGCGTAGAACAATGGAGTAATACAAGGCGTAGAACAAGGGAGTAATACCAGGCGTAGAACAAGGGAGTAATACCAGGCGTAGAACAAGGGAGTAATACAAGGCGTAGAACAAGGGAGTAATACCAGGCGTAGAACAATGGAGTAATACCAGGCGTAGAACAATGGAGTAATACCAGGCGTAGAACAATGGAGTAATACAAGGCGTAGAACAAGGGAGTAATACAAGGCGTAGAACAAGGGAGTAATACAAGGCGTAGAACAAGGGAGTAATACAAGGCGTAGAACAAGGGAGTAATACAAGGCGTAGAACAAGGGAGTAATACAAGGCGTAGAACAAGGGAGTAATACAAGGCGTAGAACAAGGGAGTAACACAAGGCGTAGAACAAGGGCGTAACACAAGGCGTAGAACAAGGGAGTAACACAAGGCGTAGAACAAGGGAGTAGTACAAGGCGTAGAACAAGGGATTAATACCAGGCGTAGAACAAGGGAGTAGTACAAGGCGTAGAACAAGGGATTAATACCAGGCGTAGAACAAGGGAGTAGTACAAGGCGTAGAACAAGGGAGTAATACCAGGCGTAGAACAAGGGATTAATACCAGGCGTAGAACAAGGGAGTAGTACAAGGCGTAGAACAAGGGAGTAATACCAGGCGTAGAACAAGGGAGTAATACAAGGCGTAGAACAAGGGAGTAGTACAAGGCGTAGAACAAGGGAGTAATACAAGGCGTAGAACAAGGGAGTAGTACAAGGCGTAGAACAAGGGAGTAATACAAGGCGTAGAACAAGGGAGTAATACAAGGCGTAGAACAAGGGAGTAATACAAGGCGTAGAACAAGGGATTAATACCAGGCGTAGAACAAGGGAGTAGTACAAGGCGTAGAACAAGGGAGTAATACCAGGCGTAGAACAAGGGATTAATACCAGGCGTAGAACAAGGGAGTAGTACAAGGCGTAGAACAAGGGAGTAATACCGGGCGTAGAACAAGGGAGTAATACAAGGCGTAGAACAAGGGAGTAATACAAGGCGTAGAACAAGGGAGTAATACAAGGCGTAGAACAAGGGAGTAATACAAGGCGTAGAACAAGGGAGTAATACAAGGCGTAGAACAAGGGATTAATACCAGGCGTAGAACAAGGGAGTAATACAAGACGTAGAACAAGGGAGTAATACAAGGCGTAGAACAAGGGAGTAATACAAGGCGTAGAACAAGGGAGTAATACAAGGCGTAGAACAAGGGATTAATACCAGGCGTAGAACAAGGGAGTAATACAAGGCGTAGAACAAGGGAGTAATACAAGGCGTAGAACAAGGGAGTAATACCAGGCGTAGAACAAGGGAGTAATACAAGGCGTAGAACAAGGGAGTAATACGAGGCGTAGAACAAGGGAGTAATACCAGGCGTAGAACAAGGGAGTAATACAAGGCGTAGAACAAGGGAGTAATACCAGGCGTAGAACAAGGGAGTAATACAAGGCGTAGAACAAGGGAGTAATACCAGTAATACAAAGAGTCCAAAATGGCCTGAAAATTGTTATTTAAAACTATAGAAATGTAGCAACTCATTGATTTAGATAGCAGTCAACGTCCAACCTCTTTTACTTTTGCTGGTGCAGGTCAAGCCATGGTCATATACATTTTCACGGCTGAGTGAGTCCAGAGTCTATCATGGCGATTAAGAATCCAGGCACATAAAAACTAGAATTTGAGACTTTTGAAACCGGGGGACGTACTCTTGAACTATCTGTCCACATAGTACATTAGTTCAAATGTTTCATTCATGGGGTAATTTTTTTTGTTCTCTAGCAGGAAACAGAAAACTATTAAGTTCGACTTCACGAAGAATTGACACATTTGAAAATCAATTTCAATTTCATAATCCAGTCCGTATTTCAACGGACCAAGCGGAAGTAGACCGAACAAATTCTCTGGTCTTAATTGGATGGGTTAACGCAAGGGGAAGCAATCTTGGATGTGACTATAACTGTCCAACAGATTAAAATATTACTTTCCTTTGTGTGGGATGTCCAGATCGAGAAAGGGGAATAATGTAAAGGGAGATTATTTTTGTCTCGGGAGAAAAGTTGGGATTGTGAAGTTAATGCCGCATTCCATTGTCGTTGGTCCAACTTGGTCTTGGTGTCCACAGACTAGATTGTTCAAAGGGGAGAGAAACTTTAGAGAATACATTTTATTTCCTGTCTGGTCTAAACATGGACGTATTGTTTCCCTTGAAGTAAAAAAAAATAATTTGTGTTGTCTCCCTTTCAATGACAAAACGAACTACACAATTGGTTGTGTCTTTTTCTAATGATGTGTATGTGTATAGATGGTAGTCTGGGTATACTCTTTTCCAGTCTTGTCCAAACTATGGTCCGATGGCTAAATCGAGCCCCTCAAAAATTTCTGTGAAAAAGGTATCCACCTCCTTGCACTGCGCAAAATTAATTCGCGGTGGGTTAGTTCCCTTGCACTAAACCAATTTTGCGATTATACAATCTATGTGTGTGTGTGAATGGGTATGTATGTTTTATTAAGTGCGTGTGTGTGTTTGTATATAAGTGTGTGAGGGTGCCTGAGTGTGTGTGTGTGTGTAGGTGTCTGAACTGTTGTGTATGAATGTGAGTTATGTCCATGAGTTTATGTTCGTCTGAATAAGGTTTAACAAATGTGTGTGTATGTAATAATGAGTAGGTGAGTGTGTGTGTGTGTGTGTGTGTGTGAGGATGAATATTTGAATAGCTGTGCGTGATACTCTTATGGATGGAGGACAATCGCATCCCAAAAAATCCTTCTGTACGGGCAATTTGCGTCTGGCTCAAGAAAAACTGCCCCCCCCCCCACCTCCGTTACGTTGACGTGATAAAAAGGAATTTAAAATCAGTGAACATTGATACTGACCATTGGGAAGACATAGCCTTGGACCGCACTAGTTGGAGAGAGACGTTGACCAAGAAAGCTATAGACAGCGAGAAAACATGGACCTCACCTCTTGAAGAAAAGCGTGCCACACGGAAAATGGCCAGCTCCTCTATCACCAAAGCGAAAGCCACCTTGACATGCAATATATGTGGACGGGAGTGTCTCTCAGAAATAGGGCTCCACAGCCGTACGAACAAGTGTTCGAGATGTACCATAGTCGTTCTACGACTGAAGGAGGCCAATGATGATGATGATGATGATGATGATGATGATGATGATGATGATGATAATGATGATGATGATGATGATGATGATAATGGTGATGATGATGATGATGGTGATGATGGTGATGATGATGATGATGATAATGGTGATGATGATGATGATGGTGATGATGGTGATGATGATGATGATGGTGATGATGATGATGATGATGATGATGATGATGATGATGATGATGATGATGATGATGATGATGATGATACTCTTTTAATGCTAAAAACGATATGCAGGAACCTAGAACGTAATACTCCATAGGACTGTGTTAATATACAGTTATTGCTCTGAGATAATAAATCTGCAAGATAACCATTATTTTTTTTCCCAAATAGTAGATTTGTAAAGCTTTATGACCTCGCTGATAGGTCGAATCTAGGTCACACGTTATCTCTTGCATTTACCATTGTCGTAAACAGATTGACCTTAACACCATCTGGCACCTAATAGATCTCAAGGTTTGCAAGGGGAACTTTTACTTTTTCACCATTCTCAGATCAAATCGAAACTTTACACAAGTGTTCATTGTCGATGAATCACAAGAATCAATACGAAAATCAACCTATTAGTTCATCAATAAGTTCATCAATAAGTTCATCAATAAGTTCATCAATAAGCTCATCAATAAGTTCATCAATAAGTTCATCAATAAGTTCATCAATAAGTTCATCAATTAGTTCATCAATTACTTCATCAATAAGTTCATCAATTAGTCCATCAATAAGTTCATCAATTAGTCCATCAATTAGTTCATCAATAAGTTCATCAATAAGTTCATCAATTAGTTTATCAATTAGTTCATCATTCATTTCATCAATTAGTCCATCAATAAGTTCATCAATTAGTTCATCAATTAGTTCATCAATTATTTCATCAATTAGTCCATCAATAAGTTCATCAATTAGTCCATCAATTAGTCCATCAATTATTTCATCAATTAGTCCATCAATAAGTTCATCAATTAGTCCATCAATAAGTTCGTCAATTAGTCCATCAATAAGTTCGTCAATTAGTCCAGCAATTAGTTCATCAATTAGTCCATCAATAAGTTCGTCAATTAGTCCATCAATAAGTTCATCAATTAGTCCATCAATAAGTTCGTCAATTAGTCCATCAATAAGTTCGTCAATTAGTCCATCAATAAGTTCATCAATTAGTCCATCAATTAGTTCATCAATTATTTCATCAATTAGTCCATCAATAAGTTCGTCAATTAGTCCATCAATAAGTTCATCAATTAGTCCATCAATAAGTTCATCAATTAGTCCATCAATTAGTTCATCAATAAGTTCATCAATAAGTTCATCAATTAGTTTATCAATTAGTTCATCAATTATTTCATCAATTAGTCCATCAATAAGTTCATCAATTAGTTCATCAATTAGTTCATCAATTATTTCATCAATTAGTCCATCAATAAGTTCATCAATTAGTCCATCAATAAGTTCATCAATTAGTTCATCAATTAGTTCATCAATTATTTCATCAATTAGTCCATCAATAAGTTCGTCAATTAGTCCATCAATAAGTTCGTCAATTAGTCCATCACTTAGTTCATCAATAAGTTCATCAATAAGTTCATCAATTAGTTCATCAATTAGTTCATCAATTAGTTCATCAATTAGTTCATCAATTAGTGGTAATTAATTAATTTTGTTTACTCTGGAAAACGTCTAAAGCTAATGGGACATGTGATTAGAAATAGAACAGCGACGGAACGGTGTTCTCCCCCCAAAGCTCGAATGGGACTCTTGTAAAGCAAAGTGAAACACAGTGTGGTCAACACGTACTTTCTGGACAACTAGCTGGAGAAAAGCCGAACAATTAGCTAAACACTAGCTGGACAACAGCGAGACACAGCTGGAGTTCTAGGTATACAATATCTTATCTTATATATTACAGACGTTATTTGGATAGAAGAAGATAATTGCGCACTACGTCCTATGTTTTTTTTTTATTTGTAAAAATTTCTTTTAATAAACTCTAATGTTTGGATTGATCTTTGGGGATTCCATGATAAAACTAGCTAGAGATAAGCTGGACCAAAGCTGTTCAACTAGCTGGAAAGCTAGCTAGATACAATCCGTACAACTAGCTGGACTTTGAGCTGGACAACTAGCTGGACATGTCATTGAGACTCTGTTCACCACAGCATCGCCTAAAGGCCTTTTCCGTAAACACTGTCCGTAATTATAATACACAAGCGCCGGACTGACCAAAGACAAAAGATCAACACCATTATCCTGTCGTCTGCTTTACGTCCAGATGACCACTGTCCATATTCCCACATCACTAATGGCACACACAGTCGCGAAAAATCCCCTTTTAATTTTATAGGCCATAGTTGTGACGTCCAGCAGCGACAGGATTGATTAGACTGGACACATGGTCACTTAATGGTCACTCACTAGTAGAGTAGTGGACTCCAGCATTAAATAAGCCAGGCTCTATTATGCTTGTTAAGGCTCATGGTCTCTCACTAGTAGGGTAGTGGACTCCAGCATTAAATAAGCAAGGCTCTATTATGCTTGTTAAGGCTCATATTTCGCTATAAAGATAAGCTGTTGATTTCTACATTTTCTGACAGACGGCTTGGTAGAGAAAATGGTCAAAAAAGTTTTTTTTTTTGTTGCTTTTTTTCTGTTGGATTTGGGGGGGGGGGTACTATTTGTAATGCTAAATCAGAAAAATAGGAGAATAATGTATAAGTAGAGTCTAAGTCATGGGGGGCTGAGTGGTTAACCAGGGGTCCTCGGTTTAAATCTCGGTGAAGACTAGGATTTTGAATTTCGGTATTTTTTCGGGCGCCCCTGAGTCCACCCAACTCTAATAGGTACCTGAATTTAGTTGTGGAAAGTAAAGGCGGCTGGTCGTTGTTCTGGCCACATGACATCCTGGTTAACCGTTGGACAAAGAAACAGATGACAAGGTCTGACAGGGGAACTTGTCACGTCTTTGTTTGATAATTATTGTGTCACGGAAAACACAGGAAACATGGAGTACACTTAATAGTTGAGTTTCACGTGAGAAACAAGGGTCCACAGTGGAATTGTGGGTAAGAAGTCTCGTTTTGAGAGCTGACCACATGGTCAGAAATTAGTAGACGCCATGGACTTTGAAGACAGACGTGGGTGTTACGACACAAGACTCTTCAGAATAACAAGACACTCTCAGGTTTTACTCTAGAAATACTTTAATATGATAACAAGCTACCTAAACAGGAACATTTCATTTCTCATCCTGTCAATCTCCTCCGGCTTTCTGTTTATAACATCACTTCCATTCAATACCCAAATTCGCACCTTCTTCCCCATTCGCACCATGCTGAGCTACGGCCGTAACAGTAGACCTATCTTGTTTTTTTTTTTTATATGGAAAACATTGCTAGCTATATATTTGATGAATTTCATGTAGATAATAATGTCAACTGATGTGAAGTATTGTATGTCATTTCTTGATGGACGAAGCTGCCAATTTATGGTGAGCTGTTTTATTATAATGAATAAATATTTCGTCTGCTATGATGAAGCTGTTTTTTTTTTTTCTAAATTTATATGTTGTGGTGATATTACTCAGTAGATCTAGTAGACATACGCAACAACACATTTGGCGTGAAGAAGGATATTTAATTAATACACAAGGAACATTGTAATACCAGAAGAGGTATTAATATGATACTCAGAGACATATATTAATAAGAACGTTTAACTTAATTAATATATTGTAATTAACCTGGTGGTGGCACAGATGGGGGTAGTGGTGTGTTAGTAGTCAGCCGACGCAAATCGCCCCAGGCCAGCGCTAGACGAGCGGTCAACCGTGACGAGCTACGACGGTCAGCCGAGACGAGTGTCAACATGATGGTTCGGGAAGGATCGGCGTCGTGAGTAGAGCTCAGGAGCGTCACGAGGGATGTAGTCATCTGACCACCCTAAATGATCGATCGACGTACTGTCCAGTTCTAGAAGGCCAGCAGTGACCTTATATAAAGAACGGAGGTGTCGCAGTCAAGACGGTTCACCACAGTCCGGTCGACTACAGCACAGTTCAGTGAGGTTCAGTGCTGTGGAGCATTACGACGGTTCAGTGCGGAGTACTATCAAGTACAGTTGAGACGACTGGCGTCTTGATCTTGGTCTGCGATCGAGTCCGACACAGCGAGCCCAGTGTGTGAAGTCAGTCCTGAACTGTTGAACCCAGTGCAAGCCCGGAACGAGACGGAGAGGCCAGTGCCAGAGTTGATATGGCGGTACGGTTGATACGGAGAGAAATTTGTACAGTTCTGTGTTACATGCTGCCAATTGCACAGTATTGACTGTAATTTATTGGACATTAAACTGTTACGTTACTTTGGAGCTCTGAGTTGTCAAGTTCTTTAAGTTGGTGGTGTGTGGTGCAGTTTGCAGGGAGCCTGGCTAGTAATAGTCGTTACAATATCCTTCAGATAATAAGTCCGACTTAGTTCCTTACGTTCCTGAGGCCATGCCTCACAGTCATAAATCCATTAAGTAGAGAATACGTAAGAAACAGTTGAGCGGAAACCAACCCAACGTTTTTGTAGCTTTCTAACGGTCACGTCTTTCTTGAGGTAAAAAAAAAGCCTGCCCAACGTTTATGTAGCTTTCTGACAGTCTTGTTTTTTTTTTAAATGTAAGTAGATCAAATATTTATTTCAAAAGGGATAAGTGCTAAACGTCTTCGGAATTATTATATTCAATTGTAAGCGGGGGTGTATTGGAGAGTGTCTGTGTTTCTATGGTGACAGTGAGAAGAAGTTAGGGATTGGTTGGTGGTTAGGCAGTGTGAATGATGTAAGATAAGCGGCACTGTCGTAAGCTGTCTTTGATACGCCAGAGGACTCCAGGATGCCTGAGTGTAAAGACGTGTTTTTGTTGTAGATTAGATTTATTTCGAATATTATTTTTTTTTATTTCATCTAAGTTAAATTTGTATCTATTGTAATAAAAGTTCTATTTAGTTTTGTTCCCTAAGAAGCTATTCACGGTTCTCAAGTTTTATAAGTTAAACTCTAATACGCCTACAGCGGTTTAACTGCCTGCCAGCAGTTTGCCGCTACAAGTCAACGAGCGTCAGCAACAAGGAGACAGGGGTTCAAACTCGCGACGACCATGACAACAGTTCAAATCGCATAGCACACGACCAGGCAGGCAGCCATAATGAAGTTAATATGTCCATTTAAAAAGGTCACTTATTATCAAAATATCTAAAATAAACGTTCGACCCAGCAAAACATGACCGTCTACTTCTAGGTATCAAGTGTCCAAGAAGTCCAACTTGGACCTTGAGTGTTTGTGAATGTTTTTATGTGTGTGTGTGTGTTTGAATCTATTTTGAACAGGAAATTCACACTTTGGGAAAGTTGCTTCAGGAAGGAATCACATTCACTACAACCCGAGTTCAGCATGAATCATTGATTAACCTTACTCAAGAATTCGGCCTGTTACAAAGCACAGCTGGCGGAACAGTCAAGAACTAGATCATTACCATTTGCCACGTCATTTTATATCGTCCCGTTTTTTTAAAAATAGTTTAATTGATAGTTGAAAGAAAGAGAAGTCTTTTAGACAGAGTTCGGATACAGTGGTTATTGAAGCAGATGTCAGACAAATGTCATTGCGACAGATGCCAGACGGACGTCATTAAGACAGATGCCATTGTCGCAGATGTCATTCATAGAGTACATTGTGGCAGATGCCTGACAGAAAAGAAAATATTAAGAAACTGGAACAGACACAAAATAGAGCAGTGAGATTCATAACAAACGAATATTCACATTTGACTAGAGTAACACCTTTAGTAAAATCACTAAATTTAGAAAGCCTTCAGGACAGAAGACTCAAAAGTAAAGTAGCAATTATACATAAAACACTGAACCATAATCTTCAAATATAAAAACAAAAAAAAAAAAACAAAAAAAAATACTCAGAAAGACACAAACATAAATGCAAATTCTTCATCCCATCTGCTAGAACAAATTTATACAAGTGCTCATTCTTCCCTGGTGCTATTAGAGCATGGAATGGGTTGCCTGAGCTAGCCAGGAAAACCAGTGACTTGGCAGAATTTAAGTCATTGGTTAATATGCATGACTAAATGCATGTCGCGTAGTACGTAATCATCTTCTTTTTTTTTTTTTTTTTTTGAAGTAACGTCTGTAAGATAAGATAAGAAGATATTGTCATTGTAGCTTCCAGATTATCGAAACATATGCCAGAAATTGCGATTCTTAAATATCCATTGGGAATATTTCACATCTACTGTTGCTAGAAGCATGGTGATATCAAGTGAATTGTTTTTCTTTTGATATCACAAGAATTCAGAACCACCATGTACAATTTATTTCAATTACCAAAGCTCAACCATTACTCAATTAAACTTGGTTACTGTTTTTTTTTGTTTTTAAATCATAGCTTATTTGTTAAAACTTTATCGCTGACCAAAGAGCTGTGTAACAACAATGAAAAAAAAAAGGCTTCGTTCATTTGCTGTCAGCATTACTATGCACAATCAGCGCTCTAAAAATTACATAGTTCAGTGCTTCCTAGGTAGTGCTAGTGACGTCATCTCACGCATACTTCACGTAACCTCGAAACACAAGTATGTTTCCATTCAAAACTATTTGTTCCCTTGTACATAGTACTTTGAATAAATACTTTTACTAGTCCATTAAAGGCTATTACTACGGAGGTCAATGGTCACTATCAACCACTCAGTGTCAAGTGGATCTTGATAATAAGAATGGCTGGTTTCTTTAGATTAAACGAAATAAAAAAAAAAAAATTGACATGGGTTTTATCATGTGTTCGAATAATATATTCTTGTCAAAACTTGTTTAAGTATAGGATGCGAATAAATATATGCAAAGTCCACGAACCATTTTAGCAACTAAGTTGTCCCTAATTAAGCATACAGTAGAGCTTCGTTTATCGGACACTGTTGCTGCTGAACACCGTTCGGATACGCGATTGTTCGGATAACCGAAAACCGAAGCGATCCATGCAGTATATGCAACCGGACACTATACGAATATTGAAAATCATCACATGCGGGACACGTGCGTGAAGAACGAGCAAAATAGGTGACAAATGTCGCAACTTTACCTCACCTTGGGTTTTTCCGTCACTTTTCGCCTCGCGCGAAACAACTGTTGAGCATTGCCTGTTCGAAAACGTATTCATACAGTATATGTGCATTACAGTACATGTGGTTGATAAAAAAAAAACAACTGGTCCGGATATTTGACGCTCCGGATAATAAACGTTCGGATAAACGACGTTCTACTGTACTGAATTAAACACAAAAGAGGCACAAGTGTTGAAAGACATGAAAACTATATTCAAACAATCACATTTCCATCTAATTCTTGGAATCAAATAAAACATCAGTGTTTATCCAAAGTCCTATTACAATCTCATCAAAGCGGCTACACTAGATGAGCCTCGACAGCCCCCTCGCTTTCGTTTATGAACTAGACCTACTTCCACGAGTAATTGTGTACCCTTTTTTTTTGCCAGATACCAATGTAATGTATCAAGCTTTTTTCCTCCCATATATTAGCACTGCCAAAATGTACTAGGTAATATAGACGAAACAGAAGTTTTAAAGTCTAGACACTAGGTCGGTACTCATTTCTTACTTTGCAATTTAAAACAAATAAGAACTGTGGTAAATAGATTAAAACTAAAGGTAAATGCACATTTCTTATTCTATATGCTAGGACAAATTCGTATAAGTGCTCCTTCTTCGCTAGTGCTTGGACAGCATGGAACGGGTAGCCTGAATCAGCCAGGAAAACCAATTACTTAACATAGTTAAAGTCTTTAATTTATTGTTCCCCAAGTTTTTTCTTTTGCGGAACACATTCTGAGTAATTAGCGGAACACATTCTGAGTAATTAGCGGAACACATTCTGAGTAATTAGCGGAACACTTTGCTTCATATTTTTATTAGAGAGGTTGATTCACTTGGTGGCAAGTTTGATATTTTGTTAATTATTCCAGTAGTCCATGGAACACCTATTCAGACCTCACAGTTGGGCGTAGGGCGTAATTATCTTCTGTTTGGAACGTCTGTACTTTATAAGATAAAGACAAGTTACGTTTCCCTTTCAGACCTTACGATCTATGGGGCAGAAGATGTAAAGGTCATCTGTTTCTGTGGCTCACGGTTAACAAGGGTGTCATTTTGGCCAGCGCGACGACCTCCCCAACTTATGTCAGAGCTGGCTGGACTCTGGGGCGCCCTAAACATCAGAAAAAAGTAAAAAATCCCAGTCTTCACCAGGATTTGAGCCCAGGACGTCCAGGTCGGAAGACAATCGCTTTACCACTCAGCCACCGCGCCTCCATATAAGATGAGATATCAAGGAGACAAGTGTTTAAAATAAATGTTTTGAAGCATGACACTGTAAATCTAGAAACTGATTTCCAAGTCAGATCTCTCTAACACTCCTGTCAATTTTACTAAAGACCAACAGGGGGATGTCCGGGCCTCTGATTTACGCCCCCTTGTTCTCCAATGACTCTACAACAGTGTTTCTCAAACTTTTTTCTTGACGGAACATTTCACACATTCTGAGTATTTAGCGAGACACTTTGCTTTTTTTTTTTTTTAGAGAGATTAATTGACTTGGGGGTCTATTAATCAGAGTGTTAATTATTCCACTAGCTTCGTGGAGCGCACCTATTTAGGCCTCGCGGAACACAAGGGCCTCGCGGAACATTAGGGCCTCGCGGAACATTAGGGCCTCGCGGAACACTAGGGCCTCGCGGAACACTAGGGCCTCGCGGAACACTAGGGCCTCGCGGAACACTAGGGCCTCGCGGAACACTAGGGCCTCGCGGAACACTAGAGCCTCGCGGAACACTAGGGCCTCGCGGAACACACAGCTTGGGAAGCACTGCTCCACACAACACTGTCACTGGTACAAGTCACGCAATCCAATCGTCAGTCAAAGAGACATCCCAGAGTGACAAGTTCAACCACGGTGCTCCTTCCTTGTTCCGATTCCTAACAGAGGAGGTGGGGGGAGGAGGGGGGGAATGTGAGAGGATAATAAGGAAGGAGGAGGGGATGGAAAGGAGGAAGAAGAAAACAAGGATGGAGTGGAGGTGGCAAATGCTTCAAACGGAAAAGTAAGTTCGATAAACGCGCTCTCTCTCTCTCTCCCTGGAAACAAATTAAGTCTAAATCTCAACATGGGAATTACTTGCCCTTGTTGACCCAGAAACTTGGTTAGACTCGACAATAGGTCCATTATTACTATTAGAGAACAAGGCGGTTAATATCGACCGAGATTTTTTTTTGTTCCCAGTTGTTTAAAGTTGAAGAAAATGTTTGACCAGAATCAATATTTTGAAAACATTTTATTTCTAGGGTGTAAGATGGTTTGAAATTTTTTTTTTTCAAACAAGCATCAAAACATTTATTGACAAGGAATTGACTCAATTTTCTAACTTATGCCATGAGTTTAGACATATTTCTGTAAGACCTAGCCAATACTATTTTTTTGTGGATCATTCCATATATTAAACATTATATGAAACAAATGCGAATCACGTGGTAGCCTACTCCTGGGTCAAGACCAATCGTTACAGTGGGCCTTAACACTGACACGTGACGTCGCAACCTGGGGGCAGTGGAAAACATTAGCAGCGGGGGGGGGGGGGCGGGGCGTACGTCGGTACGTAGAAGGCAAGGGTGGTGTCAAAAATCCAAATTTAATCAAACATATCTCTTTAACATATAAACATCTAAACAATACCGGAGTTTTAATGATGTCAAACCTGTATGGGGGAGATGAAGGTATGCCAAAGGCGGTCTTTTTTTTTTTTTGTGAGCTAATAGGTGGTCGACGTAACAGAGGGGCCCCACGGAAACGCTTCAAAGACCAGTTAAGGCGTCAACTTTCCTTGGCTGACATAGAAGAGAGCACCTGGTTGCATGCAGCCTCAGAACGAGACAGCTGGAGGTCACTCCCGAAGGCCGCGGGATACACATTTGAGACCAAAAGAAAATCTGCTGCCGAGGAGAAACGCAGACGGCGAAAAGGAAATCTAAATCGACCACCTGCGGACCATGGTTATGCTTGTCCTGGATGTGGCAAAATATGTAGGTCACAGCTGGGACTGCTCAT
Organism: Biomphalaria sudanica; assembly: GCA_036873155.1. NCBI lineage: Eukaryota > Metazoa > Mollusca > Gastropoda > Planorbidae > Biomphalaria > Biomphalaria sudanica. The sequence goes on along the minus strand of JAZGLO010006436.1, from coordinate 241,605 downwards.
CCACGGGAAATACTGCATTCCTCACCGATCTTCGGACTCGAAGACAAGCCTTATTATTATTATTATTATTATAATTATTATTATATCATTATTTACTTTCTTGTTAAATAGATTAACACAGTGAACGCACTGCTCATTAAGTCGACTACATGGTCAATGTAGAGAAAGTTACGCCTGGTCATTCTTGTTATAGTACAGATAACAATGAAAAAAAAAATGAGGGGGGGGGAAAGGAGGAGCGAGGAGGAAAAGTTTAGGTCACTAACAAGGTGCGACATCAGGTGCGACACAGTGACCAACAGTTGAATCTTAAAGTATGTAGTATTTATGAGTCTAGGAGTGACTTAGGGGCCCAAAATAACAAAGAAAAGATGGGAGACAGGTCAAACTAGGTTAAAATTGTGATCATTTTTTAAATAACTGCAATCTCACCGTTACAGGTAGTCTTAAAGAGATGAATTTTTGTGATATTTATATCTAATATGCATAAAATCTCAGCAGGTTTATGAAGAAAAAGGATTCCCGCGGACGGGTAAAGCTCAGTAATTTGCAATATGATTTGTATAAAAGTGGGAATCCAATCCGACATATGTAAGAACTAATTACTTTTTTTTTTTTAATTCAAAGCATTCATTTATTTCTCAACTAACTCTTTCTTCTTGTTTAGAAATAAAGAATATTTGTACTGAGTTATGATGATTGAATAATGCACTTTGCAAAATGGTCAATAATCTCAGGTATGAATTTAAAAGCTAATTCTAAATTTTAAATTCTACGACTTCAATCAGTCAGACCTCTTTTTTTCATTGCTATATCAAGCGAATAAATCGCTCTTCAAATAATAATCCATCGGACGACATCCGAAGCGCATACCACACGACAATACACATTGATGTTTTTGGACTTTATAAATGTCATCTTTATGTATTGCGATTAGTGTATCTATAATTGCATATTAAAAATACAAAATATTATAATTCTTAAAAATCAAGCTCTTGTACATAAATTAAACATTACAAATTTATAAAGCATAATTATAGTTTAAATGATTAGAAGTAATTTATTAAAATAAACTATTATTCTGAATTAAAATAAACAAAATGTAAAAAGATCTATTTACAAAGTTGTTTCCCCTTTTGTAGCCTATTTCATTCGCCTGCTGTCTAGTTACGTCTAGTAGATAACATCAAGCAGGAATTTCTGATGTAAATCGGACTAAATTAATCTATAATATACATTTCTAAAGCTCATATATATATTAATGACGCTATAATCCGAAGAGAACTCTCCAATTGGATGATTATGGTTGTTTTCAATAAAGAGACAGTAACATCAGATTAATGATTATTTATACAGTTATCTCCCTTTCAAACCAGGATTAAAAAAAAAATTGTGTTATTTTAATTAAATGGATAAGTCTAGACTCGGAAATAATCGACTGTTTACAGTTGTGTATACTTAGTAATGTCCTTTTCTTTGACGGACATTATATCCCTAAATCAGCGGTTCCCAAACTTTACCTCTAGCGGAACACTTCTCACATTGCTAGAATTTAACGGGACATACTGCTTATTTTATAGGCTGGATTATTTCTTATTTGTTTAAATAAGATAAATAACACCAATTAAATTCTATTAGAATTATTAATTATTTTCAAGCTTTACATTTTGTAGAACCAACAGTTTTTAAAACGTTGCTTTTTTTTTTTTTTTTTTTTTTTTGGTTGAAGTTCCTGCTTTCATCCAAAAGTTCATAAAGAATTTCTTTTTTTTTTTTTTTTTTTTTTTTAATTTGGCAATCTGAGCATTAAAAGGAAAAATAAACTTTATAGAATCCTAAATGTTGCTGGTAAAATCATTGGCAAAAAAAACAAAACCAAATTGGGCAGCTGTTTGAGACAAACATCTATAAAAAAGCTTACAGATCCTCGAAATAAAGAATCACCCTTTGTGTCATGATTTTGTGATTTTACCATCACAAAAGAGATACAAGACACCGATAGCAAAGACAAACAGACACAAACACTCTTTTGTTCCTGGCAATCAAATCATTAAATAAGAACAATCTGGTATAAACTTTGTCACATGTAAATTATGAGTGAGTCTGGTGTGAATGTACACTTTGGTTTCTTATAGTTATAATGTTTTTTGTTTTGTGTAATGCACAAATTGTAAGACAAATTTCCGTACGGACAAAAAAGATTATTATTATTATTATTAAAATTCTGTAATAATACAATGTTGTGTCAAATTCTACAACATTATACATATAAGAAATCATACTAATTGCAGACAATGGCAGGTAGACTCAAGAACAAGCAACGTCAAATAACAAGATCCTCATGTAAATTAGTTGCCTCATTGTTCCCAACAGATATTTTAAAAAAATAAAAAGGTCATCATAGTGCTATTGTAAACAAAAATGTCATCATAATGTTCCTTGAAACAAAAATGTCATTATAATGTTCCTTGAAACAAAAATGTCATCATAGTGTTCCTTGAAACAAAAATGTCATCATAGTGTTCCCTGAAACAAAAATGTCATCATAGTGTTCCTTTAAACAAAAATGTCTTCATAGTGTTCCCTGAAACAAAAATGTCATCATAGTGTTCCTTTAAACAAAAATGTCTTCATAGTGTGTCTAGAAAAAAAAAATATCATAGTGTTTCTTGAAAAAAAAATGTCATCATAGTGTTTCTTGAAACAAGAATGTCATCATAATGTTCCCTGAAACAAAAATGTCATCATAGTGTTTCTTGAAACAAAAATGTCATCATAGTGTTTCTTGAAACAAGAATGTCATCATAATGTTCCCTGAAACAAAAATGTCATCATAGTGTTCCCTGAAACAAAAATGTCATCATTGTCTTCCTTGAAACAAAAGTGGCTAAAAGATAAAAGACATACAGATGACTATGTAAGCTGTGTTGATAAGCAGAGTACGGTCATTTCTGATATGCCAAAAAGCAAAAGGACGAAGCTTTATCTTTGTCGTGGGAGAGTAAAAGGAAAAAAAAAAGAAAAAAGAATACGTGGAGGGGGCAGAGTGAATTTAATAAGAACTAGTAGCCAAGAGTCTATGTGTGAAATAATGTCCTCATAACAAAAGCATAATTAAAGACAAGTGAAACTAGGATTAAAGTAGTATCATTATGTTCAATCGTAAAAAAAAGGAGTCTATCAGAAAGGAGTTTATTTATTATTGTTGTAACTCTAAGGCAGGCACTCAACGAAAGGCAGGTCGGCAACAGTAAACGATGTATTTATTTATTATAAGCATCAACAAATAGTAATAGTTAAACTTGGACTTCTGCTACCAAGTCACAGGGAGTAATATGTCTTCAGTTCTAGGAGTCCTACTTCATACCAGAACACAGAACAGACCACCGACACACTCCCCAGTGTCGCTCCAGGTCTCCCAAACAGTTCCCTAGTATCACACAGGACAGCACTCAGCACCGGACTGCTCAGACTCCCATGACTTTTAGCCGGCTCTACAACAGGCCTTCTTCCTATCTCCACATGTCTTCCACTACTTGTGTTGAATGGCGCTCTCTTGCGCACCATCAGTGTGGCTCAGGAGCGGAGTTACAACAGTATTTATATTTTAATTGCTCTGGACATAGGTCTCACCAGCCACACGAGGAGGCATGAAACCCCAGTGCAAGGCCCTCAGACCCTTGGATGACAAACGTGATCATCATCGAACCACGATGGACGAACTCTACCCATAGATTTTAATCGTCTTGTACGCAAGTGGTTAAAAACCGCCCTCAGCTTTTTGTAGAGAAAAGACGGTTGATAACTCAAAATCAACTGCCATTAAATGTACACTAATAGCAGAGCCAATATTAAAGCTAATTACAATATCATATCAGTAGTTAGAGATAAATTTTCATATGTCGAATTATTATAGTGTCTTAATGTGGATATGACATGTCAACAAGATTCCGTTAGTTTGAGATCTTGTTCATTGAATTCCTAAACTTTAATTGTTAATCAAGCGAATTAAATCGCTCTTCAAATAAATTACCATCGGACGACATCCGAAGCGCATACCACACAACACGATGATGTGTTTTTAAATCAATAAACATATTTTTTATGTTTATAGATTGGTGTTTAAATTTTGCATATTAAAATACAAATATTGAGGTAATATATTAAAATTACTTAAATTTCTTGAAATTTATATAGAATATTAAATTTAATTTTCAAATAATTAAAAAAACAAAGAAATACATTTTTAAATTAAAATAGTATCGTAAGTTAAACTATCCGATCGAATCAATTCTATTTATTAGGTTGCGTCCCTTTTCAGATACTATTGTACACACGTACTGTCTACTATTTAAAACACAATTCTCGAGAACTTTCAGATCTAGACTAATTCTTTCTAGAGTAATGCATACTATTTGCATAGAGAGCGCATACATAAATGTCACTATCATCTAAATAGAATAGTTAAATAGTATTAGTATGCTTCCGTTCCAATGATTTCATGGTAGAAACAAAGGCAATGGTTATTTATAGAGTTATCTCCCTTTCATACCAGGCGTCAACAAAGAAACAGGTGTACTACACATTGATGTATACTGTGAGGGCGGGAAAGTTATTTAAACATTTTCTGATATGTGTGTGTGTGTGTGTGTTTGTGTGTGTGTGTGGGGGGTAACTATATTAAAATAGGAATATTTGTGTAATTTTGAAAATAAATATTAAAAAAAAATTGAGATGACACTTAAGTGATAAATTAATGTGTCCAACTAAAAATTTCCCTTTCAGACATGGCGATCCAAAGGAGAGATGATGTAAAGGTCATCTTTTTTTTTTTTATGGCCGACGGTTTACGAGGGTGTCATGCGGCTAGCACAACGACCAACCACCATTGTTTTTCCAAAAAATTATAAATATATCAAGTTATCTTTATGTGCCTGTATGTTGATATCTAGGTACTCTGGGATGTAAGCCAATATTTTACTACTGTCAAAGTTTGTCGTATAAGCATTCATAAACAAAGTTTAAATCTTGTAACTGAGAACAGTAAAACAAAAAAATTGACATGTATATGATGCCTCTATTATAAACAACATATGATGAACCTTGGTATAGATACTTTATATGATGCCTCTATTATAAACAACATATAATGAACCTTGGTATAGATACTTTATATGATGCCATATTATAAACAACATATAATGAACCTTGGTATAGATACTTTATATGATGCCTCTATTATAAACACATATGATGAACCTTGGTATAAATACTTTATATGATGCCTCTATTATAAACAACATATAATGAACCTTGGTATAGATACTTTATATGATGCTTCTATTATAAACAAAATATAATGAACCTTGGTATAGATACTTTATATGATGCCTCTATTTAAAACACATATGATGAACCTTGGTATAGATACTTTATATGATGCCTCTATTATAAACACATATGATGAACCTTGGTATAGATACTTTATATGATGCCTCTATTATAAAAAACATATAATGAACCTTGGTATAGATACTTTATATGATGCCTCTATTATAAACAACATATAATGAACCTTGGTATAGATACTTTATATGATGCCTCTATTATAAACAACATATGATGAACCTTGGTATAGATACTTTATATGATGACTCTATTATAAACAACATATAATGAACCTTGGTATAGATACTTTATATGATGCCTCTATTATAAACAACATATAATGAACCTTGGTATAGATACTTTATATGATGCCTCTATTATAAACACATATGATGAACCTTGGTATAGATACTTTATATGATGCCTCTATTATAAACAACATATAATGAACCTTGGTATAGATACTTTATATGATGCCTCTATTATAAACAACATATGATGAACCTTGGTATATATACTTTATAGTGCGTTTGATCTCTTTTTTTTTGTTTTTTTTTTATAGGATACCTCAGCTTTTTAGCTTTTGACTTCAGTTGTCGAGCTGTTTACATCCTAGGAATCCTTGGGCCTTTGCCTCTTTTCTTTGACTCTTTTTTTGGGCATTGCCTCTTTATTGGGCTTTTTTTTTTTAAACAAAAAGATGCATATTTTATTAGTCAGCGTAAAAATTAAATAGTTACATTTTAAAGTACAATGATTGCAAACATGGCAATGCATATAGTTACATTTAGGTTGTCATAATATTTTAACGTTTTAAATTGCTTTGTATTTGGCGTTATTTTTTTCCAATAACATATATTGAATATTTTTGAAATTTAAGGTTCATAAAATATATGTGGTGAGAATATCAACAATAGGTAATTAAATAGAAACAATCAAAGAGTGAAAGTAGAAACTTAAAGGATATTAAAACATTTTAAACATCGTAGTCACATTTTTTTCCACTTTGTCTACATTGCTTATGGTTGTTTCCCTTGTGCTTTGCTATATTACCCCAGTTCTTTATATTAACTTCTATCAACCTTGCATACACATATATGTGTGTACACACTTATGCGAACATAGCCATTTAAACATTTATATTTTTTGGTCACAGGGGCCAATTAGAGTCGTATTGAAGGTTATTTTATATGTATCTATCTATCTATATATATATATATAATTTATATAAAGATAATAGTGAACAAATAGATGCTATCTTACTAGATTTTTCTAAGGCTTTTGACAAAGTTCACCACCATAATTTGCTTAAAAAATAAAAATATTTTGGCATTAATGGTCCACCGCATCAGTGGATTACAGATTTTCTGATAGGGAGAGAACAAACTGTAATAATAAATGGCTCTAAATCAACACCGATAACAGTAAACTCAGGTGTACCTCAAGGAACAGTCTTGGGTTCACTACTATTTTTAATTTACATAAATCATTTACCAAATTGCATTACTTCAGGAACAAAAGTCAGATTATTTGCAGACGATTGCATAATATATAGAACAATAAAAACAACACAAGACACAGATATTTTACAAAGAGAATTAGATGAATTACAGAAATGGGAATCAAATTGGAGCATGTCTTTCCACCCAGAAAAATGTCAGTTGTTAAGAGTAACAAAAAAACTAAAACAAATTAATTCCACTTATCTTATTCATGGCAAACCAGTAACACAGACTAAAAACGCAAAATACCTAGGTGTAATAATAAATGAAAAACTGTCATGGAATCCACATATTGATGAAACTATAAAAAAAGCAAACAAAGCATTAGGATTCATTAAAAGAAATTTCTATAAATCAAAAAAGAACATAAAACTAAAATGTTATTTAACCTTGGTTAGGCCAATAATAGAATATGCATCCTCCATATGGGACCCCTCAACTCAAGAAAACATTAAGAAACTGGAACAGACACAAAATAGGGCAGTGAGATTCATAACAAATGAATATTCACATTTGACTAGAGTAACACCTATAGTAAAATCACTAAATTTAGAAAGCCTTCAGGACAGAAGACTCAAAAGTAAAGTAGCAATTACACATAAAACACTGAACCATAATCTTCAAATACAAAACAAAATTTAATAAAATACTCTGAAAGACACAAAAATAAAGGCACATTCCTCGTCCCATATGCTATGACAAATTTGTACAAATACTCCTTCTTCCCTAGTGCTATTAGAGCATGGTGTTACGTATCTAGGCGTTGTTTTTTTTTTTCTTTCTTTGACCTGTTGCGGTCGAGAGACGAGTAGGTTGTCTGCCCCTTGTGTAATAAGTTTTTTTTTTTTATTCGTCAAGCCACACAGACAGTGACCGGTCCTTGACCTGTGTGTGTACCTCTGGTTGAAAGGAGGGTGTTTTTTTTTCTGTCTCTTTGAAGAGCGTTCTAGATCTGGGTGTTGATGACTTTCTATTCTAGAAGTTACGAGATATCGACGCGCGGTAGATTATATAAGACCGCCCGCGTAACGTTGACAGACAGACATACGGAGACAGCCGTGAGACAGAATAGCGGAGACATTGCGTGACCCGTGCGTGGTATACCATTTATCGTGTAAGTTAATATTTTTTTTTTAAGGCCTTGCTTGCTTGTATTTGTAATTACATTTTCAAAACTCTTGTATTGTTATATTTTTACATGCCATTTTTGTAAAAGGGTTTTGGTCAACACCTCAATTCTGTATTGAGTAAATGTTTATTTTTTTTTCTTTCTTGTAATTTTATATTTGATTAAACATTAAGTTGATAGTTTACCTTCCGATTTCTTGTGTCATTCTTTTTTGTTATTCATTGTAAGTCTTTGATTAAATTCAGACTTAAGATAAGTGACACAACTCCTTTTCTATTGTCACGTTCCCCTAGGCAAGCCATTTTAAAAATTAGAATTCAATTCGTAATACGTGACAATGGAATGGGTTGCCTGAGCTAGCCAGGAAAACCAGTGACTTGGCAGAATTTAAGTCATTAGTTAATATGCATGACTAAATGCATGACGTAATCATCTTCTTTTTTGAAGTAACGTCAGTATTATATAAGATATATAAGATAAGATATATATATATGTATATATAATTATTATTTTTTTCTTGAATATTTCCCCCTCCTTTTTTAATTGTCCCTCTTCCTCTCTTTAATATATTATTTCTCTGTAGACTGCACAAGCATGCGCAATATTGACAATGGTGGTGGAGAATTTTTTTTTTTTAAATACTAATTTAGTAACAATTTGATGTAGAAGCTTGTTGAGATGTGAGGTTATGTTGATGCTCAATATTAGAACAACAGAAGTAGACTGTAAACGTCTGCAAGGTAGTAAGAAATAATATATTTGTATGTAGACTGCACAGGTATGCACAATACGGATAGTGGTGGTATTTTTTCAATATTCGTAAAGAAGTCACTATGGACATAATTGTTAAAAAGTACACATTTATACAAAGAATTGTTTGCTCCAATATAATGTGGTCATGCCTGATTCTCAATACAGGAACAACAGAAGAAAAACAGTGTTTACATAAAACGTAAAGGTCTGCCCTTGTTCTTGATTTCTTGAAGTTACTCTTCTTTCCAATTTCCTGGGTTTTCACGTGTTCGCTCCTGGTTCCTTATTGTGTTTCGTTCCTTGACTTTCCGACCTAATGTTCCATTTCGATATGATTCTCTGTTTTAATCGAATGAGATCTCTCGTTTTCTCCTGCCTAACTCGCTCGTCTTTGTAGATCAAAACTTTGGTGTAAGTCTTTACAGTCAAGGTCAAGGCGTGGCCTTCGTGATTGTGTAATGTCTTAACCCTTGTCAATTTCAAGGGGTGATCACTGTTTTTTTTAATTTGGAGTACTAGCTTTTTTAATTATATGGTTACAGGGTCTTTAAATATATAAAAGGGTCATTTGGGATATATATCTATACACACGCATACACACATTCATATATATATATACATATATTCTCTCTTCTTTAAGTTAATGGACAATCTTGGTATTTTTATTTAGCGCTATATTGTTTCACTTTGCGTTCAATGATTTTCTTTAAAATGTGATCTAATAATACTTTACCATATTGTTTATTATGGTAGACAATTTGAAGGTAGGTATTCCAAATAAGGTTTCTATATTCTGATAAAATAATTACATTGATGTCTTTATTTATGGCTTTAGGTACTTTATCAAAGAAAATAGCAATATTTACATTTGCACAGGTTTGACTGTTTGCGTCAATAATATCTTGTAAAGTTTTTTTTGCTTCCTCAACCAGCTCACATTCACTAAATAAGTGTTTCTCTGGGTTTTGGTTTTCTTTTTTACAAATTACACAGGTATATTTGGACCCTGTTGTAGTTGAGAATCTTCCTTTTATTGGGGTCATCCCGAAGAGTAATCTGTAGGCTACTTCTCGTGCTTTGGGTGTTATGTATTTGTTGTGTAAATGAGTGAATGTGTCTGTCCAGTTGGTTGGATTAACCCCTAACTCCCTGACCCACTTTATTCTAACTTCTAGGTTTTATTTCAACTTGCCTCTGAGTATAGTGTATATTGTTTTTGAGTCGTGGTGTGTTATGTTTTCATTGCTGGGTAGGTGTCTTGTGAGTGATCTGTAGAATGGATGTGTATGGTTACCAAAATGATGGGGTGTGTTGTTTTGAATGGGGAGGAGTTTGTTTAGTCTAAGTCCAAAATAATATAATACTAAGGGGAAGTTATTGGGAGACCTTACTACTTTCCCTACAAATTTTATTCTAAGCGTTTTGATTTTTGTGTGAATGTCTTGTAAGCCAATCCCTCCTTCTTTTTTTGTCTTGTATGAGTGTTGTATGTTTTATTTTCCTTATTGTGTTTTTGAAAATAAAATTTCTGATAGCGGTATTGATGTTATTTATGAAATTAGGAGGAGGTTCTACTATATTTGCTAAGTAGTTTATTAATGTAGCTCCCCCAAATATGGTTGTCGCACCATGCATTGAAACATTCTAATCACGTTCTATGTGTGGGCAAGATTCTCCGCCCACTGTTCATTGCGTTTTTTTTTTCTTTTAAAGGAAACCTCAGAATTTGCGCTATTCAAATTTAGCTTTATCATCATAGGAATCCGTGGGCCTTATGCCTCTTTTCTTCTCTTTGCCTCTTTTGTGGGCTTTTTTTTTTTCAATATGTTTTTATTTGTAAGTTCTCATAATTCACAAGTATTAAATCATAAACAAATTTGCGTTTGCGTTTGATCTCTAGTATGTTTTATATATAAGTTTGAACACTCCAGGTAGGACATGTTCTTCACTTATTTGTGGTGAGCTACATTGTTCCTAACGTAACTTTTGAATTTATGCATAAAATATTTTTTTTGGCAACATGTATGTAGTTATCATTCATTTTGTGTCATAGCTGAAGATTACTTATTATCTCCCCTTGTGCGAAGGCGTTTAAAATATTTACAACTTTTTCTTGTTGTTATGATTTTGTTGTTGAAGGTTTTCCCGATGCTATAAATGGATCATGCTACTTCATTTCAAAATGGCTGCCAAAACACTATTTTTATTAAAACGGAATTCTTTTATTTAAAGAGACTGCTGATCATAATCTGTTCTATTCTCATCCTGCCTACTTAGGATGAACGTTTGTTTTCTTTAAATATTTTCGAAACAGTTTAAAAGCAAATTATAATAAAAATAACAAATGAAAAAAAAATTATAATAAGTGACTTCATACTGAGTTGTTAAAAACAGCATGTAGAGTGCTTTGAAATAATACAAGACCCCCTCCCAAAAAAAGGTAACGTGTCTCATTTTGACAATTTGAGATCCAAGGGCACTAGCCGACGGTTAATGAGGGTGTCATGTGTCCAGCAAAGACACCAAACCGTCATTACTTTCACCCAACAATTAGACCAGGCTGGATTTGTGAGCGTCTTTAAAATAAAACATGAAATTCAAAATCTCAGTCCACACCGTGATTCGAACCCAAAACCCTTCGGAGACCAAAAACAATGCTCCGCCTCTCGGCCATCTTGAAACATAAAAAGACATAGAACAAAGCTTTTACTTCATAGTAATCTGAATCGCTTTGAAAAAGGTGATTCTTCACGTACTGCTTTAAGATAGTCATGCGGCCTGAATGAGCCCAGGGGGGAGATAGTTGGACAAACCTTGGTTTGCATACAAATAAAGCGCAATTGAAGTAAATTTCTAAACAGGGGCGTGAGCAGGGGCGGGGCAGGTTACTTTAGTGGCACACAACACCCCCCCCCCCATTTTCCATGAAATTCACATAGAAATATTGGCTGCGTGGGGCGTCCTCCTGAGGATGGAGTCCGGAGCATCGCGCCCCCTTTGCCCACCCCTTCTCTTTACGCCTCTGCGAGGGATGAGTCCAGAGAGAGCCACGATCTCTAGGATACCTCTGATAAGCTAGAACCATTGGTTAAAAGTTGAAGAAAAGAGATGCAACTTTTTAGATAAGATAAGATAATTTTTATTGCTCCAATCAAATGGAATTTCAGTTTGACTACAATTGACAACCTCAGCGTAACTACCGTACAATAACAATATAGATTCAAATACGAACAACATTCACACATGAAAACACATACACACTCTTAAACAGCGCCTTAAGAATTAGACTTCTGTGTACTTCAATCTCGATGACCACAGCTGATCTTGTAAAACTCTGACTGAAAGTAGGATGAAGGAGTTTTTAAATCTTTCTGTTTTAGTTCTAATGGAAAGGAGACGGTGTGCAACATTCTGGTAGTGTGTTGGTGGTTTATTATCTTTAAATGTATACATTAATTTTTTATTCAGAAAAGATTTTCATAATTTGCATGTTTAAAATTTGAAATCTCATCTCTAGAACTGCAGTAGATTACTAAACAGTTTCAATCTTCAGTAGCATAGGTCCATAACTCTGCATGTCTACATCTCGGACCACTTTCCGCAGCTGCTTCTAGTACATTTTTTGCTTCGTTAATGAGGTTAATCAGCCACGAACTTATCAATGCCAACACTATCAACCATTACAGTGTTCGGTGGTGGAGCTATACTTCCGGTGGTTGCAACCAATGAGGGCGCATAAATTCTCACCACGTGACCTGGTCTTCACTAATGAAAAATAGCTCTACTATTTTAACGTCTGCTGATATAACTGATACATTACTTCCCTTGGCGATACGTAGCGACCTGATCATTCAGCATTATCCAAGCAAGTAATTTTTTAGTTATTATGAAGTAAATGGTATGACAAGATGAGAGAAAAGCCTATTTGAGTTGCGTCATTCGTTAATTCATAACAAAGCTCAGTGGTTAGGAGGAATTGAATTTTTAAGATAAGATTAAAAGGTTGAGCTACGAGTATGCTATTTATAGACTGTTGATAGTTCGAAACTAATCCATATCATTTATATCAGCGGTTCTCAACCTTTTAAGCTCGGCGACCCCTTTTTACAATTCCTCACTTTGCCGCTATCACCCCCCCCTCACACACACAGCAATAGAAGAACAGACAAAAACAATCTATATTTTCGATGGTCTTAGGCGACCCCTGGCAAATCGTCAATCGACCCCCAAAGGGGTCGCGACCCACAGGTTGAAAACCCCTGATTTACATTGTTTTTACAAAGCTTGTATCAACTCACTCTGTGTGTCTGGTAAAATGTCTAAATTATGTTGTTTTTTTCCCCACTTCCCATTCTGGGATCAAGCTGAAACTCTGCACACTTATTCAATGTACCAAACAATATAAGAATCAAATTTTACAAACAATAAACCAATTATTTAATTAATTTTCAGTATTTTTTTTAGATCGAAGTAAGGGGAATAAGTCCTACTTAATGAGATATCTGGATGTTTATATGGATTTATTCCCCTAATTTTGCTCTGTCACATTTTTTTCTCCCACTTCCCCTTTTCGGATCAAGTGGAAATTTTGCAATAATAATTCATGACCGATGAAAATATAAGAGTCAATCAAAAGTTTAGCCAATTAATTAATCAATTATAAGTAGCTAAATTTTGTTTTATAAAACAGCAATGGAGCTAAGCCCTGCTTTGAAATAAATGACAGTAATTAGCGGTTCTTCCCGTAGACAAGCTTTGTATTTCAAACAGCATTCTTTTTTTTGTTTTGATTAAGTTCCCCCCCCCAAAAAAAAACAACAACCGCTTTTCATATAATTAATAGTAAATAATGTATATTAACATTTTACAATCTTGACCTTTTGTTGTTGCCTATAAGGTCCTGTCGTTCAGTCTCAACGGTCCGGGGGCTCATACCCTTCCATCTGTCACGAGATGGAGCATCCGCCACAATATAAAACATTTTGCAAATACAAACTTAACATTCGACCTCATAAAAGCACTTGAAACTAGAGCGTACCGCGTAAACGTATGTCTAAAACAGCGATTCTCAACCTTTTAGGCTCGGCGACCCCTTTTTACAACCCCCCCCCACTCTGCCGCGACCCCCCCCCCCCAGCACACACACACACACAGCTATAGAAGAATGGACAAAAACAATCCATTTTTCGATGGTCTTAGGCGACCCCTGGGAAATCGTCAATCGACCCCAAAAGGGGTCGCGACCCACAGGTTGAGAGCCCCTGGTCTAAAAGAAGATATAGAATACAAACGGAATTGGTTGTTAGGGTTATCACATTAAACGAGGCATAACATTGTCATCCTTAGTGTTTCCCTTTCTTCCATCCTATTCTTAAAACAATTTTGTTCTTCAATTGGTTTTAAAAGTGTGTTATAAAACAAGTCAACGCTATGTGAATAAAAATATATTTTAAATTTACAATATACAAAATTTAAAGTTTAGTTATTCAATAATTTAAATTAAAAAATGCGAAATTCGATATACGTATATAAGCTAGTTATTATACGAAAAAAAAATGAATCGCCAAGGGAAAGAATAATGTTTTCAAGTCTTGGTTTATAGTTACTGGTGTCCTGTATCATTTTTGTGATTAAAAAAATCGATGCTAGGTTATTTTTTTTTTAAAGGGAGTGTGACGAGATGTTTAATTAGTCAATATTTGGCTTCTTTATTTAAGTCTAGGGGGAAATTTTATTAATTTATCACGCTCACATATAACCGCAACTAACAGTAAGAACAGACCAGTATATTAAGTTTATAAATAAAATAATTCAATAAATGCAAATACACAAAATGATAAATGATCAAATAAAATTATAATTAAGAAATGAAATGAAGGTGCTAATATCTAGCATAACTGCTCATCATGGATTGCTAATTGGTTAGTGATTGGAAGGGAAGAGTGTTCCTATGTCTGGCTACTTATTTTCTTAGCTGCTAGCCCGTGGGTCGTGGGTTGTCTTCTGGCGGTCGAAGGACTGGCATTCAGAAGAATGATTCATCCGGCTCTGTCTTAGGACGTCGGCTCGGGATAGTCTCTATGTGCTGTAGGCAATCTGGCTCTAGGGTGAGGCCGCTGCCTGTTTAGCAGTAGAGAGGGTTGGTGCTGCAGACTAAGTTGTAGGGGGCCGATCTCTCTGCTGTGATCTCTAGCTTGTAGAGAGCCGTGCTAACTCAACACCAGTTTATCTTCTGCAGCGAAGGTTGCTCTAATCAGTCGGCATTGTGCAATAGCTATTGGGCAATGCACAGTTTGGGCCGGGTACTGGGCAGATGATACTGGGCAGTATAAGGCACTGTGGACACTGGGCAATATGTTAAGGCCAAGGACAGTAGGCAATGCTTTCTTGCTAACAGGTATATAATGGGGGGTGGGTATCTGGTGTGGTCTGCTCCGGTTACAGCTTTCTATTGAGATCTGGTAGTTATTGCAATCGGGTGCAGCAATCGTGTGTAGCAAACAGGGGTAGCAACCAGGGGTAGCAACCAGGCCGTTTGTCCCTAATGAAACCTCACTAATAAACTTCCTAACACAGGAGACTGAATGAATTCTAGCGGGCCTAACTTAGAATGCTTTGGTCTCTCTCTATATATAGTTGGGACATTTTTTTAACGGGTGTGAAAGAAATCCAGCTGATTTTCTCACGTGTATCGATGTACTGGACATGTCAGGCGTCATGTCCGATTT
The DNA here is from genome assembly GCA_036873155.1 of Biomphalaria sudanica. Lineage (NCBI taxonomy): Eukaryota > Metazoa > Mollusca > Gastropoda > Planorbidae > Biomphalaria > Biomphalaria sudanica. The sequence goes on along the minus strand of JAZGLO010006436.1, from coordinate 226,105 downwards.
AAGGCCTGTACCGTGAGAATAGGTACTAAGGCGAATATGCATTTATATTACGCTATTCTTAGAGCGATACGTATTCTGCGGGGGCGGGGGGGGGGAGAAATAGGCGTGAAAAGTTATTAGGCCGCTGCGTGTAGCGCTGGTGCAGCGACTATTGTGTGCTGTCCAGCGGTCAAAATTTAAAAGTTAGCCTTAGAGAGGCTAGTTAATGATTTACGTTGAGATTCGTCCCGTGGAAACAGTGCGAGGGGAGATAAATCCTACAAGAAATTAGTTATGGGCGGACAGGAAAATAATTGTTTTAAGTTAAAAATAAAAGTTTCCCACGATTTGCTTGGAAAAACTCAAATGAACTTTTGCATGCAATTTCGTATCGTCACAGGGAGGCGACTGTAGGTCCCAAATGTAGCATACACTTTAATTAGTGAAGTGGAGGTGCACTGCTAAATTGTCATGATGTGTCATTGAATTGATAGTCTGCCCTATAGTCACATGACCCTTGACAGAAATTCGCCTGAAAACGATTTCCAAAACAGTCCCTAAGACATATCCGCTCACCCACCAAGATGTCTGCATGATGTCTTGTTCTGGGCAGGATGAGACCCAGACATGGCCGGTTAAAATGAAGCCCAAGATTCACTTCGCAGGCAAATATTTTTAAAACAACGTGATCATTACTCTGTCTGGTAAAAAGTTCGTACACGCCCTTTTCCCCCCCACATCCATTCTTGGATCAAGCACAGACAAGACACGAATCATCAAAAACATTAACCCAATAGTCAATTGGTAATTCATTATTTTGTTTGATACCAACAAGGGAAATTAATCCTTCAGTATTCATAGGGAAAAAAAAATGTTCACCTTTATCATCTAGGGCAGATTAAGTAAAGTTCATCTGTATCTGTGACCCACGGGTGTCATGTTAGCACAACGAGACACAGCCTTTACTTTCCCACAACTAATAATTATGTACCCATTAGAGCGGGATGGACTCAGAAGCGCGCTTAAGATCCCGACAGTAAAAATCCCAGTCTTCACCAGGATTAGAACTCGTGACCACGGTTCAGGAGCCAAGCAATTTACCACTCAGCCACCGCGCCTCCAGTTAATTAACTATAAGTAGTTATTTATTTCTTTTAACTAATAACCTTTACATTATTGAGATATATAGCTGTAAGTACGGATTTGCTCCCCATACATAAGCTTTGTTGGTTTAATATCTCTTTTTTTTTTAAATTTCGCTTCTTTTATTCTGGACTTGTGTCAATGTTTGTGCTTTTCCTTTTTGTCAATATTGACCCGGTCATAGTCTTCATGTTTCACAGCGTTCAATTGTGTTGTTAAAAGTCGTAGACATTTATGGAAGATCTCACAACTGAACGCAGTGACATGGAGCGAGCCGGAGCTTGGAGTCAACAGAAAACAAACAAACAAAAGCTCTAATACAAAATTCAATGAAATTCTTTGTCGGCACGTCTCACGAGCTTGCCCCCCCCCCCCCTACGCTCATAGACACGGTAAACACACACACACATAATTATGTATAAACACATATACACATTCAAACTTATCCACACGCATTCCGAGGTTCTAAAAATTTTTTGGATGTAACAAGTGGTTACATTGTAACTTAAAAGAGAAACTTTGTTTAATTCAATGTATTGTTGCCCCTATGTAAGCTTTTTCTCTGTCTGCCTCATCTTCTTTTTCTTGGTACTGTTCGCTGTAGAAAGGTCTTTGCGAGCCCCGAAGATATTGTACATGGCCATAGATTTTTAGTTTATGTTTTTTTACGATAGTTAGCAGGTCATGCTGCGGTTACCCAGTCTTTAATCTGTTGGTTTACAATGCGGTCTTTTAATGTGATGCCTAGGATCCTTCTGTAGCATCTCAATTCCATTGCTAGGATCCTCCTCTCTAGCTCTGCAGTCAGCGTCCAGGCGTGACCTCTGTGACAACATCGAAGGCGCCGGTCCAAGACTCACAAGCATATAAAAATTTGGCCATGACCAGGGAGCGCATCAGTCTGATTTTGGTGCTGAGGGCGAAGTCTTTGTCTTTTCATAATGTGTATGGCGCCTCGTCTGTTTAAAAACGGCTGAGGGGTTCAATCCCCCTACTTCGCCTCTCTCTTTCGCCTTTCCCACTAAAGGACTATCCTCATAGCTAACTCATGGGACACGCCGATGGAAGCCCACCAGTTAGCATGATGTAGCTACATGTCGTTTAACAGTGTAGCAACTTGTGTTGTTGTTTATTTCGCTACCTGTTTTCGTTCAGTTTCAAAATCAAACTGCGCCAAGGGGAGACAAGAGCTTGACAAGTTCGTTAACTCTGTCACTTTGTCTAATCCTTTAGCAAAGTTATCCTCCCTGATCAAGATTCGAACAGGAAATTGAGAATTTATTTTATTACATAAAAAAGACACTTCTTAAAAATTTTGAAATATCTTTCTCTCGACAATTTTTTTTTTCTTATTTAATTTTTAATTCAAAACTTTTTAAATATTTTTTGGCCCCCTCAACTTTTTAAAATGTAATTTTGTTAAAACGTGTTCTTTTTAAAACTGTAAGGTCATCTGTTGTGAAATATGCGTAGAAATTTATCGTCACGTGATGGGCAAACGAAATTGAGTCGAAATCTTTTCTCCAAGCGGTGTGGTGGGTGAGAGGGGGAAATGTCTAGGGTGGCATCATGACATCAGACATGATCGGGTTAATGTCTCTACGTGACGTAACTACATACGGTCTTCTCCAGTCGCAAAGTGTATCAACCAGGTCAATGCATCAATTATAGTTTATAATTGTCCACATTTTAAGATCTGTTAGCATATTACTCTAACATTAGCATCGACTTCTGCGAAACCTTAAGGTCAAGGACATTACTTATATGACACCTTAAGGTCAAGGACATTACTTCTGTGAAACCTTAAGGTCAAGAACTTTACTTCTGTGAACCTTAAAGTCAAGAACATTACTTCTGTAAAAAAAAAACAAAAAAAACTTAAGGTCAAGGACATTATTTCTGTGAAACCTTAAAGTCAAGAACATTACTTCTGCAAAAACATTAAGGTCAAGGACATTATTTGTATTTGATTGGTCAAGAACTTTACGTTATACAACCCGTAACCTCAAATTAACAGCCTAGCAGAAAAGAATTCAAAAGAGAAAAAGTCGTGAAATCTGAAGTCTAGTAATTGACTTGTCAAGAAAATTACTTGTGATTTTGTTGACAATGAAACGGAATATATTGTAACTTTACTTTCGGAAATGGACTTAATGTAGCTTGTTATTATGTTGGCTACATATTTTTCCTCGTAAATTTTTAATTATCTACATCAAATGACCCTGTCCAACAGATTGACATTTATTTCTTAGAATGACTTCTCTACCTTGCCGGAAGTAAAAGTCAATCATTCATTACACTATGATTACACAGAAGGAAAAAAAAAATATTCTGGCGCAGCAGACGTGATGACGCAACGACCTAGATTTTCACCAATGAGAGCAAACAGAACTATAGTAACAAAAAAAAAAGGGGCTCCAGGCTAACTGTTGTGACTCGAGAAATGTATGCACGTTTGGGGAAAGAAGGTTGACAACTCGTGGGTGGTGCCTTAACAGTGCAGCAGACAAAGGGGAGGCTCTTGACACGGCGCAGCAGAAGATCGGTAGCTGTGCCTGACTTATGAACTATTCTTGACCTTCTTGCCAGAGAGAGAGAGAGAGAGAGAGAGAGAGAGAGAGAGAGAGAGAGAGCTTCGCCAACTTCTGGTCACCCAAATATTTCAACCCAGGAATAAATAAGTCATCAATAAAACAAAAAAGTAAAAATAGAAAAAAAACAAAAAAAAAAACAACTAAAACCAAAAACAAAAACAAAAAAACTACATAAAAAGTTAAAAACCTATGGACCTCATTCACCAATCGTAAGCAAACAGCATTTAGTCACGTGATAATATAGATAAAACAACGAGGAAAAAAAACTGTCACGTGATAGCCATTGTGTATTAAAAATTAGATCGTAGTTTGTTTAGAAGAGATCACGTGGCCAAATGTTGCTTGTTTACGATTGGTGAATGAGGTGCATGTAGGGACAATTCCAGTATAACCTGTTGATCGCATGTATTAGTCCTTAAAACGTGTAAAACCTCTAAGGTGTTGTTTTTTTTTTTTAATTTTAAATATTATTGGAATGAAATATACGCTTGAAACGTTATTTTCGCAATACCTCTATTCGAGTCAGAACTTCATGGAACCTTGAACCCTGAACCTGGACACTGATCTCAAAAATGGATCTATCGATTTTCTCTAAAAATTTAATAGTTCATGTGTATCGCAAAGAAAAGAATTACTATCTCTTTGGCCACACAAAGAAAACTGTAGTTTGATCTCTGTGGGAAAAAATATTTTTAAAATGTCAACAAAGTCAACGTACCGATAGACCTAGATCTAGTCCTTGTGATAAATTTTATCCAGAAATGTTGAAAAAAAAAGACAACTTGTTGACACTATTTGTCAATCAAATATATTAATTTATGTATTTACAAACAAATTTCGGACACCCTTTTGGGGACCCCTCAAGTGTGGGGCCCGGGGGAATCTTCTACGACACTGGTAGCCTAGATCTATACATTCGCTTGACCAGGAGTCTTTCTCGGGGGTGGGGGGGGGGAGGAAAAATGTTCCATTGTTTTTTAATCTAAAATTCGTTCGTTGCTAAGTGAAAAGTTATATAAAGGAAGTATTTTTTTTTAAAAGTATTTTTAATGTTTTCTTGTTCCGGTTCCAGGTTTAGGCATACAAAAAAGTTTCCCTTTCAGATCTTTAGGACAGTTGATGTAAAGGTCATCTGTTTTTGAGGCCTACGTTTAACGAGGGTGTCATGTGGCCAGCACAACGACCAACCGCATTTACTTTTCCCCCAACAAATGTCAGGTCCTCATTAAAGCTGGCTGCACTCGGAGGTGCACCAACCACATCGAAATTAAAAATTATCATCAGGTTTCGAACCCGGAATCCATCGATTCGGAAACCAAGCACTTTAACACTCAGTTACCGTATCATAAAAACACCAAACTAAGCCCACTCAACCACTATGCCCACATAACAGCTCAACCACTCTGTCAACACAACCGTTCAACCACTAAGCCACTATTGCTAACCTGTTATTTTTTTAAATATTTTTTGTGCCTTTTTTTTTTCCAAATGGACCCCGCCCCCTCGCTCCCACGCTATAAGAAATTAATATTCGCCCATGCCTGAAAAGCGCATAACGTATGGAATCGCTTAAAGCCAATACACGACCATGTTAGGTTGACCGCAATTTAACATCAGTATCGATTCCATTATCTTCCCGTACAGGAGATCAAAGCCGATACCACATCAATCAGATTAACTCTTACTACAATAGAAAAAGTAACTCACTGAAGGGGACTCACACGGACCGAATCACTCAGACAAATAACATGTCCTCTTAGAAAGCTTGTCCTATTTATCTTGTCCTATTGACATCTATATCTAAGCAACCAGGCCCGAGCCTCGTTTTCAGAATAAGACGAGGAAGTAAATATGGCGGCATTGTAATTTTAGTTCTGCAGAAGCAGACGAGACGAGATGAACGTGGTACACAGAATTGAAGGAAATGATTAGCGCCACGTCTGAATACATTCACGTCTGCTACATTCACGTCTGCTACATTCACGTCTGCAACATTCACGTCTGAATACATTCACGTCTGAATACATTCACGTCTGCAACATTCCCGTCTGCAACATTCACCTCTGCTACATTCACGTCTGCTACATTCACGTCTGCTACATTCACGTCTGCAACATTCACGTCTGCTACATTCACGTCTGCTACATTCAAGTCTGCAACATTCGCGGCTTGCAATTTATGGAGGCATATAATGTAAACGTCATCTGCAGGCAGCACAAAGACCAACTGCCTTTACTTTCCCAAAACTAATGTCAGGTACATCTTATAGTGGGGTTGACTCACAGACTTTCTAAAAAATCTTTACGATCGAACCTATACCATCGGTTTGGAAGCCAAGTGCTTTACCACTCAGCCACTATTTAAGGCCAATTTTTTTATATTCGTTGTAACAAAATACAATTTATTATTATTATATTTCTATGTCTTGTTGTTTGTGTGCATCATTTAACCTCTATAAAGATCATACTCAGGCGCCATTTTGCCCTCTCTGGCATAGAGGAAAGCTCTGAAAAAGACATTGGAAAACTCAAAACAAAAAATGCAGGACACACATTTGAGGTCCAGACAAAAAAAAAAGAGCCGTTGTAGAGGACAGGCGCAGATGTAAAGAAAAATTAAATAGACTCCGTACAGACAACGGCTTTGTCAGCTTAAAACGTGGAAAAAAATATGCAGGCCGAAACTGGGTTAGGTTCGACTTTTTTTTGAAATGAAAGCGGGACATTGGCTGTCCCGTCCTGACATTTGATGAAAAGTGTGACAGACGGTCCAAAGCGGGACTGTCCCGCCTAAGTCGAAAAGTATGTCTTCGTCACTAATTGTCAGAAAGTTTCGGGCGTAAAGAAAGAGATCAAGATCACAGTTTTAGAATCGCTGCTGACTGAAGGCTATTTCCAGTCAAAACAGTTGGTATCAAAAACAGAACCAGGAAATTGAAATCAATAAGATGAAGTTGTCATGTGGTCATCTTATCTCTGATCAAAGCTGGGCACAAAGGACCCTCACTCTTTGACCACCTATCAGTGTCCCGAGGGACCTATTGGTCAGTGATTGATCTGTTCACCTTCTGCTTGTGTAGTCTAAAAAAAATCTTTTTGGACGCAACAAACAAAACATAATTATTTTTTTTAACTTTGACTTTTTTAAAGCTTCATATTTATTTTTTCATTTTTTTATTAAGTTTACATTTTTAAATTAATTTTCATGTGAAAAAAAGAAATAAAAAAAAACAAACTTGAACGAGGAATTAAAATAAGCAAGTTGAACTTGTTTCTAGCCTGTTTCTTCTCTCAGGGAAAATTCTGTCAAGACAAGGGAAAGAATTTGAACTCAGAATGTTTTCTGACAAAAGCTTTAAGTTAAACAAATTGTACACAAGATACTTTAAAACACACAAATTAATGACATTTGAACAAACAAAGAATGTCACATTATTCACTTTTGAACAAAATGTTAACATGTTAACACACGATTAACTTGTGAACACACGATTGACTTGTGAACATGTGAACACACGAATGACATGTGAACACACGATTGACTTGTGAACACACGATTGACATGTGAACACACGTTTGACTTGTGAACACACGTTTGACTTGTGAACACACGATTGACTTGTGAACACACGATTGACTTGTGAACATGTGAACACACAATTGACTTGTGAACACACGATTGACTTGTGAACATGTGAACACACAATTGACTTGTGAACACACGACAAACTATTACTATTTGAACAAACCGTTTAAATCTGAACAATGGAAATATAATCTCTACACAAACTACCGGAGATGAAATTTGTCTTCAAACAAAACGAAATCTAGACAGAATCTAGTTGGTCGTAACGACTTGGGTTCATCTTGTAGAATACTTTTTCATGCGACTGTTGAGTCCTATTTTAGAGAGACACTCCCATCCACATATATCGCTGGTTAAACGAAATGAAAGCCTGGGATTGTTTATGGTAGGAACGATGTCGCCCGCACAGCAGTTCCTCCGTCTTCACGCAGCTGGTGTGACCAAAGGAACGGAATATCCGAGTCAGTTTGGGATCAGTAGCGCCGCAGGTTCTGCCTGAGAGATGAACTCCTATTGAAAAATCAGAGCAGGAAGGACTAATCCTCCCGTAGTGCTCTGGCAAGAAACTTAGCCGTCCGGCGTAGTGCCTCATAGCTACCATACAAGTCGAGTGACTGCACAGACAGGTCCCCTCTTAGCTCGCGGAGCTGGGGACACTCGTACAAGACATGCGCCACTGTTTCAGCGCTCTCTCCACAGTGGCGGCATCGGGAGTCAAAGTTCGTGCGGAACCGGGCAAAATATGCCCCTATAGGACAGTGTTCCGTTCTGCATTGTGCAATAATCGATTGCTCTGACCTCTTCAGTCGCCACCATGGATCGTCGCGATCTGGGTGACGCATGTGCTGCCAGACACCACGTGCTCTGTCGGATTCCTCCCAGGACTTTAACCACTTCTCATGAATGAGTGCTCGGATTTGTGCCGTTGCTTGTAAGTACGTGCTTGGTGCTTCGAAGTGTGTGTCGCCCGCACAGCAGTTCCCCCCTCTCCACGCAGCTGGTGTGAACAAAAGGAACGGAATATCCGATACAGTTTGGGATCAGTAGCGCCGCAGGTTCTGCCAGGCTGTAGCACAGTGCTACCCATTCTGATTTTTTCTCTCCTGAAGCCTTTCCACTGTTTGGGGGTAACAGCAAGGCAGCAGAGATTTGGCTACCCATCTAGGAGAAGGAAAACTCTGAACACAGAATACAGGGAACCTAATCTACACAGAATACTGGGTAATAAATCTACACAGAATACTGGGAACTAAATCTATACATAGTACACGGAATTTGGTCTACACAAAATACTGGGAACTAAATCTAGACAGAATATTGGGAACTAAACTTACACAGAATACTGGGAACTAAACTTACACTGAATACTGGGAACTAAACTTACACAGAATATTGGGAACTAAACTTACACAGAATACTGGGAACTAAACTTACACAGAATACTGGGAACTAAACTTACACAGAATACTGGGAACTAAACTTACACAGAATATTGGGAACTATATCTATACATAGTACACAGAATTTAGTCTACATAGAATACTGGGAACTAAATCTACACAGAATACTGGAAACTAAATCTACACAGAATGCTGGGAACTAAATCTATACAGAATGCTGGGAACTATATGTACTAATAATACTGGGAACTAAATCTGTACAGAACGCAGTGAACTAAATCTATACATAGTACACAAAATTTAGTCTACATAGAATACTGGGAACTAAATCTACACAGAATACTGGAAACTAAATCTACACAGATTTCGAAGATTTAAATGTAGACACCATTCGAGGTATCAATTTCACCCTTATTAAAATTTGTTTTTCCGGTGTCCCATTGTTTTTCGTCTCGTGACCCCTTAAAGTTCAAAGGGCAAGGACCAACACGATGTGAGCAGGTACTTGAACACAAGTGACCTTGACATTCACACTGTTTGGGGAGTCTAAGACTATAGACTGGTCATTATTCCAGGCTAGAGGAGACATTTGCTTTATTTACTGGGACACCGGGGGCAGTAACACAGTCGAGACCATCGGGGCCGTCTACGTTGTTGTTTTTTTATAGCTGGTTTGAAAGAGTGAGAGCTGGGTTTTTGTTTTTTTTTAGTCACAAAGTGTTTTATTGAGACCTTTTTTTAATTCAAATAACCTGGTATTTCCGGTCATTGGGTTTTATTGTTTTTTTTTTAAATAAGAGCGACTGCGTTTATTTCTAAGTAAGCAGAAGACTGTTTTATCTCATCTTATAAATTAGTAGAAAAATAGATTTCTGAGTTTGTGTCTATTTTGTCGAAATTTTTCGAGTCTTATTAAATAAAGCAAGAGAGAGAGAGAGAGAGAGAGAGAGAGAGAGAGAGAGAGAGAGAAATAGATAGAAAAGGAGAGAGAATGAGAGACGGAGATAGATAGATAGATAGAGAGAGAGAGAGAGAGAAAGAGAGATTTAACCAGTACTTAAATCAAGGGTTTTCAATCTGTGGGTCGCGACCCCTTTGGGGGGTCGATTGACGATTTGCCAGGGGTCGCCTAAGACCATCGAAAATAAGGATTGATTATGTCTATTCTTCTATTGCTGTGTGTGTGTGTGGGAGGGGGGGTCGCGGCAAAGTGGGGGGGGATGGTAAAAAGGGGTCGCCGAGCCTAAAATGCTGAGAACCGCTGACTTAAAGAGACAGCATTATTAGACCATATAAATTTAGCCAAGTGTAATAATTTTTGGACTCACAAAAAACTGGACCTAGTTCTAGCATCCATTGCTTCTCTTTAAAAAAACAAAAAACAAAAAAAAAAAAACAACTCTAACCAGTTCCATGCGCATACCAGATACATGTATTAAAAAGCAATGTCATTGATCTGCTGCAGGGGTTCTCAACCTGCGAGTCTCAACCTGCGGGTCGCGACCCCCTTGGGGGTCGATTGACGATTTGCCAGGGGTCGCCTAAGACCATCGAAAATAATGGATAGTTTAGTCTATTCTTCTATTGCTGTGTGTGTGCGGGGGGGGGGAGGGAGGGTCGCGGCGGAATGGGGGGTTGTAAAAAGCGGTCGAGGAGCATAAAAGGTTGAGAACCGCTGATCTACTGAATACAGTTTAAGAACCAGTGATCTAAAACCTACCTGTACTTCGCTTCGAACTGATTGTTTTTTTTCTCTTTGTAAATTATTTAACGGGGGCATCCACATCAGCAGCATCTTGGCATGACCTCAACATGACCTTTGAGTGACCTTAACATGACCTTGACCTGTTTAATATAAGATTAGAAAGACACCTGAGAAATATCGAACATACAAATGGGTCAACTCATAAACTGACTTAAATAATTTGTAGAGAGAACATTTCTATACCGACACATGTTTTCTTCCTTTCTTGTTGTGTTTTTTCATTTATGCCTTAAATTTTAAATTCTTATTTTGGCCTTAAATTTTAAATTCTTATTTTGGCCTTAAATTTTAAATTCTTATTTTGGACCTTCCTTCCGTTTTTTTTTAAACACATTTTTTAAAAATTATAATTAATGTTAATTTAACAATGTTATTAATATATCTGTGGCATTTTACGTATGGAGATCTAGTCTTTTCCCTTTGCAACTTCTTGTGTGGCTAAAGAGGCCTATTCCTGATACACAGTTACGGTCTCAAGTTGGGCATCTGCAATCACCAGGCGATGTTGCTCCACAACTAAGTGGCCAAAAGTGGTGTATGCGTCTGATGCACATGATGTAGCGGGTTTTTCCAATCAAGTCGAGTCAAAAGTCTTTTTCGGAGAAATTACAATGCGCAGGTTAAAAAAAGAGAGAGAGAGAAAGGTAGAGCAAAAGAGAGAAAGAGAGAGGTGAGAGAAAGATATATATATAATAATATATATATATAGAGAGAGAGAGAGAAAGAGAGAAAGAGATAGAAAGAGAGAGAAAGAGATAGAAAGAGAGAGAAAAAGAGAGAAAAAGAAATAAAGAGAGAGGGAAAGAGAAAGAAAGAGAGAGAGAAAGAGAGAGAGAAAGAGTGAGGGAAAGAGAGAGAAAGAGAGAGAGAAAGAGAGAGAGAAAGAGAGAGAGAGAGAAAGAGAGAAAGAGTGAAGGAAAGAGAGAGAAAGAGAGAGAGAGAAAGAAAGGGATAACAGATAACGGATACACTAATTTTCGGGCTATAAAAGTATGTTAGGTTGTTCGTTAAAATGTGGCCCATTTATTAGAAGTAAAAAAATATTTTAAAAAGGATGGGGGGGGGGGGTGTCCCGGCCATAATAAGCAATATAAATCCCGGGAACAAATCAACGGGAGTAGCCGGTGTGTACAGCTATTTCTATTTTAAAATTGCTATTAATGTTATTTACACATTCAAATAAGGTCACGAAGTACGGTGAACTGATGATTGAATGCTGGGTAAAATATTCATTTCTTTCTCCGCTGTGTGTTAACTCCAAATAGTCCGCTGCCATTGTTTCCCCGGCGTCGCAATTTCCTTGCGGCTTTTTTTTTTTTAGTTTACATGTTTATTGTAATGGAAAACATATTTTGGGTTACTTATGTAGCCTATATTTAACGTTTCATTTTTGGTTTTTGGTTTTTTGGCTATAAATCGTATTCCCATTTCATTTCTTGTTCGTAAATGAATCCCACGTGAGACCGTGTTTTTCAAAACAACAATCCCTTGCCCATATCAAGTAGACTGTCTATTTTTAGTAGCGATGTCCCAAAATATTCACAAGAAATGTATTCATTCACAAGTAACCATTTGCTTTAGTTGTACATCTACACTACAGTGATGGGGCCGGGAAAGCGAATATAAGGATGTCACAATCTGGCAATACAACAAATGCATTGTAATTGTTATTTTTGTATAAAGCGGGAGATAAATCTTCAAATATTTAAATATGGAAGTAAATATGCTGTTCTTTCCTTAAATAATCTTTGGTTTTTCCTTAAAAGACAATTCTTCACTTCAAAGAACAATCGATAACTCTTATGCAGGATCATTTCTACCAGTTTAGCAAAGTAAATATTTAGAAAAAAAAAAAAAAAAAAAAAAAAATATGTACTTCGTAAAATTAAAAAATATGAACAATTTAATGTGAACTGTTGTGTAAACATATGTTAGTGTCTTAACTGTTGTTGGCAATGTAATCAACTCATTATTAAAAATTGAATAAATATGGACTTTATAAGTTTGTTTAATGGAAACTGAAGATTGATGGTTGGCGTTTTTGGCTCGCGAGCCACATGAGGCTCTTTGGATGTTAAGCTGAGGCTCTTTGGATGTTAAGCTGCGGCTCTTTAATTGCATGCGCAAATATTATTTATTTTATTAAAAAAAATAATTTAGAAATCGTTATGATTCGATTAACGAGTATTAGGCACCGATTCTATCTCTCAGCCATTTGTACTCGCTTTTCAGCGCACCCCGACCCCATGTTGTGAAATGTAACCTATTTGCAGGTGGAATCTATTCAACTTTCTTCTGTCTTATCACTTGCTATCAACGAGTCTTACGACATAAAAGACATGGCACTAGTTGGCCTTGTTGTCAGATATATGTCTTCCCAAGGTCCAAAAGAAGAGCTTTTAGGACTGCTACCGCTCTCGTGACAAACTTTAGGAGAAGATAGAGCTAAGGTCGTGCGAAAATACCTTGATGACAATATAATCGATAGAAATAAAATCGTTTCAATGACAACTGATGGAGCCAACAGAAATATGACAGGAAAAATTAAAGGGGCACAACTAGGATTCTTTGGTGCAAAATAAACCTCCTAATTCTTATGCTTCACTCAATAATACATCAAAAAACTATTTCCGGCCGAAATTGTTGAGGTCATAAATTTGGTAATCAAGATTTTTAACAGTATCTTGTCAAAAGCACTCTAACCATCTTTAGTTGTAAAGAATTTTAACAAAAAATGGAGACTCCGACATCTTTGTCCACAATAAAATGCGAGGACTTTCCGAAGGATGAAATTTTTCTCTATGCTGCAATGAATCAAATACATGGCTTAATGGAAAAAAGCATTAATCCCCCTGAATTAGAGAACTACAAATGGTTGCAAGCATTTTACTTTTGGTGGATATAACAGTGAAATTAAATAAACTGAAATCTAAAACTGCAAGGCAGAAGAATTAGTTTTTTAGACGAAAAATTTTTTTTTTGCAAGAAGATATTCAAATTGGTCAATTACTTTATTTTCAATGTTTAAAGCAACATCGCAATAAAACCAGTGAAACTGTTGACACGAAATACCTCAACAAAGTTATAAAAAAAAATGAAAAATACATTTTTCTTGATAGATTTGAGAAATTCAAAACCAACAAAATATTTGTAGCATTCATAGTAAATAATGTCAACACAAATAGTAACGAAATCCACATTAAGCTATTTGGAATTGATACTGAATCTCTAGACATGCAATTGCTCGATTTAAAAAGTAAAGCAAATGACGTGGAAAATTGACAGAGTTGAAAATCAAGTTGGAAGAGTTGATGGTCCAGAAATGTATGTAAGGCAACACAAGTGGACAGCTTTAAAAGAAATGCCGCGAGATGAGACACTTATATTCGACGCATGGAATAGTCTTCTAGATTGCTAGTCATGTGAAAAAGTTGACGTTTGGAAGACTGACTATCGAATCGGCAAATTCGTGCGAGCAAGCGTTCTTTTGCATGAATATAATTAAAAGTAAAGTAAGAAGCCAACTAACTAAATTTAGAGGCGTGTTAGAACCTAAAAATAAGCTATGAGCCAAATGTATTCAGATCTTCTAAAACAGCGGTTCTCAACCTTTTAAGCTCGGCGACCCCATTTTACAATCCCCCACTCTGCCGCGACCCCCACCCACCCTCACATAGAAGAGTAGACAATAACTTTCCACCATTTTGATGGTCTGAGGCGACCCCTGGTAAATCTTCAATCGACCCCAAAAGGGGTCGCGACCCACAGGTTGAGAACTCCTGTTCTAAAACCATGCCAAGCTATTGTTACCGCTGAATTTGTTTGCTCAATTGTTTGTTATTGAAGTGCAAGTTAGTTTTATATGTAAACGTTTAATTGTTTACATTTGATACTTAGACAATAAGTAATTATCTAATAACACTATATATATATATTGTTATAAACCTGGTGGTGGCACAGATGGGGGTAGTGGTATGTGTGTAGTCAGCCGAAGCAAATCGCCCCAGGCCAGCGCTAGACGAGCGGTCAACGGTGACGAGTTACGACGGTCAGCCGAGACGAGTGTCAACATGACGGTTCGGAAAGGATCGCCGTCGTGAACAGAGCTCAGGAGCGTCAGGAGGGATGTAGTCATGTGACGAAGCTAGAAACGTCGAGCGATGTTCCGTCCGGTTCTAAAAGAGCGGAGGTGTCGCAATCAAGACGGTTAACGACAGAAGGTCCACTACAGTCCGGTTCACTACAGTCCGGCCGACTACAGCACAGTTCAACGGTGTGGTTCTCTACGGAGCATTACGACCGTTCAGTGCGGAGTACTATTAAGTACAGTTGAGACGAATGGCGTCTTGATCTTGGTCTACGATCGAGTCCAACACAACGAGCCCAGTGTGTGAAGTCAATCCTGAACTGTTGAATGTAGTGCAAGCCCGGAACGAGACGGAGAGGCCAGTGCCAGAGTTGATACGGCGGTACGGTTGATACGGAGAGAAATTTGTACAGTCCTGTGTTACATGCTGCCAATTGTACAGTATTGGCTGTAATTTATTGGAATTTTAAACTGTTACGTTACTTTGGAACTCTGAGTTGTCAAGTTCTTTAAGTTGGTGGTGTGTGGTGCAGTTTGCAGAGAGCCTGGATAGTGAGATTCGTAACAATATAAATTTCTTCTATTTATAGAAAAAGATAAATGTTAATATTTTTTCTTATGAATAAATAGATTATTTGTTGTTTTTTTTTAAATAAAAAAAACTTTATTTATGCCAGTATTATTTATTGTTTGGAAGAAAAAGAATAAAGACTCTTTTAAAAATGATTCAATTTTGTAAATTGTAATCTTAGGCTCTTCTGACTCAAAAGGTTTCCGACCCCTGAGTTAGGCGCGGCCGTGCTTGACTGGTCTCTACAGGTGACAAAACAAAAGTACCTCGGGCGCTCAGTCGTGACGAGTGAATGGACATTCTATTCCAATACGATATTACCAGCTGACCAACACGCACGTACTGGAAATAGGACTCTAGCGTCTCCACGGGCTATCAACAGACTTTTGTGATACCTACCGAGGAGAAAGATACTGCCCAGGCACTCATCTCATTCAATGGGAAAATCCGAACTTGTTTCACTCCTCAAGGTGGCAATATATACATACAAGGAAAGGGTTCAGTTCGGATCTGTACAAATACAGTCAGTGTTGCGGTGATATCATTGTATAATGTTCAGTTTTTAGTTCAGTAACTAGAGTATCACACACCCTGGGCTCGTCTTGTCTTTTGAACTGTTTGTGTTTAAAAATTGAGAAAGAGAGAGAGAGAGAGATGAATAGATAGATGATAGATAGATTGATAGATAGACAGACAGACGACAGACAAACAGACAGACAGACAGACAGACAGATAGATAGATAGATAGATAGATAGATAGATAGATAGATAGATAGACAGACAGAAAGACAGACAGACAGACAGACAGACAGACAGATAGATAGATAGATAGATAGATAGATAGATAGATAGACAGACAGACATACAGACAGAAACAGACAGATAGATAGATAGATAGACATACAGACAGAAACAGACAGACAGACAGACAGATAGATAGATAGATAGACAGACGACAGACAAACAGACAAACAGACAAACAGACAAACAGACAGACAGATAGATAGATAGATAGATAGATAGATAGATAGATAGACAGACAGACAGACAGACAGACAGAAAGACAGACAGATAGATAGATAGACGACAGACAAACAGACAGACAGACAGATAGATAGATAGATAGACAGACAGATAGACAGACAGATAGACAGACAGACAGTCAGACAGACAGACAGACAGAAAGACAGATAGATAGATAGATAGATAGATAGATAGATAGATAGATAGATAGATAGACAGACAGATAGACAGACATACAGACAGAAACAGACAGACAGATAGATAGATAGATAGATAGATAGATAGATAGATAATCAGAGAGGGTGAGAGAGAGACAACAACAGAAATAAACTATCACGTGATAACTATTGTTGATTCATATTAGGTCGGCACAGACTGCAATAGAGCTTGCAGCTCAGCAGGCAACAAGCTGGTTAGAAACAGAAGTACACCAGATACACCAAATACACCAGAAAGCTTGCTGTTTATAGTTTTTCTACCATATATATGAAAATTTCCTATATGATGCTTTACATACAATCAATGAGCATTAGACAGACACATTTAAAACTAGAATCAAACAAAAAAAATGCCCTCTTTTGTCTTCCTTTTTAAAAATTCTGCGTTTTGTGTGTATGCTTTTGTGTGTTGTGTGTATGTGAGATTTAAGTCACGTGATATGTAACAAAAAAAAATGAGCAGACGAGAATTTCTCTGCGTATTATGTTTATGTTAGTTCGTGTTGTGATTATCTCAACCTAAAGAAACTATGCTCTGTAACGAGATGGGGGAGCGATGGCGCTTACAGAAACAGTATCTTTCTAGAATCTGTAACAAGCTGTGTGTGTGTGTGTGTCTGTGTGTGTGTGCGAGAGGTAGAGAGAGAGCTGTGTGTGTGTTTGTGCTGTCATCGCGTGTTAAAGTGACCTGGTTCGCATAATCTACATCTACCTCTCTGACGTGTAAAATGTCTGAAGTCTGACAGGCAGACTGACAGAAAGACTCCCTTCCCGTCCATTTCAAATTTTTGGGTGTGTATGAGTGTGTGTGTGTGTTCACATTATTAGTGTGAGTGAGATTGTGGGAAATAGTGTTTGAAGGACCAGTCATAGTTTTAATCTGTTTTTGTAACTATGTAATGGGAGGGAACTCCCCAAGATGAAATAGAATACGTTAAAGGGAAAGAAATAGACTAATAATGAGAACTCATGAACTTTAAAAACTCATTAACAGGGAAAGAGAACTCGTCAAAGAAGAGAACTCAGTATAAAAAAACAAAACAGTTACCCCTCTTTTAGCTTTCCCTTCCACTACATACATATTACACATCGATACCACTGAATAGAATCGAATACTATTAAAAATATAAAGGAAAAAAAATGGAATAAGGATTATCATCTACATTTGGATGCGAAGAAATGGTTAACTTTAGAAGGTCACTTTAATCCACACGAAAAAACAAATAACAAATAAGCTGTTTAATATTTATAGCAAACTGTATGTTATCTTGTGTCTGGGTCAAGAAAAACTGGTCACCCCACACCTCCGTTACGTGGATGTAATGAAACGGGATTTAAAAAACAGTGACCATTGAAACTGACCATTGGGAAGACATAGCCCTTGACCGCACTCGTTGGAGAGAGACGGTGACCAAGAAAGCTATGGACAGCGAGACAACATGGGCCTCAGCTCTGGAAGAAAAGCGTGTCATACAAAAATGGCCAGCTCCTCCAGCTTATCTTATATAATACAGACGTTACTTCAAAATAGAAGATGATTACGTCCTACCAAAGTGAAAGCTACCTGCAATATATATGGACGGGAGTGTCTCTCCAAAATAGGGCTCCACAGACACATGAAAAAGTGTTCTTCTTATCTTCTTATATAATACAGACGTTACTTCAAAATAAAAGATGATTACGTCCTACGCGTCATGCATTTAGTCATGCATATTAACCAATTACTTAATTAAATTCTACCAAGTCACTGGTTTTCCTGGCTAGCTCAGGCAAAATATTCCATGCTCTAATAGCGCTAGGGAAGAAGGAGTATTTGTACAATTTTTGTCCTAGCATATGGGACGAGGAATGTGCCTTTATCTTTGTGTCTTTCTGAGTATTTTATTAAATTTTGTTTTTGTATTTAAAGATTAAGGTTCAGTGTTTTATGTATAATTGCTACTTTACTTTTCGAGATGAACCATAGTCGTTACGACTGAAAGAGGCTAATATATAATAATATGTTTCTGTATGTTTGTTCATACTACTTTTGTTTAGAAGGAAGTGAAACAAGGTTAACCCAGCGATGCCCAGCCTAATTCGACCTGCGGGCCATTTTAATTTCCCACCCTTGTGTCGCGGGCCACATCAACGAATAGGTACAAAAGATGAGATGAAAGTGACTTGAAACTATTTTATTAGAGACCCGTGGGGTTATGGCACTTACAATGAGTTTATATTTTTTTTTACGCTTCGTAAAACGGCTCTACATACACGGAATCATTTTCTTGTCTCTTTTTGGTAAATATTCTCATAAATCCTCCAATCTCTAGGCATAATTTAACAATCTTACATTCAAATCAAGAAGGCCGCCACAATTGTTTTATAATACCAATAATCTGTTTTTTTTTTTTTTTAACAGCCACACTTTCTTTATAAAACAAATATGTTGGCTTGTTATCATGTTCTACAATAAAAAGTATACATCCGTTCACTTTTCCAGGTAGATTCTACATTCTGAATCCCAGTTCATAAACGCACAAAAGTTATTGGGATGATATATATTACCAATCCATAATCTATCATAGTAAACGCGAGGGTCCTAACGTAGGTAAATATACATTTTCAACTTTAAAAAAAAAAGAGGGGAGTGATTTTCTACACTTTGCATCGACGTTTTAGCGGGCCGGATGGAACCATGTCGCGGGCCGGATCTGGCCCGCGGGCCGTATTTTGGGTATCACTGGGTTAACCAATCTTGGTATATGAGATATGAGTATATCTTAGATCCTTGCGCAGGTCGCATGGTGTGTATGGACAGGTTTCAGTCTGAAGACAAGCTTGTAGAGACATAGTCAAAAACAAAATCTAATAAAATACTCTGAAAGACACAAAAATAAAGGAACATTCCTCGTCCCAAAGGCTAGGACAAATTTGTACAAATACTCCTTCTTCCCTAGTGCTATTAGAGCATGGAATGGGTTGCCTGAGCTAGCCAGGAAAACCAGTGACTTGGCAGAATTTAAGTCACTGGTTTATATGCATGACTAAATGCATGACGCGTAGGACGTAATCATCTTCTTTTTTGAAGTAACGTCTGTATTATATAAGATAAGAAGTCGAATAGTTGGTATTGTTTTATATTCGCGTCATATTTAGAATAGATTGTGTATTTACTAGTCAAAGAAAACATCAACATTTTATCACTTTCTTATCCACACTCTAAACGACATTAACTTATAGGAATGTATGCTTAGTTCTTAAAAATAGCAGGGTTGTTGTTTTTTTGCGAAGGAATATTATGTAATAGCTTCTTCATCTTGTTATCTCTCTGTCTCTCTCTCTCTCTGTCTCTCTCTCTCTCTCTGTCTCTCTCTGTCTTTCTCTCTCTCTCTCTCTCTGTCTCTCCCTCTTACTCTCTCTTTGTCTCTCCCTCTTACTCTCTCTCTGTCTCTCTCTCTCTGTGTTTCTCTCACTCTCTCTGTCTGTCTCTCTCTCTCTCACATTCTCTGTCTCTCTCCCACACACTCTCTCTCTGTCTCTCTCACTCTCTCTGTCTCTCTCTCACTCTCTCTCTCACTTTCTCTGTCTCTCTCTCACTCTCTATCTCTCTCACTCTCTGTCTCTCTCACTCTTTGTCTCTCACTCACTCTCTCTCTCTCTCTCGACTAAACATGAGTTTTTATTGATAAAAACAGAAAAATAGACCTTGGAATAAACAAAAAATACTGCAAGGAAACTTGACAGCAAAAAAAAAATTAAAAATTTCGCAGACTTGATAATTTAAACTCCAATTAACGCAAACGACACCGTCGACAAGATTAACAAGTCGATTATGTCTGGGAGATACAAATCTGGGTATATTTCCTGCAAAGATAAACACAGCAATAATGAATCCAACGATCTAGTCAGCTCTGGTCGCGTCTTCAGTAATTAGTGAAGCTCAAAGTAGTCGACTAACACTGCAGTTATTTCCCCCATAGCATGAGTTATTTCCCTTTGTCTTCTTATCTCACAAACCTGGCTCTAACATACTAAAGCAGTGTTTCCCAAACTGTTGACATAAGTGTATCCCTTTTATAGTTTTTGTAACGCTGGGTACCCCTTAGCCCACCTCCCCGAATGTAGGAGCATGAGAAGAAAAAAAAAATGGGGTGTAGAGATGACGTCATAGAATTTATTTCCCTGGTGGTTAATTTTAATCTGATATGCTCTTCCACGTCTAATAGTCTTTTGCTATATTTTTGACTTAATGTCTACAAATGCTGAAAAAAACAACAACAATTTCACATAAATACGAAGCTGCAAAAGTCATGATGTACTCCAGAACTTTTGCTATTAAAACCGGATACACATGTTGTATTTGCAACCAGAATACTGTAAAAGTACACACCTTATGTCTATTTTTAAGACTCAGTCTGAACCAATTTAGCATACGATCAATGCGCTTATTTTGTGTGGATTCTGTGATTAAATGAATAATTATCTGAAACAAATTGAATCTCTTTGACGTCCAAAAGCATCCGTACTCATTACTTGATTTTTGTAAAATTCATTTTTAAGATGTAAAATAGCTTCGTGTAATTTGCATAAATATTATTACGATTCTCTCTCTCTCTCCCAATCAACACTGCTCAACACAACACATCTAGCTTAAAAACTTGACAACAAGAGTTCCAAAAATACTCTGGTACTTTAGTGAGTAAATAAATAAATAAAAACCAATACGACACAATTGGCAACACAATGAACTACTGCAAATGTTACACTGTACATCACCGCACTAACAGTGGCGTAGCTAGGAATTGGCCCTCTTTAGGGTGCCCGGAGTCTTGACCTATTGAAAGCCCCTGCATTTTGACATTCGACATCATAACATGAGATAATGGTTTGATATTTAATGTAATAAAAAAATTAAAACACTCATTTGGGGGTCCCCTTCAAGTGTGGGCGGCACAGGGGGGGGGGTCGAATTTCCCCCTCCCCAACCCTAGCTACGACACTGTGTACTAAACTCTACTGTCTCCCTATCTTAACCTGGATTCGAACTGCTTCACTCGAGAACTCTCTCCACCCCAGACTGACGTCATGGTAGACTAACAGTCCCAGTCTCCTGGCTGTCCTGTTATGTGAACTGCCTTACACACTGCACCTGGTCCGTGAAGGCTTTCAATCACATGACCATAAGACGGGTTATATTTGCATGTACTAGTTTGTCCCTTGTCCATTGACAATGTTGAATGACATGCAGCTTGTGGAATTGCTTATGTTATGTGTGTCAGTTGGTCTCACACACACACACACACACAAGCACGCACACACACACACACGCACGCACACGCACACACACACACACACGCACGCACGCACACGCACACACACACACACAAATTTACTCTATTGATCCGCCAATTTAGTTACTACTTTATAAAATAATAATAATAATAAGGCCTGTCTTCGAGCTCGAAGATTTATGAAGAATGCAGTATTTCCCGTGGCTACGCAGCCCCAGCTGTGACTGACATAATTTGCCATATCGAGGTCAAGCATGACCATTGGTATAAAATAAAAAAAACTAAAGAATGTGAATTAAAACTCATTAATAATTTATTGTTATTTATTAACTGTACTTAATGATGATTTTAAAATTAACATAGTTAATGAGGTGCAACGCGTACTTCCTCCAAACTCTTTTCGTACCCCTGGGGTACGCGTACCCCACCCCACATTGGGAAACACTGTACAAAGGAAAGAATGAGATACATCAATCTATCAAAATGTCGATTTACTTTGATATTGTAACTTTTTTTTCTAAAATAATAATAATAATAATAATAATAATAATAATAACAATTATTATAATAAATTATCTTTGCCTGTCAGAGGGCGGTACTGCTGTAGACCTGCCACATCACCAGAGAATTCCCGTGGAAACTGATAAATAGACTACGCTGAATTTTGTTTCTCTTTAACAAAACTCGACCCTGGCAGCGCCAGAGAATTATTAATAATAATACTACTAATAATAATAATATTTCCAAGAATGTGCGAAGTTCAGATTTGAATGATTGAATACGACACACGTGACTTGAATATTTTTGAATACATAAAATTGATAATACAGGAAAAACAGAACGCGATGTAGATCGCACCTTCGATATTTGGAGGTAACGCGCGGATCTACTTACCAAGATAGTCGCAAAAAAGAGGAGATAAGTCTGCAAATACCAACGTGCCATGGATTATCTCTCCTGAATCTACCTGTTTGGCACATTGTTCTTAAATTTATTGTTTTTACTTTGAAACTTAAAAAAAAAATGAAAATCTATTTTTCAAAATAAGCTGTTACTTTAATCTTTTAACTTTTGATCAAATACAAGACATCAATGGAGTCGTAGCGAACAGTCTGCATCAGTTAATAGAGATGTGACGGGATGTCATCAAATTGAACTATACAGGATGTGACCTGTGACCTTACTATTTTCGCATGCGAGATCTATTTCTTTTCTCTAGTCTTTATTGTCTAATATATAACATCTGATCAATAATCACGGCATCTCTGTACTCGCCTGCATTATGATGTCATATCCGGTCTACTTTAAAATGCAAAGTCAGCAAGTTTGTTTAGTGGGTCCTTTCTTTTTTTTTTTTTAAATTCAGTGACAAATTTGATAAAGTGATTCAAATTACCAAAATGTTGCATCATCAATATCAACAGTGTCAACATCAGAAATATCAACATCATCAAAATCATTTAGATGCATTAAATACACCGACAGGATTGATGCAGCGATTCAGAAGGCAACATAAAAAAATGGGCGAGCCTGCCATTGAAAAAAAGATTCTATTCAAGGCAAAAGACAGAGAAATGGAGAAAGACGGTCAACAGATCTTGTGTAGTGCCCCAACGGTCTAACAGACCAAGTGAAGGTGACACCAACATCTCTACGAAACATCATCAAAATCTATCGATATTAACATTATCTATTACCTCGTACTTAAGGCTTGTCGTCGAGTCCGAAGATTTGTGAGGAATGTAGTATTTCTTGTGGCAGCGCAGCCCCCAGCTTTGACCTACATATTTTGCCACATCCAAGGCAAGCATTGTCTGCAGGTGGTCGATTTAGTTTTCTTTTCGCCGTCTGCGTTTGTCCACGGCAGCGGATTTTCTTTTGGTCTCAAATGTGTATCCCGCGGCCTTCGTGAGCGACCTCCAGCTGTCTCGTTCTGAGGCCGCATGCAACCAGGTGCTCGCTTCTATGTCCGCCAAGGAAAGTTGACGCCTAAGCTGGTCTTTGAAGAGTTTACGCGGGGCTACGTTACGTCGACCACCTTTAAGCTCACCAAAGAAAAAAAAAAAGACCGCCTTTGGCATACGTTCGTCTCCCATGCGGGAAACGTCCCCTGCCCAGCGTAACTGTCTGACCATATTAATCGCTATATAAATAGAATGGTGGTGTAGTGGTAAAGCGTTTGGCTCCCCAACCAAAGGGTCTCAGTTTCTGACACCACTAAGGCCGACCAACTCTAATGGCTCTCTGACTTTAGCTGGAGAAAGTAAGTCGTTGTGCTGGCCACACTTAACCTTCGTCCAACGATCTGAATGGGGTACTGTTACTTTTCTTTTAAATCCAAATCTTGTGTGGCACCCAATGGTCCAACACACTAAGGGATAGGTTGAAGGTGGTCAACTATTCATATTCCATTTGAAAATCAAGTTGAGAATTAGTTGCTTTTTATCTTTTTATTTATGTATTAAGCATTACACAGAGAGTCATGGAATCATTCCAAAGATGTAGTAATAATAAAGGCAATGACTTCGATTCCAAAGATGAATGATGAGTCTAGTGTTTCACATGGCCCACGCAAAACCATTTGCCACCTACATATTTTTCCACATGTGATGCAGACAAAGCCGTTGTCCGCCGGGGATCTGTTTACATCTTCTACGCATGTCTTCTACAATGGCTTTTCTCATGGCCTCAAACGGCCTCAGAAAAATGGCAATAAATTGTATAAGGACGTCCTCTGTACTTAATTGAACATTGTCCTTATGTCCTAGCAGCGTTAGTCACTAAATGGTGAAAGTGCAACAGCGTCTGGTGAGACCCAACATGTGGCTTCAGCTGTGCAGCAAGGATTGGCCTCTTTAGTCACATGAGAAATCCCAAAGAGAAAAGATACAATCTCGTAACGTAAAATACCAAAAGGATTAGTCCCAGTGGGATCATATATTGTATTGATGCCCAAAAATACGGCCCTCGCGCCAGATCCGGGCCCGCGACATGCTTCCATCCGACACAAAATATAGAAAATCCCCCTTCCCTGTAAAAAAAAAAATGTTCAAAATGTATCTTTACCTACGATATTATTCTCCATCTTTTTTTCTAATTTTGTGCGTGAAAAAGGACTATAGAATCTACTAGGAGAAATGAAGGATCTTTACTTTTTTTGTAGAACATGATACCATTGCTAGCCAACATGTTTTTTTTTTTTAAAGAAAATCTGAGGCTGTTTTAAAACAAGAACAACAAACTATAAACAGAACTAACGTCATTTTTTTAAAGGGTAAAAAGAACATTCAACTCTCCCAATACTTCAATGTAATGTACTAGATCCTCGGGTTTGAAATAATATAGGTTCAGGTCAATTTCATTCAGTTTTTGTATCTTTTCCATCATGTGGCCCGCGACAGTAGTGTTGGAAATTAAAATGGCCCGCAGATTGAATTAGGTTGGGCATCACTGAAATTTGTATAAGTGCTTTGTTATTTCCTTTTAGAACAATGATAATAATAAGGCTTGTCTTCGAGTCCGAAGATTAGTGAGGAATGCAGTATTTCCCGTGGCTGCGCAGCCCCAGCTGTGACCTACATATATTTGCCAGGTCGTCGATTTAGATTTTTTTTCGTCGTCTGCGTTGTCCTCGGCAGCAGATTATCTTTTGGTCTCAAATGTGTATCCCACGGCCTTCGTGAGTGACCTCCAGCTGTCTCGTTCCGACGCCACATGCAGCCAGGTGCTTTCTTCTATGTTAGCCAAGGAAAGTTGACGCCTAAGCTGGTCTTTGAAGCGTTTCCGTGGGGCGACTCTGTTACGTCGACCACGGGCCTTTGGCATATGTTCGTCTCCCATACGGGATACGTGCCCTGCCCAGCGTAAGAAGTCCCTCTATACTGTCCATACCGGCGTTCGCAAGGACATCGCTGTTTGTATTGCAGTCCTGCCACCATATGTCAATGACAGAACAATGAATGACAGAATAATAGAGAACATGTCACAAATAATGTCACACATAATGTACTCTAAAAAATGGCGGAGACTGATATATTGAGTTTCAAGAGACAAAATATTTTTTTCTATCCTTTAATTAGCGATGTCCGAACTAGCCACTGGATACTCTGAAACCCGATACAAAGCTGGATATTATCGTTACTACTAGAGGAACTCTCATCCTTTGGTTGGTATATATACCCCGCTTTGGTTTGTTCTACCAATAGATGTATTTACCTTCTATTTCGTTCTTATGAGTTTGTCGGAGGGTAGAAATATGGCTGTTCCAAGAGCAAGAGAATACAAACTAATGACGTACTTCCGGATTAAAAAACAACAACAACAGCTCGTGGTTAGAGAGTAGGCAAGTTCATTCCCTTTGTGTACGAAATATGTCCGTTAGCTGCTAGCATGAAGAAACATGCTGCCCTTAGGAGTGCTTCTCAAACTCAGAGCCGGCCTTAGGCCACTGCAACCTATGCGCTAATTCTAGGTGTAAATTATTTAAATTAAACCATTTGTACTTATCATTAAAGACTTCCTGGAATTCTCATGAAATTGCATAATATGCGAAAAAGTCATGAAAAACTCTTGGAATTATTAAAATCTGAAAACTGATGCAAAGCTCCTTGAAAATAGACAAAATTGCAATTTCGGGGTGTCATTCAACATGAACATTAACGCAAATCCTACTAGCAATTAAAAAAAAAACGTCATTGTCAACTTTCATCTAATAAAAATGTAATAATAAGGCAAATTATAACAAAAACAAAAATTATAGTCATTGGCATTTTACTATAGATCTAAATCTATTTCGACCTCTTAAAAAAAAAGAAAAGAGATAGTTTGCAAGTCGATAGTAAATCGATATGGAAGATCTTAATGTTTATCGGCTTTTTGTTGGAAAACTATTATCTACTATAGATGGCTCGTAAAGTTAATTTGACAGTGTGTTTGAACTTAGTAAAGTATAAATAAAATGCAAAGACGAATTTATTTTCTAATACAAAATCTTAATTTTCCCTTATTATCCTTTTCACAACCCAGAATGGACCCGCGCAATCCGTTCCGCATAGGGCCCCACAATCTGTAGGACCGGCCCTGCTAAAACTTGTACCTGTGGTGCTCTCTGTCACGAATCGATACTGTGACCTTATCCTACTTCTTTCTAGAAACAGGGGTCAGGTCAAAGAAAAGACACGAGCTAATTATAATAATTCAATCAGAGAAAAAGGTCAGGAAAAAAAAAAGCTGCATTTGTCAGTTTCCGGAAGGTGATAGATAAGATAAATGTTTGGGTACAAAGGTTTCTACGATTCTCAAAAAGACGATTTAAAAAGGCATTCATTGGTGGCAAGCGAGTTAGTCGGGGTTCTGTACTTGAATTGTAGCAGGTCCATAATAAGTCATAAGTCTTTTAGTACTTTATGTATTTAAAGTTAATTATAAGTGAAAGTAAAGTGGAAGCTAAGGAGATATAACAGCTCAGTCGTTCTGTTGTATCAGTAGATTTAAACGCTATTACATTTTACGTTTTTCTTTCAGCGGCTGTGTAAGAATATCTGGCAAGTAGTGCTGTATTCTGTACGCAGTGTTAGAATATCTGGCAAGTAGTGCTGTATTCTGTACGCAGTGTTAGAATATCTGGCAAGTAGTGCTGTATTCTGTACGCAGTGTTAGAATATCTGGCAAGTAGTGCTGTATTCTGTACGCAGTGATAGAATATCTGGCAAGTAGTGCTGTGTTTTGTACGCAGTGTAAGAATATCTTTCAAGTAGTGCTGTGTTTTGTACGCAGTGTAAGAATATCTGGCAAGTAGTGCTGTATTCTGTACGCAGTGTAAGAATATCTGGCAAGTAGTGTTGTATTCTGTACGCAGTGTAAGAATATCTGGCAAGTAGTGCTGTATTCTGTACGCAGTGTAAGAATATCTGGCAAGTAGTGCTGTATTCTGTACGCAGTGTTAGAATATCTGGCAAGTAGTGCTGTATTCTGTACGCAGTGTTAGAATATCTGGCAAGTAGTGCTGTATTCTGTACGCAGTGTAAGAATATCTGGCAAGTAGTGCTGTATTCTGTACGCAGTGTAAGAATATCTGGCAAGTAGTGCTGTGTTTTGTACGCAGTGTAAGAATATCTGGCAAGTAGTGCTGTATTCTGTACGCAGTGTAAGAATATCTGGCAAGTAGTGCTGTATTCTGTACGCAGTGTAAGAATATCTGGCAAGTAGTGCTGTATTCTGTACGCAGTGTAAGAATATCTGGCAAGTAGTGCTGTATTCTGTACGCAGTGTAAGAATATCTGGCAAGTAGTGCTGTGTTTTGTACGCAGTGTAAGAATATCTAGCAAGTAGTGCTATGTTCTGTACGCAGTGTAAGAATATCTGGCAAGTAGTGCTGTATTCTGTACGCAGTGTAAGAATATCTGGAAAGTAGTGCTGTATTCTGTACGCAGTGTAAGAATATCTGGCAAGTAGTTCTGTATTAGTATGCAGTGTAAGAATATCTGGCAAGTAGTGCTGTATTCTGTACGCAGTATAAGAATATCTGGCAAGTAGTGTTGTATTCTGTACGCAGTGTAAGAATATCTGGCAAGTAGTGCTGTATTCTGTACGCAGTGTTAGAATATCTAGCAAGTAGTGCTGTATTCTGTACGCAGTGTTAGAATATCTGGCAAGTAGTGCTGTATTCTGTACGCAGTGTAAGAATATCTGGCAAGTAGTGCTGTATTCTGTACGCAGTGTTAGAATATCTGGCAAGTAGTGCTGTATTCTGTACGCAGTGTAAGAATATCTGGCAAGTAGTGCTGTATTCTGTACGCAGTGTAAGAATATCTGGCAAGTAGTGCTGTATTCTGTACGCAGTGTAAGAATATCTGGCAAGTAGTGCTGTGTTTTGTACGCAGTGTAAGAATATCTGGCAAGTAGTGCTGTGTTCTGTACGCAGTGTAAGAATATATGGCAAGTAGTGCTGTATTCTGTACGCAGTGTAAGAATATCTGGCAAGTAGTGCTGTATTCTGTACGCAGTGAAAGAATATCTGGCAAGTAGTTCTGTATTATGTATGCAGTGTAAGAATATCTGGCAAGTAGTGCTGTATTCTGTACGCAGTGTAAGAATATCTGGCAAGTAGTGTTGTATTCTGTACGCAGTGTAAGAATATCTGGCAAGTAGTGCTGTATTCTGTACGCAGTGTAAGAATATCTGGCAAGTAGTGCTGTATTCTGTACGCAGTGTTAGAATATCTGGCAAGTAGTGCTGTATTCTGTACGCAGTGTTAGAATATCTGGCAAGTAGTGCTGTATTCTGTACGCAGTGTTAGAATATCTGGCAAGTAGTGCTGTATTCTGTACGCAGTGTAAGAATATCTGGCAAGTAGTGCTGTATTCTGTACGCAGTGTAAGAATATCTGGCAAGTAGTGCTGTATTCTGTACGCAGTGTAAGAATATCTGGCAAGTAGTGCTGTATTCTGTACGCAGTGTAAGAATATCTGGCAAGTAGTGCTGTATTCTGTACGCAGTGTAAGAATATCTGACAAGTAGTGCTGTGTTTTGTACGCAGTGTAATAATATCTGGCAAGTAGTGCTTTGTTCTGTACGCAGTGTAAGAATATCTAGAAAGTAGTGCTGTATTCTGTACGCAGTGAAAGAATATCTGGCAAGTAGTTCTGTATTAGTATGCAGTGTAAGAATATCTGGCAAGTAGTGCTGTATTCTGTACGCAGTATAAGAATATTTGGCAAGTAGTGTTGTATTCTGTACGCAGTGTAAGAATATCTGGCAAATAGTGCTGTATTCTGTACGCAGTGTTAGAATATCTGGCAAGTAGTGCTGTATTCTGTACGCAGTGTAAGAATATCTGACAAGTAGTGCTGTATTCTGTACGCAGTGTTAGAATATCTGGCAAGTAGTGCTGTATTCTGTACGCAGTGTAAGAATATCTGGCAAGTAGTGCTGTATTCTGTACGCAGTGTAAGAATATCTGGCAAGTAGTGCTGTATTCTGTACGCAGTGTAAGAATATCTGGCAAGTAGTGCTGTGTTTTGTACGCAGTGTAAGAATATCTGGCAAGTAGTGCTGTGTTCTGTAGGCAGTGTAAGAATATCTGGCAAGTAGTGCTGTATTCTGTACGCAGTGTAAGAATATCTGGAAAGTAGTGCTGTATTCTGTACGCAGTGAAAGAATATCTGGCAAGTAGTTCTGTATTATGTATGCAGTGTAAGAATATCTTGCAAGTAGTGCTGTATTCTGTACGCAGTATAAGAATATCTGGCAAGTAGTGTTGTATTCTGTACGCAGTGTAAGAATATCTTGCAAGTAGTGCTGTATTCTGTACGCAGTGTTAGAATATCTGGCAAGTAGTGCTGTATTCTGTACGCAGTGTTAGAATATCTGGCAAGTAGTGCTGTATTCTGTACGCAGTGTTAGAATATCTGGCAAGTAGTGCTGTATTCCGTACGCAGTGATAGAATATCTGGCAAGTAGTGCTGTGTTTTGTACGCAGTGTAAGAATATCTTTCAAGTAGTGCTGTGTTTTGTACGCAGTGTAAGAATATCTGACAAGTAGTGCTGTATTCTGTACGCAGTATAAGAAAATCTGGCAAGTAGTGCTGTATTCTGTACGCAGTGTAAGAGTATCTGGCAAGTAGTGCTGTATTCTGTACGCAGTGTAAGAATATCTGGCAAGTAGTGCTGTATTCTGTACGCAGTGTTAGAATATCTGGCAAGTAGTGCTGTATTCTGTACGCAGTGTTAGAATATCTGGCAAGTAGTGCTGTATTCTGTACGCAGTGATAGAATATCTGGCAAGTAGTGCTGTGTTTTGTACGCAGTGTAAGATTATCTTTCAAGTAGTGCTGTGTTTTGTACGCAGTGTAAGAATATCTGGCAAGTAGTGCTGTATTCTGTACGCAGTATAAGAAAATCTGGCAAGTAGTGCTGTATTCTGTACGCAGTGTAAGAGTATCTGGCAAGTAGTGCTGTATTCTGTACGCAGTGTAAGAATATCTGGCAAGTAGTGTTGTATTCTGTACGCAGTGTAAGAATATCTGGCAAGTAGTGCTGTATTCTGTACGCAGTGTAAAAATATATGGCAAGTAGTGCTGTGTTTTGTACGCAGTGTAAGAATATCTGGCAAGTAGTGCTGTGTTCTGTACGCAGTGTAAGAATATCTGGCAAGTAGTGCTGTATTCTGTACGCAGTGTAAGAATATCTGGCAAGTAGTGCTGTATTCTGTACGCAGTGTAAGTATATCTGGCAAGTAGTGCTGTGTTCTGTACGCAGTGTAAGAATATCTGGCAAGTAGTGCTGTATTCTGTACGCAGTGAAAGAATATCTGGCAAGTAGTTCTGTATTATGTATGCAGTGTAAGAATATCTGGCAAGTAGTGCTGTATTCTGTACGCAGTGTAAGAATATCTGGCAAGTAGTGTTGTATTCTGTACGCAGTGTAAGAATATCTGGCAAGTAGTGCTGTATTCTGTACGCAGTGTAAGAATATCTGGCAAGTAGTGCTGTATTCTGTACGCAAGGTTAGAATATCTGGCAAGTAGTGCTGTATTCTGTACGCAGTGTTAGAATATCTGGCAAGTAGTGCTGTATTCTGTACGCAGTCTAAGAATATCTGGCAAGTAGTGCTGTATTCTGTACGCAGTGTAAGAATATCTGGCAAGTAGTGCTGTATTCTGTACGCAGTGTAAGAATATCTGGCAAGTAGTGCTGTGTTTTGTACGCAGTGTAAGAATATCTGGCAAGTAGTGCTGTATTCTGTACGCAGTGTAAGAATATCAGGCAAGTAGTGCTGTATTCTGTACGCAGTGTAAGAATATCTGGCAAGTAGTGCTGTGTTTTGTACGCAGTGTAAGAATATCTAGCAAGTAGTGCTATGTTCTGTACGCAGTGTAAGAATATCTGGCAAGTAGTGCTGTATTCTGTACGCAGTGTAAGAATATCTGGCAAGTAGTGTTGTATTCTGTACGCAGTGTAAGAATATCTGGCAAGTAGTGCTGTATTCTGTACGCAGTGTAAGAATATCTGGAAAGTAGTGCTGTATTCTGTACGCAGTCTAAGAATATCTGGCAAGTAGTGCTGTATTCTGTACGCAGTGTAAGAATATCTGGCAAGTAGTGCTGTATTCTGTACGCAGTGTAAGAATATCTGGCAAGTAGTGCTGTATTCTGTACGCAGTGTAAGAATATCTGGCAAGTAGTGCTGTGTTTTGTACGCAGTGTAAGAATATCTGGCAAGTAGTGCTGTATTCTGTACGCAGTGTAAGAATATCTGGCAAGTAGTGCTGTATTCTGTACGCAGTGTAAGAATATCTGGCAAGTAGTGCTGTATTCTGTACGCAGTGTAAGAATATCTGGCAAGTAGTGCTGTGTTTTGTACGCAGTGTAAGAATATCTAGCAAGTAGTGCTATGTTCTGTACGCAGTGTAAGAATATCTGGCAAGTAGTGCTGTATTCTGTACGCAGTGTAAGAATATCTGGAAAGTAGTGCTGTATTCTGTACGCAGTGTAAGAATATCTGGCAAGTAGTTCTGTATTAGTATGCAGTGTAAGAATATCTGGCAAGTAGTGCTGTATTCTGTACGCAGTATAAGAATATCTGGCAAGTAGTGTTGTATTCTGTACGCAGTGTTAGAATATTTGGCAAGTAGTGCTGTATTCTGTACGCAGTGTTAGAATATCTGGCAAGTAGTGCTGTATTCTGTACGCAGTGTTAGAATATCTGGCAAGTAGTGCTGTATTCTGTACGCAGTGTAAGAATATCTGGCAAGTAGTTCTGTATTCTGTACGCAGTGTTAGAATATCTGGCAAGTAGTGCTGTATTCTGTACGCAGTGTAAGAATATCTGGCAAGTAGTGCTGTATTCTGTACGCAGTGTAAGAATATCTGGCAAGTAGTGCTGTATTCTGTACGCAGTGTAAGAATATCTGGCAAGTAGTGCTGTGTTTTGTACGCAGTGTAAGAATATCTGGCAAGTAGTGCTGTGTTCTGTACGCAGTGTAAGAATATCTGGCAAGTAGTGCTGTATTCTGTACGCA
Source organism: Biomphalaria sudanica (assembly GCA_036873155.1). Lineage (NCBI taxonomy): Eukaryota > Metazoa > Mollusca > Gastropoda > Planorbidae > Biomphalaria > Biomphalaria sudanica. The sequence goes on along the minus strand of JAZGLO010006436.1, from coordinate 193,448 downwards.
GTGTAAGAATATCTGGCAAGTAGTGCTGTATTCTGTACGCAGTGAAAGAATATCTGGCAAGTAGTTCTGTATTATGTATGCAGTGTAACAATATCTGGCAAGTAGTGCTGTATTCTGTACGCAGTATAAGAATATCTGGCAAGTAGTGTTGTATTCTGTACGCAGTGTAAGAATATCTTGCAAGTAGTGCTGTATTCTGTACGCAGTGTTAGAATATCTGGCAAGTAGTGCTGTATTCTGTACGCAGTGTTATAATATCTGGCAAGTAGTGCTGTATTCTGTACGCAGTCTAAGAATATCTGGCAAGTAGTGCTGTATTCTGTACGCAGTGTTAGAATATCTGGCAAGTAGTGCTGTATTCTGTACGCAGTGTAAGAATATCTGGCAAGTAGTGCTGTATTCTGTACGCAGTGTAAGAATATCTGGCAAGTAGTGCTGTATTCTGTACGCAGTGTAAGAATATCTGGCAAGTAGTGCTGTATTCTGTACGCAGTGTAAGAATATCTGGCAAGTAGTGCTGTATTCTGTACGCAGTGTAAGAATATCTGACAAGTAGTGCTGTGTTTTGTACGCAGTGTAAGAATATCTGGCAAGTAGTGCTTTGTTCTGTACGCAGTGTAAGAATATCTAGAAAGTAGTGCTGTATTCTGTACGCAGTGAAAGAATATCTGGCAAGTAGTTCTGTATTAGTATGCAGTGTAAGAATATCTGGCAAGTAGTGCTGTATTCTGTACGCAGTATAAGAATATTTGGCAAGTAGTGTTGTATTCTGTACGCAGTGTAAGAATATCTGGCAAATAGTGCTGTATTCTGTACGCAGTGTTAGAATATCTGGCAAGTAGTGCTGTATTCTGTACGCAGTGTAAGAATATCTGACAAGTAGTGCTGTATTCTGTACGCAGTGTTAGAATATCTGGCAAGTAGTGCTGTATTCTGTACGCAGTGTAAGAATATCTGGCAAGTAGTGCTGTATTCTGTACGCAGTGTAAGAATATCTGGCAAGTAGTGCTGTATTCTAAACGCAGTGTTAGAATATCTGGCAAGTAGTGCTGTGTTTTGTACGCAGTGTAAGAATATCTGGCAAGTAGTGCTGTGTTCTGTAGGCAGTGTAAGAATATCTGGCAAGTAGTGCTGTATTCTGTACGCAGTGTAAGAATATCTGGAAAGTAGTGCTGTATTCTGTACGCAGTGAAAGAATATCTGGCAAGTAGTTCTGTATTATGTATGCAGTGTAAGAATATCTTGCAAGTAGTGCTGTATTCTGTACGCAGTATAAGAATATCTGGCAAGTAGTGTTGTATTCTGTACGCAGTGTAAGAATATCTTGCAAGTAGTGCTGTATTCTGTACGCAGTGTTAGAATATCTGGCAAGTAGTGCTGTATTCTGTACGCAGTGTTAGAATATCTGGCAAGTAGTGCTGTATTCTGTACGCAGTGTTAGAATATCTGGCAAGTAGTGCTGTATTCCGTACGCAGTGATAGAATATCTGGAAAGTAGTGCTGTGTTTTGTACGCAGTGTAAGAATATCTTTCAAGTAGTGCTGTGTTTTGTACGCAGTGTAAGAATATCTGGCAAGTAGTGCTGTATTCTGTACGCAGTATAAGAAAATCTGGCAAGTAGTGCTGTATTCTGTACGCAGTGTAAGAGTATCTGGCAAGTAGTGCTGTATTCTGTACGCAGTGTAAGAATATCTGGCAAGTAGTGCTGTATTCTGTACGCAGTGTAAGAATATCTGGCAAGTAGTGCTGTATTCTGTACGCAGTGTAAAAATATATGGCAAGTAGTGCTGTGTTTTGTACGCAGTGTAAGAATATCTGGCAAGTAGTGCTGTGTTCTGTACGCAGTGTAAGAATATCTGGCAAGTAGTGCTGTATTCTGTACGCAGTGTAAGAATATCTGGCAAGTAGTGCTGTATTCTGTACGCAGTGTAAGAATATCTGGCAAGTAGTGCTGTGTTCTGTACGCAGTGTAAGAATATCTGGCAAGTAGTGCTGTATTCTGTACGCAGTGAAAGAATATCTGGCAAGTAGTGCTGTATTATGTATGCAGTGTCAGAATATCTGGCAAGTAGTGCTGTATTCTGTACGCAGTGTAAGAATATCTGGCAAGTAGTGTTGTATTCTATACGCAGTGTAAGAATATCTGGCAAGTAGTGCTGTATTCTGTACGCAGTGAAAGAATATCTGGCAAGTAGTTCTGTATTATGTATGCAGTGTAAGAATATCTGGCAAGTAGTGCTGTATTCTGTACGCAGTGTAAGAATATCTGGCAAGTAGTGTTGTATTCTGTACGCAGTGTAAGAATATCTGGCAAGTAGTGCTGTATTCTGTACGCAGTGTAAGAATATCTGGCAAGTAGTGCTGTATTCTGTACGCAGTGTTAGAATATCTGGCAAGTAGTGCTGTATTCTGTACGCAGTGTTAGAATATCTGGCAAGTAGTGCTGTATTCTGTACGCAGTCTAAGAATATCTGGCAAGTAGTGCTGTATTCTGTACGCAGTGTAAGAATATCTGGCAAGTAGTGCTGTATTCTGTACGCAGTGTAAGAATATCTGGCAAGTAGTGCTGTGTTTTGTACGCAGTGTAAGAATATCTGGCAAGTAGTGCTGTATTCTGTACGCAGTGTAAGAATATCTGGCAAGTAGTGCTGTATTCTGTACGCAGTGTAAGAATATCTGGAAAGTAGTGCTGTGATTTGTACGCAGTGTAAGAATATCTAGCAAGTAGTGCTATGTTCTGTACGCAGTGTAAGAATATCTGGCAAGTAGTGCTGTATTCTGTACGCAGTGCAAGAATATCTGGCAAGTAGTGTTGTATTCTGTACGCAGTGTAAGAATATCTGGCAAGTAGTGCTGTATTCTGTACGCAGTGTAAGAATATCTGGCAAGTAGTGCTGTATTCTGTACGCAGTGTAAGAATATCTGGCAAGTAGTGCTGTATTCTGTACGCAGTCTAAAAATATCTGGCAAATAGTGCTGTATTCTGTACGCAGTGTAAGAATATCTGGCAAGTAGTGCTGTATTCTGTACGCAGTGTAAGAATATCTGGCAAGTAGTGCTGTATTCTGTACGCAGTGTAAGAATATCTGGCAAGTAGTGCTGTGTTTTGTACGCAGTGTAAGAATATCTGGCAAGTAGTGCTGTATTCTGTACGCAGTGTAAGAATATCTGGCAAGTAGTGCTGTATTCTGTACGCAGTGTAAGAATATCTGGCAAGTAGTGCTGTATTCTGTACGCAGTGTAAGAATATCTGGCAAGTAGTGCTGTGTTTTGTACGCAGTGTAAGAATATCTAGCAAGTAGTGCTATGTTCTGTACGCAGTGTAAGAATATCTGGCAAGTAGTGCTGTATTCTGTACGCAGTGTAAGAATATCTGGAAAGTAGTGCTGTATTCTGTACGCAGTGTAAGAATATCTGGCAAGTAGTTCTGTATTAGTATGCAGTGTAAGAATATCTGGCAAGTAGTGCTGTATTCTGTACGCAGTGTAAGAATATCTGGAAAGTAGTGCTGTATTCTGTACGCAGTGAAAGAATATCTGGCAAGTAGTTCTGTATTCTGTACGCAGTGTTAGAATATCTGGCAAGTAGTGCTGTATTCTGTACGCAGTGTAAGAATATCTGGAAAGTAGTGCTGTATTCTGTACGCAGTGTAAGAATATCTGGCAAGTAGTTCTGTATTAGTATGCAGTGTAAGAATATCTGGCAAGTAGTGCTGTATTCTGTACGCAGTATAAGAATATCTGGCAAGTAGTGTTGTATTCTGTACGCAGTGTAAGAATATCTGGCAAGTAGTGCTGTATTCTGTACGCAGTGTTAGAATATCTGGCAAGTAGTGCTGTATTCTGTACGCAGTGTTAGAATATCTGGCAAGTAGTGCTGTATTCTGTACGCAGTGTAAGAATATCTGGCAAGTAGTGCTGTATTCTGTACGCAGTGTAAGAATATCTGGCAAGTAGTGCTGTATTCTGTACGCAGTGTAAGAATATCTGGCAAGTAGTGCTGTATTCTGTACGCAGTGTAAGAATATCTGGCAAGTAGTGCTGTATTCTGTACGCAGTGTAAGAATATCTGACAAGTAGTGCTGTGTTTTGTACGCAGTGTAAGAATATCTGGCAAGTAGTGCTTTGTTCTGTACGCAGTGTAAGAATATCTAGAAAGTAGTGCTGTATTCTGTACGCAGTGAAAGAATATCTGGCAAGTAGTTCTGTATTAGTATGCAGTGTAAGAATATCTGGCAAGTAGTGCTGTATTCTGTACGCAGTATAAGAATATTTGGCAAGTAGTGTTGTATTCTGTACGCAGTGTAAGAATATCTGGCAAGTAGTGCTGTATTCTGTACGCAGTGTTAGAATATCTGGCAAGTAGTGCTGTATTCTGTACGCAGTGTAAGAATATCTGACAAGTAGTGCTGTATTCTGTACGCAGTGATAGAATATCTGGCAAGTAGTGCTGTATTCTGTACGCAGTGTAAGAATATCTGGCAAGTAGTGCTGTATTCTGTACGCAGTGTAAGAATATCTGGCAAGTAGTGCTGTATTCTGTACGCAGTGTTAGAATATCTGGCAAGTAGTGCTGTGTTTTGTATGCAGTGTAAGAATATCTGGCAAGTAGTGCTGTGTTCTGTAGGCAGTGTAAGAATATCTGGCAAGTAGTGCTGTATTCTGTACGCAGTGTAAGAATATCTGGAAAGTAGTGCTGTATTCTGTACGCAGTGAAAGAATATCTGGCAAGTAGTTCTGTATTATGTATGCAGTGTAAGAATATCTTGCAAGTAGTGCTGTATTCTGTACGCAGTATAAGAATATCTGGCAAGTAGTGTTGTATTCTGTACGCAGTGTAAGAATATCTTGCAAGTAGTGCTGTATTCTGTACGCAGTGTTAGAATATCTGGCAAGTAGTGCTGTATTCTGTACGCAGTGTAAGAATATCTGGAAAGTAGTGCTGTATTCTGTACGCAGTGTAAGAATATCTGGCAAGTAGTTCTGTATTAGTATGCAGTGTAAGAATATCTGGCAAGTAGTGCTGTATTCTGTACGCAGTATAAGAATATCTGGCAAGTAGTGTTGTATTCTGTACGCAGTGTAAGAATATCTGGCAAGTAGTGCTGTATTCTGTACGCAGTGTTAGAATATCTGGCAAGTAGTGCTGTATTCTGTACGCAGTGTTAGAATATCTGGCAAGTAGTGCTGTATTCTGTACGCAGTGTAAGAATATCTGGCAAGTAGTGCTGTATTCTGTACGCAGTGTTAGAATATCTGGCAAGTAGTGCTGTATTCTGTACGCAGTGTTAGAATATCTGGCAAGTAGTGCTGTATTCTGTACGCAGTGTAAGAATATCTGGCAAGTAGTGCTGTATTCTGTACGCAGTGTAAAAATATCTGGCAAGTAGTGCTGTGTTTTGTACGCAGTGTAAGAATATCTGGCAAGTAGTGCTGTGTTCTATACGCAGTGTAAGAATATCTGGCAAGTAGTGCTGTATTCTGTACGCAGTGTAAGAATATCTGGAAAGTAGTGCTGTATTCTGTACGCAGTGAAAGAATATCTGGCAAGTAGTTCTGTATTATGTATGCAGTGTAAGAATATCTGGCAAGTAGTGCTGTATTCTGTACGCAGTATAAGAATATCTGGCAAGTAGTGTTGTATTCTGTACGCAGTGTAAGAATATCTTGCAAGTAGTGCTGTATTCTGTACGCAGTGTTAGAATATCTGGCAAGTAGTGCTGTATTCTGTACGCAGTGTTATAATATCTGGCAAGTAGTGCTGTATTCTGTACGCAGTCTAAGAATATCTGGCAAGTAGTGCTGTATTCTGTACGCAGTGTTAGAATATCTGGCAAGTAGTGCTGTATTCTGTACGCAGTGTAAGAATATCTGGCAAGTATAGCTGTATTCTGTACGAAGTGTAAGAATATCTGGCAAGTAGTGCTGTATTCTGTACGCAGTGTAAGAATATCTGGCAAGTAGTGCTGTATTCTGTACGCAGTGTAAGAATATCTGGCAAGTAGTGCTGTATTCTGTACGCAGTGTAAGAATATCTGACAAGTAGTGCTGTGTTTTGTACGCAGTGTAAGAATATCTGGCAAGTAGTGCTGTGTTCTGTACGCAGTGTAAGAATATCTAGAAAGTAGTGCTGTATTCTGTACGCAGTGAAAGAATATCTGGCAAGTAGTTCTGTATTAGTATGCAGTGTAAGAATATCTGGCAAGTAGTGCTGTATTCTGTACGCAGTATAAGAATATTTGGCAAGTAGTGTTTTATTCTGTACGCAGTGTAAGAATATCTGGCAAGTAGTGCTGTATTCTGTACGCAGTGTTAGAATATCTGGCAAGTAGTGCTGTATTCTGTACGCAGTGTAAGAATATCTGACAAGTAGTGCTGTATTCTGTACGCAGTGTTAGAATATCTGGCAAGTAGTGCTGTATTCTGTACGCAGTGTAAGAATATCTGGCAAGTAGTGCTGTATTCTGTACGCAGTGTAAGAATATCTGGCAAGTAGTGCTGTATTCTGTACGCAGTGTTAGAATATCTGGCAAGTAGTGCTGTGTTTTGTACGCAGTGTAAGAATATCTGGCAAGTAGTGCTGTGTTCTGTAGGCAGTGTAAGAATATCTGGCAAGTAGTGCTGTATTCTGTACGCAGTGTAAGAATATCTGGAAAGTAGTGCTGTATTCTGTACGCAGTGAAAGAATATCTGGCAAGTAGTTCTGTATTATGTATGCAGTGTAAGAATATCTTGCAAGTAGTGCTGTATTCTGTACGCAGTATAAGAATATCTGGCAAGTAGTGTTGTATTCTGTACGCAGTGTAAGAATATCTTGCAAGTAGTGCTGTATTCTGTACGCAGTGTTAGAATATTTGGCAAGTAGTGCTGTATTCTGTACGCAGTGTTAGAATATCTGGCAAGTAGTGCTGTATTCTGTACGCAGTGTTAGAATATCTGGCAAGTAGTGCTGTATTCCGTACGCAGTGATAGAATATCTGGCAAGTAGTGCTGTGTTTTGTACGCAGTGTAAGAATATCTTTCAAGTAGTGCTGTGTTTTGTACGCAGTGTAAGAATATCTGGCAAGTAGTGCTGTATTCTGTACGCAGTATAAGAAAATCTGGCAAGTAGTGCTGTATTCTGTACGCAGTGTAAGAGTATCTGGCAAGTAGTGCTGTATTCTGTACGCAGTGTAAGAATATCTGGCAAGTAGTGCTGTATTCTGTACGCAGTGTAAGAATATCTGGCAAGTAGTGCTGTATTCTGTACGCAGTGTAAAAATATATGGCAAGTAGTGCTGTGTTTTGTACGCAGTGTAAGAATATCTGGCAAGTAGTGCTGTGTTCTGTACGCAGTGTAAGAATATCTGGCAAGTAGTGCTGTATTCTGTACGCAGTGTAAGAATATCTGGCAAGTAGTGCTGTATTCTGTACGCAGTGTTAGAATATCTGGCAAGTAGTGCTGTGTTCTGTACGCAGTGTAAGAATATCTGGCAAGTAGTGCTGTATTCTGTACGCAGTGAAAGAATATCTGGCAAGTAGTTCTGTATTATGTATGCAGTGTCAGAATATCTGGCAAGTAGTGCTGTATTCTGTACGCAGTGTAAGAATATCTGGCAAGTAGTGTTGTATTCTATACGCAGTGTAAGAATATCTGGCAAGTAGTGCTGTATTCTGTACGCAGTGTAAGAATATCTGGCAAGTAGTGCTGTATTCTGTACGCAGTGTTAGAATATCTGGCAAGTAGTGCTGTATTCTGTACGCAGTCTAAGAATATCTGGCAAGTAGTGCTGTATTCTGTACGCAGTGTAAGAATATCTGGCAAGTAGTGCTGTATTCTGTACGCAGTGTAAGAATATCTGGCAAGTAGTGCTGTGTTTTGTACGCAGTGTAAGAATATCTGGCAAGTAGTGCTGTATTCTGTACGCAGTGTAAGAATATCTGGCAAGTAGTGCTGTATTCTGTACGCAGTGTAAGAATATCTGGCAAGTAGTGCTGTATTCTGTACGCAGTGTAAGAATATCTGGCAAGTAGTGCTGTATTCTGTACGCAGTGTAAGAATATCTGGAAAGTAGTGCTGTGTTTTGTACGCAGTGTAAGAATATCTAGCAAGTAGTGCTATGTTCTGTACGCAGTGTAAGAATATCTGGCAAGTAGTGCTGTATTCTGTACGCAGTGTAAGAATATCTGGCAAGTAGTGTTGTATTCTGTACGCAGTGTAAGAATATCTGGCAAGTAGTGCTGTATTCTGTACGCAGTGTAAGAGTATCTGGCAAGTAGTGCTGTATTCTGTACGCAGTGTTAGAATATCTGGCAAGTAGTGCTGTATTCTGTACGCAGTCTAAGAATATCTGGCAAGTAGTGCTGTATTCTGTATGCAGTGTAAGAATATCTGTCAAGTAGTGCTGTATTCTGTACGCAGTGTAAGAATATCTGGCAAGTAGTGCTGTGTTTTGTACGCAGTGTAAGAATATCTGGCAAGTAGTGCTGTATTCTGTATGCAGTGTAAGAATATCTGGCAAGTAGTGCTGTATTCTGTACGCAGTGTAAGAGTATCTGGCAAGTAGTGCTGTATTCTGTACGCAGTGTAAGAATATCTGGCAAGTAGTGCTGTGTTTTGTACGCAGTGTAAGAATATCTAGCAAGTAGTGCTATGTTCTGTACGCAGTGTAAGAATATCTGGCAAGTAGTGCTGTATTCTGTACGCAGTGTAAGAATATCTGGAAAGTAGTGCTGTATTCTGTACGCAGTGTAAGAATATCTGGCAAGTAGTTCTGTATTAGTATGCAGTGTAAGAATATCTGGCAAGTAGTGCTGTATTCTGTACGCAGTATAAGAATATCTGGCAAGTAGTGTTGTATTCTGTACGCAGTGTAAGTATATCTGGCAAGTAGTGCTGTATTCTGTACGCAGTGTTAGAATATCTGGCAAGTAGTGCTGTATTCTGTACGCAGTGTTAGAATATCTGGCAAGTAGTGCTGTATTTTGTACGCAGTGTAAGAATATCTGGCAAGTAGTGCTGTATTCTGTACGCAGTGTTAGAATATCTGGCAAGTAGTGCTGTATTCTGTGTGCAGTGTAAGAATATCTGGCAAGTAGTGCTGTATTCTGTACGCAGTGTAAGAATATCTGGCAAGTAGTGCTGTGTTTTGTACGCAGTGTAAGAATATCTGGCAAGTAGTGCTGTGTTCTGTACGCAGTGTAAGAATATCTGGCAAGTAGTGCTGTTTTCTGTACGCAGTGTAAGAATATCTGGAAAGTAGTGCTGTATTCTGTACGCAGTGAAAGAATATCTGGCAAGTATTTCTGTATTATGTATGCAGTGTAAGAATATCTGGCAAGTAGTGCTGTATTCTGTACGCAGTATAAGAATATCTGGCAAGTAGTGTTGTATTCTGTACGCAGTGTTAGAATATCTTGCAAGTGGTGCTGTATTCTGTACGCAGTGTTAGAATATCTGGCAAGTAGTGCTGTATTCTGTACGCAGTGTTATAATATCTGGCAAGTAGTGCTGTATTCTGTACGCAGTCTAAGAATATCTGGCAAGTAGTGCTGTATTCTGTACGCAGTGTTAGAATATCTGGCAAGTAGTGCTGTATTCTGTACGCAGTGTAAGAATATCTGGCAAGTAGTGCTGTATTCTGTACGCAGTGTAAGAATATCTGGCAAGTAGTGCTGTATTCTGTACGCAGTGTAAGAATATCTGGCAAGTAGTGCTGTATTCTGTACGCAGTGTAAGAATATCTGGCAAGTAGTGCTGTATTCTGTACGCAGTGTAAGAATATCTGGCAAGTAGTGCTGTGTTTTTTATACGCAGTGTAAGAATATCTGGCAAGTAGTGCTATGTTCTGTACGCAGTGTAAGAATATCTGGTAAGTAGTGCTGTATTCTGTACGCAGTGTAAGAATATCTAGAAAGTAGTGCTGTATTCTGTACGCAGTGAAAGAATATCTGGCAAGTAGTTCTGTATTAGTATGCAGTGTAAGAATATCTGGCAAGTAGTGTTGTATTCTGTACGCAGTGTAAGAATATCTGGCAAGTAGTGCTGTATTCTGTACGCAGTGTTAGAATATCTGGCAAGTAGTGCTGTATTCTGTACGCAGTGTTAGAATATCTGGCAAGTAGTGCTGTATTCTGTACGCAGTGTAAAAATAATATGACAAGTAGTGCTGTATTCTGTACGCAGTGTTAGAATATCTGGCAAGTAGTGCTGTATTCTGTACGCAGTGTAAGAATATCTGGCAAGTAGTGCTGTATTCTGTACGCAGTGTAAGAATATCTGGCAAGTAGTGCTGTATTCTGTACGCAGTGTAAGAATATCTTGCAAGTAGTGCTGTATTCTGTACGCAGTGTTAGAATATCTGGCAAGTAGTGCTGTATTCTGTACGCAGTGTTAGAATATCTGGCAAGTAGTGCTGTATTCTGTACGCAGTCTAAGAATATCTGGCAAGTAGTGCTGTATTCTGTACGCTGTGTTAGAATATCTGGCAAGTAGTGCTGTATTCTGTACGCAGTGTAAGAATATCTGGCAAGTAGTGCTGTATTCTGTACGCAGTGTAAGAATATCTGGCAAGTAGTGCTGTATTCTGTACGCAGTGTAAGAATATCTGGCAAGTAGTGCTGTATTCTGTACGCAGTGTAAGAATATCTGGCAAGTAGTGCTGTATTCTGTACGCAGTGTAAGAATATCTGGCAAGTAGTGCTGTGTTTTGTACGCAGTGTAAGAATATCTGGCAAGTAGTGCTATGTTCTGTACGCAGTGTAAGAATATCTGGCAAGTAGTGCTGTATTCTGTACGCAGTGTAAGAATATCTAGAAAGTAGTGCTGTATTCTGTACGCAGTGAAAGAATATCTGGCAAGTAGTTCTGTATTAGTATGCAGTGTAAGAATATCTGGCAAGTAGTGCTGTATTCTGTACGCAGTATAAGAATATCTGGCAAGTAGTGTTGTATTCTGTACGCAGTGTAAGAATATCTGGCAAGTAGTGCTGTATTCTGTACGCAGTGTTAGAATATCTGGCAAGTAGTGCTGTATTCTGTACGCAGTGTTAGAATATCTGGCAAGTAGTGCTGTATTCTGTACGCAGTGTAAGAATATCTGGCAAGTAGTGCTGTATTCTGTACGCAGTGTAAGAATATCTGGCAAGTAGTGCTGTATTCTGTACGCAGTGTAAGAATATCTGGCAAGTAGTGCTGTGTTTTGTACGCAGTGTAAGAATATCTGGCAAGTAGTGCTGTGTTCTGTACGCAGTGTAAGAATATCTGGCAAGTAGTGCTGTATTCTGTACGCAGTGTAAGAATATCTGGCAAGTAGTTCTGTATTATGTATGCAGTGTAAGAATATATTGCAAGTAGTGCTGTATTCTGTACGCAGTATAAGAATATCTGGCAAGTAGTGTTGTATTCTGTACGCAGTGTAAGAATATCTTGCAAGTAGTGCTGTATTCTGTACGCAGTGTTAGAATATCTGGCAAGTAGTGCTGTATTCTGTACGCAGTGTTAGAATATCTGGCAAGTAGTGCTGTATTCTGTACGCAGTGTAAGAATATCTTGCAAGTAGTGCTGTATTCTGTACGCAGTGTTAGAATATCTGGCAAGTAGTGCTGTATTCTGTACGCAGTGTAAGAATATCTGGCAAGTAGTGCTGTATTCTGTACGCAGTGTAAGAATATCTGGCAAGTAGTGCTGTATTCTGTACGCAGTGTACTCGATGAAGCTGAGAGGACAGGAAACAGCTGGGAAGTCTTAAAAAATAAACTAGTAAGAGACAGTGGAGAGTGTTTTTACTGAGGCATGATGTTCCACGAGGAACTCAAAGGAAAGATGAGGATGAGAGAGTGATGTATTGTGAATTTTTTGAATTAATGTTTTGAAGGAGTTTATCAAAGACAGAAAAAAGAAGTCTAGAAGTTTCTTCACTATATTTTGGTCGTTTTATACTGCCCCGGCAAGTGATTCTGTTTGTCTCTCTCTCTTTCTCTCTCTCACTCTCTCTCTTTATATATATATATTGTTGTAAACCTGGTGGTGACACAGATTGGGGTAGTGCTGTGTGTTTTTAGCCTACCCAAATGGACACAGTCCAGCGCAGAACGAGCGCTCAACCGTGACCAGTGACAGTACATGCCAGTTCGGCAAGGACCAGTGTCGTAAATATTACGCACGCAAGTCACGTCGAAAGTGATCAACAGGAGTGGTCAAGAAGGTTTTTTGTTTTACATGTTTCGGATGTTCCTTCAGATTTGAAGATAGTTTACTTCCTAGTCCAAACCTCCCGCAGGACGACGTGGGATGGGAGCGGGCAGGGTTTGAACCCCGGACCATCGATAAATTTAAACGACAGTCCAGCGCGCAAACTGCACGACCAGGCAGCCATCTAGGCAATTCGAGGCCAGTAGAGACACTATATAAGAGCGAGTGTGTCAGAATCGCTTCACTTCACGTGACCTCGCAATGTGACCAGTACGAGGCGGTGACCAGTACGAGGCGAGAACCAGCATGGTGTGTAAAGTCAGGCGGAGCAAGACTAGGTTTTTGTAAAGACAGTGTTAATGTTGTTGCCAATTGTGATGTATTTGAAATTAAACTGACTGATACTTTGGAGCCCCGAGTTGTGAGGTTCTTTAAGTTCGTTGTGTCATGTGGTGCAGTGTGATGAGAGCCTGGATAGTAGGAAACGCTACAATATATATATATATATAAGAAAGATAACAATATATTGAAGCACAATCATAAACATAATATAAAATCCTCACAAATATTCGCACTAGAAAAACAGGAATCATCACACCCTCCCTTCCCATAAAACCTTTAGCAAGCCACCACTCTACTTGTTGATATTCGGCCGTTGTAGGTTGCCGCCTTACAGTTTGATAGCCTCTATAGTTAAGTATCCGTATCTAGTGGGGCAGAGAAGATTCTGGTTTGCATATTTCTTGTAAAGAAGCTTAATAAATAAATGGCGATGAAATTATCACGCTGAGGACGTGAGTAATCCCTAGGCCTTTCTTATACATAAATCATATAATGTGTACACAACGGCACACAAGTCATAGTTTGAAGCTGAATGTAATTATTGGACTATGGCCTATTATTTCATTATATTAAAAAAAAAAAGACACCGCCATAACTTTGTTTCGTCACGTGGCCAGTAACGTTTGTGAGGTCACGTGGTATACGACTTATGTGTTAAGTAACTTATGTGGTCACGCGGCGAGTCGAGGTCACCTTGATTGTGGCGGGACAGTGGAGGCATCAAGAGCGCGTCAGCTGATCAGAGATTGATGAGGTCAAAATAAAGAAACGTTTTCCGTCACACCAGTGAAGATATAGAATGGGTCGTTTGTTTCCGGTCTTACGAAGCAATAGAGAACAAGCGAACGCCGAGGGAGTTACGGTTTAGAAATTGGTGTAGAAGCAGATGAATAAATAGATGTATGACATAGGGAGAAAAAAAAAGAGATGGAGATGGAGAGAGAAAAATACAGAGATAAAAGAAAAAATAGAAAGATAGTGGGAGCGAAACGAAAGAATAAGAGAAATGTAGAGAAAATGTGAGAAAGAAAGAAAAAAAAAAAGAAACAGTGGAAAAGAATTAAAATGTGATGAAAGCGAAGGGCGAGAAAGAAAAATGCAGATAAATGAAAGCGAGAAAAAGAACAATAGCTGGGACAATAAATAAAGAGCCATTAGTATATAGTGTAACATGATTACCTACCACTAGAAGAAGGGACAAGACATGAGATAGATAGTAGAGGGAGGCAATCAATAATTAATATTGGTAAATAGACCAACATAGTTATATATTTTTGGTTTCGACACCGGCTACGCCCGTCAATTTCTTCTAACGGTATTTACTGTTTAATTTGATCAGTTGATAATAATAACAATGGTAATACGACCCTGCCAATGTCAGGAAATGAACACTCGTTCGTTTCTAACTTAACAATAATAATAATCCTTATTACCTGTGACGAAATGTGCTTTACAATTGCGCATCACAAAAAACAGTACATGATTAGGGCAAACAATTGTACAATTGCACACAAGTTATACGCTAATACCCCAGTTTCTCTTTAACATTTTATTCAACATTAAAAACAGTACGTTTACAGTTTGTTCCATGATTTTATTGGCAAAGGAACAAAAGAGTTTTTGTGTCTGTTTTTTTTCCCTATCCACTTTGAATAAAAATGCACTTCAAATTTCATGCGGCAAGGGAGGGAACTTTTGAATGATCTTGTCTTACTTTCTTATTCAAATCATCAAAGGATTTGAACCCCTTTCTAACAGCTTTCAATCTCGGGAAAAACAATAATGGCAAACGAAGATACATTCACTAGAACTACTTTAAAAAATCAAAGGGAAATATTAATGTCTGAAAGATCCTTTGACAGTCAATCTCTTGAACTTTGAAATCAAACATTAAAAATTCTCTGTTAAATACGAAACCATTTCTTGCTGAAATTTTGGAGTTTACACCTTGGGTTTATCCCATGTGATTTTGGAACCGAGAGATCAATATGTTTTGGCAACTCAGAAGCTGATGACCCAAATTCCATTGTCTGGGATACTGGTTTAGGCAAAGAAATAAAAACAAAATTTCTCTTTATGAAATAAAATTGTTTAAATCCTCAAGAAGAAATCACAAAAAAGATTGAACACGCAATATAAACACACACAATTTAACTTTTATTTTATTTACAGATTCACAAAACTAGATTCGAAACTAATTTGACCGACCCCGTTTATTATCTCTACTTGGACTTATACCCTTTCTAAAATGAACCTTAACTCTTTCTCTCCGTAATGATTGACCACATTCTGGTGGAATCAACGATGGTATCGTCAGTTATGAGAGAAAGAGTTAAATTTCAACTTGCTGGGCAATTTTTATTGCTATGAGAAATATATATATATATATATATTTTATTAATGGGAATCTATATGGTTATCTATAGTATTATGGAGAGTTGGCTTCTGGAACTAGAGTGTAGGTCGTATGCTCAGTTTTGCCCATTGCCCATGACCTATATTTGTGCAACTTTATTCGACTTTTCTAAGGCATTCGACAAAGTTCACCACCATAGCCTGCGAAAAAAAAAAACAACTCTGGTATCAACGGTTCATTACATTAATAAATTCAGGATTTCTGAATGGAAAGAAAAAAAAAAGCTGTACTTATAAATAGCTCCAAATCAACACCGAACAATAGTTAACTCTGGTGTACCTCAAGGAACAGTCTTTGGTCTACTGACCGTACATACCGTTTCTAATTTACATAAATCATCTGCCATATTGCAGTAGTTTTGGAACGGAAGTCAGATTGTTTGCAGACGATGCATACTATATAGAACAATAAAAAAAAAAAACCAGAAGATAATGGCATTTTACAAAGAGAGCTAGAGAAATGGGAAGAACATTGGAGTATGCCTTTTCACCCAGAAAAAATGTCAATTATTAATAGTAACACAAAAAAATATTAATGAAATAAAAAACTACTTATTTTAATTCATGGTCAAAATTTTTAGGTTTAACAATAATGAAAAGTTACCACGGAGTCCATATACAGTAGAACGTCGTTTATCCAAACGTTTATTATCCGGAGCGTCAAATATCCGGACCAGTTTTTTTTTTTTTTTTTTTTTTATCAACCACATGTACTGTGATGCACATATACTGTATGAATACGAAAAATAAGTGATTATTTTCCACAATAAAGGTAAAATTGCGACATTTGTCACCTATTTTGCTCGTTCTTCACGCACGTGTCCCGCATGTGATGATTTTCAATATTCGTATAGTGTCCGGTTGCATATACTGCATTGATCGCTTCGGTTTTCGGTTATCCGAACAATCGCGTATCCGAACGGTGTCCGGTCCCAATTGAGTCGGATAAACGACGTTCTACTGTATGGATGAAATTATTTTTTAAAACTCAATCAAAACATTAGGGCTTATTAAAAGAAAGTTTTACAAATCAAACAAGAACATAAAACTAAAATGTTAGTTCACTTTAGTTAGACCAATATGAGAAAATGTATCCTCTGTTTGGGACCCCTCATCTCAAGAAAACATTAAGAAACTAGAATGAGTACAAAATAAAGAAGTGAGATTTTTAACCAACGAATATTCTAATTTGATTAGAGTAACACCTTTAGTCAAATCACTAAACTTAGAGACACTTCAGGACAGAAAAATACAAAGTAAAGCAGCTATAATACATAAAACCAGAACTTACAAATAGAAAAACAAAACCTTATGAAATACTCAGAAAGACACAAAGATAAAGGCACATTTTGTATTCCATATGTTAGAACAAATTTGTACAAATACTCCTTCTTCCCTAGTGCTATTAGAGCATGGAATGGGCTGCCTGCATCAGACAGGAAAACCAACAACTTGGCAGAGTTTACGTCATTGATAGACATGCATGACTAGATGGACACATGAAATGAGTCGGACGTAATGGGCCTCCTTCACTGACCAATCGTAAACAAACATTGAGTCACGTGCTTCTCTGTCTCTTCTTTTCAAATTACGATCTAATTTTAAATCAACCATGGTTATCACGTGACAGTTTTTTTTTCTTTGTTTGATCAATATTATCACGTGTCTGCCGTTTTGGTGTAAGAGGTCCATTGAAGTAACGTCTATATTTTATAAGATAAGATATATGTCTTACATTGTGTATTGCCCTAGAAATGTTTCTGGACTGAATCAAACTTTATAATCTTCGGTTTGCTGTGTTATACAGTGTATTTCCCTTTCTATAACCACTTCGGCAATCATTCGGGCAATCATTGCTATGTCTGAGATTGAGAGGTCCAACAGACATGTTGATTGTCGCAAATAGGAAATCAATTTTTTCAATTTTAAAAATAATGTTATGCGCTTCCGCTGAATGTTGTAACACCCGGACGAAACTCGTCTGCTGGCATCGTGAGCATATGTGGAATTACGCCGTGAGCTCGTAACAAAGGTTTCCAAGCATGTGTCTGCGTGCTCACACAATAGCCAGGAGATCTATTTTTAAATCTGGAGAATTAGATGCACGAGATGGAAGAACTTTGGAGAAGATTGAAAGGAAATCTTCTGTTGACGTAAATCTTTAATCTAATTGGAGAAGTAGAACTTTAGGACTTTCTCTCTCTCTTCTCTCCCTCCCTCTCTCTCTCTCTCTCCATCTCACTCTTTCTCTTCTCTCCCTCCCTCTCTCTCTCCCTCTCCATCTCACTCTTTCTCTTCTCTCCCTCCCTCTCTCCCTCTCCATCTCCCTCTTTCTCTTCTTTCCCTCCCTCTCTCTCTCCCTCTCCATCTCACTCTTTCTCTTCTTTCCCTCCCTCTCTCTCTCCCTCTCCATCTCACTCTTTCTCTTCCCTCCCTCCCTCTCTCTCTCCTTCTCCATCTCACTCTTTCTCTTCTTTCCCTCCCTCTCTCTCTCCCTCTCCATCTCACTCTTTCTCTTCTTTCCCTCCCTCTCTCTCTCCCTCTCTATCTCAATCTTTCTCTTCTTTCCCTCCCTCTCTCTCTCCCTCTCCATCTCACTCTTTCTCTTTCGCTATCATTCTTTTTCTTCAGTCTTTTTTTCTCTCCTCTTTTTTTTTCTTATTTCTCTCTCTCTCTCTCTCTCTCTCTCTCTCTCTCTCTCTCGCTTACTCTTTTTCTCTCTTTTCCACCCTCATTTTCTTTTCATCTGTTTTTCTTTGCTTACTTTATTTTTACTGTTTCCTTCACTTTGTTCAGTCTCACTGTACCTCACTGTACCTCACTTTGCCTCACTCTGCCTCACTCTGCCTCACTCTACCTCACTGTACCTCACTCTATCTCACTCTACCTTTCTCTTCCTCACTTTGCCTCAGTGTAGCTCACTCTACCTCCACCTCACTCTACCTCACTCTGCCTCACTCTGCCTCACTCTACCTCACTCTGCCTCACTCCACCTCACTCTACCTCACTCCACCTCACTCCACCTCTTACTCTCTTTTTTTTTTTTAGCCTCTGTCCTAAAGTCTCTTGTCCGTGCTAAAAAAAACAAAAAACTTTTATTTGTATAGAAATGTAAGGCAGGAACACAAAGTATGGAATGCAAAGAGAAGGGAGGAGACGGTCGGAGAATTTACTCCTGGAAAGCTTAAAAACAAAATAAATTTAAAAAAAAAAACTAATTTTTCTTTTTCTTTCAACTTTTTTCTCTAAGCTTTTGTTAGACTTTCGTGTCTCCGCAAGAAAATTGACAGAATGAATGGTAACTAACTTTTGTTGTTGTTGTTTTTTTTTCTAAATACAGCTTTCGTGCTTTAAGGTTCTAGATTCAAAATGTAGACAGAAAAAGTGATGGAAAGACAGTGTCACCCCCCCCCTCAAAGTTGGTGCCATATAGTGGATACCCTTTTTGGGTGTTAAGAGTGCTATTCACAACTCATGTATTTAACAAGGTGAACACTTTTAACTTGGAGTTAACCAGTTAGTTGATAGCAGTCAGTAAGAGAGGTTAGCGAGAGAAGTCGATAGATTGGTGTCATTGAATATAGTCACTTTAAAAGGTTATTATAAAGTAGTTACTTGTACCAGTCAATAAGTTACTAGTAGAACGTCAAGTATTTCTATGAAGGATCATTACTAAATATAATGTATATATATATATATATATATATATATATATATATATATATATATATATATATATATATATATATTTATATTAATCGTTTTATTTGTGTCTGCTACGTCGAGAGTTATTTCCTCATTTACGAAAGATGTATGGGCGTACAACTATTCATCCTGACAACGCCTACAACATGTTCTATCACAATATGAACCCGATGTCACCAAGCGGCCATCCAAAAATATACCTGGCGACAGACAACGTAAAGGTATGAACGGGCCTGCCATTGATTGACATGCTTTCCAAAGCAAAATATAGATAAAATGAAGAAAGACGGTTGACAGATCTTCTGTGGTGCCCCAATGGTTCAACAGAGTAAGCTGACGGTGTTGTTAAAACTACGAAAAAAAAAATAAATATATATATATATGTAAAAAAAGACAAGTCTTCCTTTGTGCAACTTAATTATTAATAAATAATGAATTTTAGATTAAAAAAAAAGAATAATCACATATACTTAATGAACACGTGATATCATGACCTCATTACTCCCCTCATCCTCCATTCTGATACCTTCATCGTCAGCTATTTTGTGATGACGTAATACACAAAGAGTCTCAGAATCTACGCACTACGTAATCACACCCAATTAACAGCAACTCGCTTATCCAGAACGACAGCCGAGACGTCCGTCGTGTTGATCACTTTGTGCGGGTGTTATCTCCCATTTATCAATCTAATTACAGTCTAAAAGATGGTCTTGTTTTCGACGCGTACCTTAGGGCTTTCTAGATTCAAATAGATTTGAATCTAATTTATGACGTCATTTAGATAGATTCTTGGAACAGGTCCAGATGAAAACAGTAAAAGAAAAGAAATAGATCTAGGACTTTCTTTACTTTTCAAACATCCCATACACACAAAATCGCTCACAAACACACACACACACACTAATGTCAGCTTTGTCCCACCCTCATTTCCGCGAAACGAAATTCTTGAATTGGCCTTGACCTTAGTGTTGAATCAGAAGAATCACCAATAAACAAATCAATGCCCTTGAATAAACATCACAGCAAAGTTTAATTCTCTGTGGTGGAGTTTTTTCTTCTAATTCTACATATTCTCATGACCGTTCTGTACAGATAATCTTTATATATATAATTATCTTCGTGGCCCAACAATACGGTACACCACGATGAAAAAGTTATAGAAAGATAACTCTTTTATTTCTGTAAGTCGGACTAGAGTTACCCCACGTAACTTTCGCTGTGACAGAGAGCGAGGCTCAGAAACAAAAGAGGAGGAGGGCGTATGCTACGCCACGGGTCGGCTCGTAACAATCTAATGAGCTTTACATAACATGGTGATGTGCGCATGGTAAATAATATACAATCATTTATCTAGAAGTTTTTTTTGCAAAATTTTAATTATTTTTTAGGTATCTGACTTTATACATAATTCATGCACTGAAAGTGTATTCTCAATAATTCTTATATTGTCTTACTCTTTGAACGCAAACATTTAGAGAAATGTCATATTGACATTTATTTCTTAAATGAGCCGTGAAAATCTTCCCCCCCCCTTTCCTCATTAAGGGCAGCCTGACCAGCTCCAGATGCAAGCAATCAGAAGCCGTAGTTTTTTTTTTTTTTCTAAAACCGTAGTCTTTGTCAGTCTGAGAGTTTCTAAACTTAACTCAGGGGAGAGAATAAGTGGAGATGAAATTAAGGAAGCATAACCAGAACATGTAAGTGTTGGTAGTAAGCAGGATCAGGTCTTGGACTTCAATTGCTTCCATAATAGTGACTACATCGCTGGACGTCAGGTTGCTCATTAGTACAAACACTACCTAATAAAATACTCAGAAAGACACAGAGTTAAAGCCACATTTCTTATTCTATATACTAGTATATATTATTACTACTGCTGCATCGCCTGTAATAACGCTAAATCGCTGAATGGGTTGCCTGAATCAGCCAAGAAAACCAACGGCTTGATATAGTTGAAGTTGCTGTTGAATATCTATGACTAGATTGACACATGAAATGCGTAGAATGTAATTATCTTCTCTTTTAAAGTGATGTCTGTAATTTATAAGATAAGATAAGTACACTATAATTATAGTAAGTGGATAACGCCCAAAATTGTTACCGGAGATTCACTTTTTTTGGTTACTGATCACCAAGAAAGTTAATGAGGTCAGAGAACAAGGACCATACGCTGACAACAGTTTTTCAAAGTCAGACGCTGGTGTGTTCAAATTTGACACAGTTAACACATTCGTTGTGCAACATCTTCACCTTGACCTTGACCTATCCCTTAGTGCGTTGAACCGTTGGGGGCAGCAGAGTCGTTCTCCATTCCTGTCTTTCGCCTTGGGCAGAGCCTCTTTCAATGACAGGCCCGTCCATTTTTTTATTTAAGCTTGAATTTGTTTTGCTTTTTTTTTTTAACTTTTGTTTATTTCTTTTCCCTGTTTCCTTTGTATTCTCTCTTTGTTTGTTTAGCAACGCCTCATCTAAACTGTTGCGACGTCTAGAAAAAATCATTAAAAAAGCATCTAAAATTACACTTACAACATCACCACATTTAAAGGAGCTTTTTGAACAAAAGTGCCTAAGAAAAATCGAAAAAATCTTAGAAGACAACGGCCACCCGCTCCATCAGAACTACGACAGGTCGTCGCGAAGTGGGCGACTGCTGTCAATCAAAACAAGAACGGAGCGGTACAAAAATTCGTTCGTACCTCACTCGGTCAGAATCTATCACCGCCACTCATTGATCAGGGAACATGAAATGCACCAAGATACCTGTGTGTAGTCGCTGAATGAAATCTGTATGTTGTCTGTTGTATTTGTGTGTATTTTTCTGTTGTTTTGTCTTTATATGAGAAAAGAGTCCTTGTAATCACAACAAATTTCCGTAAGGATCAATAAAGCAGTCTTTGTTTAACTGTGTGCTTTGTTTCTGTGTGTTTTGTTTCATTGTTTCATTCTTTGTTTATTTGTTTCTTGATTAAATTCACCGACACACACACACACTTTAATCCAGGTTTCCAATGCCCGAGTAAAAATTATGTTAAATCTTGTAGACGGCCGAGAATTGATCGAGATGTAGATAGGTTAAAACTCTTTTACGGAATCCAAGAATCCGAACCAAACAGAATGCGCTTATTTAAGCTCTCAGATGAGCTTATATACGTAAATGCTTTCACCAATGCAATCGACTGTTTGGTCTCTGTATGCTTCAAGTTTCTGGAGTCCATTACAACTAGTCACAAACACGTGACTGCATTCATACAAACACGTAAACATGATGCTGACGGCCGTTGACTTGTAGCACCAAGCTGCTGGTAGACAATTAAACCGATGTAGGCGTAGTATATCTTAACTTATAAAGCTTGAAAAAAAACTTGAATAACTTCTTTGCGAATAATATTATATATATATATATATAAATATATATATATATATATATAACTTTTATTACAGTATAGACAAATTCAACTTAAAATGCAATACATATAGTAGACTTTAGTAATAACCTAAAAATTGTATTTTGAACAATATCTAACTCACTGCAAGAACACGTCTATTCACTCTGGCAATCTGGAATCTTCTGTGGTCTACCAGGACAGCTGACGACAATGCCACTTTTGCATCATTCGCACTATCTAGCCACCAACCAATCACTAACCTCTTTGCACCTTCACTATAGAAACACTATAGAAACACACCAGATACTGAAATCCTACAGCTGTCAAAAATAAACAGTATCAATGCGACAGTGAAAAGGTCCCAGCTTCGATGGGCGGGACATGTAGTCCGCATGCTAGAAAATCGCCGCCTTCCCAAACGAGGAGTTGTGTGCAGGAAAGCGCTCCAATGGGGTCAATACAATAAAGACCCCCCTTCAAGGAATGCGATATCTACATTCACACTTTGGAAGCTCTCGATCGCTCCTCATGGCGTGAGGCTGTGAGTGTCGGAGTCACGAGATACGAAGCAAGGACAGTGGCCAGCGTGAAAGAGCGCCGAACCAATAAAAAAAGCTGAGAGAAGAAGCAGGCCTATCTGCAATCGAAATCGACCAAACCCACCCATGCCACGTAAGAGGCCGGCTTTTTAAAGCGAGGATGTCATCTTCGAGTTTATAGGATATGACAAATGTGCTCATCTTCGACCTTGAAGGAAGAGCTATATATACAGAGAAGCACACATACACACACTTCATAATAAAGGGGCGTCCCCCCCCCCTGCCTATGCGAGACTAAAACCAGCCAACACCCACGTCAGTGAATTCCCTGTTCAGGTGAGACAATTTAGCTTTTCATTTCTAATGACCTCTTCTTTCTTTCTTGTATAATGTACTTTCACCCCCCCCCCCTTTTTTCCCCCTCACTCTTCACTCCCCCCCCCCCCTTTTTATTTTTGTAAATCAAATCCATCGCATGCAAAGGTCGGTTAAAAACGAGCTCACCAAGAATGATAACTCCCATTAAAAAGAGAAAAAAAATCCAGAGTTATGTATCGAAATATTTTAGAGTACATAAAAGATAATATATAAATATAAAAAAAAAATAATTTAACGGTTACAGACATGGAAAACAGAGATAATAACAAGTCTACACGTTTTAAAGCTTAAATTTATGGGTTGCATTACCGCCCCTTTTTTTCTAATTCGCGCGTGGGCAGATAACTCTTGTTAAACATAATTTGTCTGATAAGCTGAAACCAATTATGATATATTAATGAAAGAAGATAAAATATTTTTTTATAAACACAATTTCAGACCCTGATAAATGTATTTAGAATGGAAATCTTTCTCTCGCCCTTGGAAGCTGGTATTTTTTATTTTTTTTAAAGACCATATTATGTATACCATGTATGGTGTAAACAAAGAATTATTAGTTACGGCACAAGAATTAATATCATATCGGTAGCCATGACTTGCAACGATGGCAACTTATTGTTACAGCCTTGCGATCTTTGGAGTAGATGATATAAAGCTTATCTTCTTCTACGTATCATGGTAAAATGAGGGTGTCATGTGGTCAGCACAACGACCAGCCACCCTAACTGACGATTCTGACCCCAAACTGTGTCGGGTATACGGCGTTACTTAGAAGTAGGGGAAACGGCGCATTGGTCTCTTCGTTCTGACCACCGCTAGAGACCTTAGTCGCTTTACTGCCCCAAGAGCTAGACCAGTGTCGGTCTATGAAGGAAGTAGACTAACATACTTTATTGATCTTATCTTATCTTATATACTACAGACGTTACTTAAAAAAAAAAAAGATAAGATAATTACGCCCACACACATTTCATTTGTCAATCTAGTCATGCATGTTAATCAATGACTTAAACTCTGCTGATTCAGGTAAGATGCCTTACTATGTGGGTTTACTTATGCCCGTTTGACCACGGCTCCCAACTAAGCCCCAGAATGCAATATCAGTTTTAGATTGCTACGTCAATCCCGGGAATGGTTTTACTGTCTCAGAATGCTATATGTTCCATTAAAAATGTTTGATGTTTTTATAGTTCAGTGTCAGATATTTATAGATAAATACTGTTAACAAAAATTGTGTTTTGTTTTATTTGTTTCGGATGTTCCTTCAGAATTGAAGAGTGTTACTTCCTAGCCTCAACCTCTCACAGAACAGCGATATATGGAGGAAGGCAGGGTTCGAACCCGCAACAATTTAAAACGACACTCCAGAGCGCATACCACATGTCCATTTGTCAGATGAACCTCGGAAAGGAAAAGAATGTAATCTGCCCCACGTATGCATTAATTCAAAAAATGTGCCTTAAAAAATATTTGGGGACCACTGGGGTCGTTCTACTGTTTGTATATCTATGTGCATATCTCCAGGTTTTCTGTCCTGGCATAGAGATAAAGAAATCTGTTGAACCTGAACAGAAGTTCATGGCCGCGGTCTTTCGTTTGGGTCTGCTGAGATCTGACTCCTAAAAGTACAAAGCGAACCAGACAAAGATCTCATGTGCTATTATCACACTGTGTCACACCGATAAGGAAAATTGGGCTACTTACATAACATCGTCGGGCAAAAACGTAATCACGTGATGGGACTGCGACCAATCGTTATGGTAGACGTGAACTTAGACCTGTGACATGGCAACGAGAAAGTAGCCTCTACTCAAAGTAGGTAGCTAGTCACAGGTCAGACTTCTATAACGATTGGTATTGAAGAGTCGAACAATTTGAATTCTTTCAGTGCTTGACTTTAATTAATTTTTTTTTAGTTGCTGACTTGTATAGTTTTTTTTAGTGCTTTTTTAGTGTTTTTTTTTTAAGTGATTGACTTTTATTGATTTTTTAAAATATATTTGTCTTTTATAGATTGTTCTTTTTTAATGTAGTTGACTTTATTGGCTGGTTGTTCTTTGGTTGACTTTATTGGCTGGTTGTTCTGTGGTTGACTTTATAGGCTGGTTGTTCTTTGGCTGACTTTATTGGCTGGTTGTTCTGTGGTTGACTTTATTGGCTGGTTGTTCTGTGGTTGACTTTATTGGCTGGTTGTTCTTTGGTTGACTTTATTGGCTGGTTGTTCTTTGGTTGACTTTATTGGCTGGTTGTTCTGTGGTTGACTTTATTGGCTGGTTGTTCTGTGGTTGACTTTATTGGCTGGTTGTCCTGTGGTTGACTTTATTGGCTGGTTGTTCTTTGGTTGACTTTATTGGCTGGTTGTTCTGTGGTTGACTTTATTGGCTGGTTGTTCTTTGGTTGACTTTATTGGCTGGTTGTTCTTTGGTTGACTTTATTGGCTGGTTGTTCTGTGGTTGACTTTATTGGCTGGTTGTTCTGTGGTTGACTTTATTGGCTGGTTGTTCTTTGGTTGACTTTATTGGCTGGTTGTTCTGTGGTTGAATTTATTGGCTGGTTGTTCTGTGGTTGACTTTATTGGCTGGTTGTTCTTTGGTTGACTTTATTGGCTGGTTGTTCTGTGGTTGACTTTATTGGCTGGTTGTTCTTTGGTTGACTTTATTGGCTGGTTGTTCTGTGGTTGACTTTATTGGCTGGTTGTTCTGTGGTTGACTTTATTGGCTGGTTGTTCTTTGGTTGACTTTATTGGCTGGTTGTTCTTTGGTTGACTTTATTGGCTGGTTGTTCTTTGGTTGACTTTATTGGCTGGTTGTTCTTTGGTTGACTTTATTGGCTGGTTGTTCTTTGGTTGACTTTATTGGCTGGTTGTTCTGTGGTTGAATTTATTGGCTGGTTGTTCTGTGGTTGACTTTATTGGCTGGTTGTTCTTAGGTTGACTTTATTGGCTGGTTGTTCTGTGGTTGACTTTATTGGCTGGTTGTTCTTTGGTTGACTTTATTGGCTGGTTGTTCTGTGGTTGACTTTATTGGCTGGTTGTTCTGTGGTTGACTTTATTGGCTGGTTGTTCTGTGGTTGACTTTATTGGCTGGTTGTTCATTGGTTGACTTTATTGGCTGGTTGTTCTTTGGTTGACTTTATTGGCTGGTTGTTCATTGGTTGACTTTATTGGCTGGTTGTTCTGTGGTTGACTTTATTGGCT
Source organism: Biomphalaria sudanica (assembly GCA_036873155.1). Classification (NCBI taxonomy): domain Eukaryota; kingdom Metazoa; phylum Mollusca; class Gastropoda; family Planorbidae; genus Biomphalaria; species Biomphalaria sudanica. The sequence continues at coordinate 167,314 of JAZGLO010006436.1, read as the reverse complement.
GGTTGTTCTTTGGTTGACTTTATTGGCTGGTTGTTCTGCGGTTGACTTTATTGGCTGGTTGTGTTTTGGTTGACTTTATTGGCTGGTTGTTCTTTGGTTGACTTTATTGGCTGGTTGTTCTGTGGTTGACTTTATTGGCTGGTTGTTCTGTGGTTGACTTTATTGGCTGGTTGTTCTTTGGTTGACTTTATTGGCTGGTTGTTCTGTGGTTGACTTTATTGGCTGGTTGTTCTGTGGTTGACTTTATTGGCTGGTTGTTCTGTGGTTGACTTTATTGGCTGGTTGTCCTGTGGTTGACTTTATTGGCTGGTTGTTCTTTGGTTGACTTTATTGGCTGGTTGTTCTGTGGTTGACTTTATTGGCTGGTTGTTCTTTGGTTGACTTTATTGGCTGGTTGTTCTTTGGTTGACTTTATTGGCTGGTTGTTCTGTGGTTGACTTTATTGGCTGGTTGTTCTGTGGTTGACTTTATTGGCTGGTTGTTCTTTGGTTGACTTTATTGGCTGGTTGTTCTGTGGTTGACTTTATTGACTGGTAAAGAGAGTCTGGAGAATTGAGCGAAGAAACGCGTGGCTCTAAATCCACAAAACAAACAGGTGCTAAAAAGAAAAAAAAACAACCAATGGCACACCAGATTAAGGGCCGGATTTACGACAGTTCAGGACTGTGCAGTCACACAGGGCCTCACAAAACCGGGCTTTCACATTTTAAATATATATTATATTATTTATTTAACAAAAATATGCACATGGTGCGTAAGCAGATAAAGGAAATGAAATTTTTATTTACATTTTCTTTCGTCAAAAACATGACAGACTCTAGAGATACATAATATATAATTGTTAAATGCAATTACATAGAGCCACGGAGAGGCTCGAGGTCTGAGAACAAAGTCCTACCAATGGTCTTTGCTTATTAAAATCCGGTTTAGACCAGAATTGAACACTCTTCCTAATTATTTTCCCCGAACTCCCGTCAACAGAGTGTCGCTGGGCCAAGAGTTAATCCCCTTACTCCTGAAGTACAAGTCAATTCAAACAAACTTGTCCACCCAAACCTACTCAATCTATACTTCTGGAACTTGATATATTTCCCCATCAAAAAACCCACCAGCCTTCAAATTGTCTGAGTGTGTGTGTGTGAGTAAGTGTGTGTGTGTAATACACAGGGTGGTCTTAGCAGGTGCGGGGCCCTATGCGAAACTGATTGCGCGGGGCCTAGTCTGGGTGGGAATAAGGGTAATAAGTGAAAGATTTTTGTATTAGAAATTCGGCTTTGGATTTTATTCATTCTTTTCTAAGTACAAATTTGCGATCAAGTTAACTTTACTTTACGAACCTTGCAATTTAAAAGCTGACAATGCATTTTTTTTTTATCGCGCATAGGAAAGGCGTTTTCTGTAATAAATGACACACATAAATGACAATTTTGTCTATTTTTCTAGAGATTTTTATGAGTTTTCATAAGATTTTATTAAGTGCAGGATATTTCCAGGAATTTTTCGTATATATATTTTGCAATTAATAATTAAACATCAGAATTAGCGCGGGGCCCACTGTGACCGCATAGGTTGCAGTGGCCTAAGGCCGGCCCTGGTAATACAATATTTAAGTCAAACACATAAAGAAATGTATTTTTGCAGACAACAATTATATAATTATTCAAAATGCAACGCCCTGTTACAAGATACAAATCTGATATAATATGCACTGTGCTGGTACACGATACAAGGTGCCCATAAAGTATGTAACGCTCTGGAATAAAATACACGGTTCTGATACAAGATGCAACGCTCTGGTACAAGATACAAGGTTCTAATTAAAGATGCAACGTTCTGATACAAGATGCAACGCTCTGGTACAAGATACAAGGTTCTAATTAAGGATGCAACGTTCTGATACAAGATGCAACGCTCTGGTACAAGATACAAGGTTCTAATTAAAGATGCAACGTTCTGGTACAAGAGAAGACGGACCTATATCCCACATCGAAATATTTCATTTATAGTTACCATAGTAACGAGCAGGCGACATTTTTTTGGAGTGTGTTTGAGTTTTGTTTTTCTGACGTAACTTAATCGCAGATGACGTAATACTAGAGGCTGAACGACGAATGAAAGTTATTTGACATTGTTGTTGAGCTCAGAGGCGGAAGAAACTTGTGGGAAGCGTGGTCGAGAGGCTTAGTTCACTTGAAATAGGCTTGGCTACCTAAGATGGGGGCTCGAGGTTCGACACCCGACTCGAGCAGAGTTGTGTTTACTGAGCGCCTAAAAGCAGCACAGAAAAACAAAAACATATCCCAGATACCCCCCCCCCCACCACTGGTCCACAAATGATTGGATCATAGCGCTCTGAGCGTGCCATAAGCATGAAAGTAGCGCTATATAGAAGCCATGATTTAATAAACATTTATTCTATGCAACGTTTTAAAAGGGGAATTTAAATAAAAGCTGAAAACGTCCGACATCTGGTTTCACTTGTGTTTTCCATACATCAATACGTATATCGAAAACTGGATCTTATCTTACCTTATATAATACAGACGTTACAGAAGATGATTACGTCCTACGCGTCATGCATTTAGTCATGCAAATTAACTTAAATTCTGCCAAGTCACTGGTTTTCCTGGTTTGCTCAGGCAACCCATTCCATGCTCTAATAGCACTAGGGAAGAAGGAGTATTTGTACACATTTGTCTTAGCATATGGAATGAGGAATGTACCTCTATCTTTGTGTCTTTCAGAGTTTATTCAATTTTGTTTCTGTATTTGAAGATTATGGTTCAGTGTTTTATGCATAATTGCTACCTTACTTTTGAGTCTTCTGTCCTGAAGGCTTTCTAAATTTAGTGATTGTACTAAAGGTATTACTCTAGTCAAATGTGAATATTCATTTGTTATGAATCTCACTGCTCTATTTTGTGTATGTTCCAGTTTCTTAATGTTTTCTTGAGTTGAAGGGTCCCAAACGGAGGATGCATATTCTATTATTGGCCTAACCAAGGTTAAATAACATTTTAGTTTTATGTTCTTATTTGATTTATAGAAATTTCTTTTAATAAACCCTAATGCTTTGTTTGATTTTTTTTTATAGTTTCATCAATATGTGGATTCCTTGACAATTTTTCATTTATTATAACACCTAGGTATTTTGAGTTTTTAGTCTGTGTTACTGGTTTGCCATGAATAAGTGGAATTAATTTGTTTTAGTATTTTGTTACTCTTAACAACTGACATTTTTCTGGGTGGAAAGACATGCTCCAATTTGATTCCCATTTCTGTAATTCATCTAATTCTCTTTGTAAAATATCTGTGTCTTGTGTTGTTTTTATTGTTCTATATATTATGCAATCGTCTGCAAATAATCTGACTTTTGTTCCTGAAGTAATGCAATTTGGTAAATCGGTGGACCATTAATGCCAAAATATTTTATTTTTTTAAGCAAACTATGGTGGTGAACTTTGTCAAAAGTTAGAAAAATCTATTAAGATAGCACCTATTCGTTCACCATTATCTAAACCTTTTGAAAAAGGTAAAGCTAGTAAAGTGTAACAATTCTAAAGGAAAAAAAAGCTATATATATATATATAAATAAGTAAGTAAATAAGTAAAGTTCCCCTTTCAAACCTTGTGGTCTAAAGAGCAGATGATGTAAAGGTCATCTGTTCCTGTGGCCTACGGTTAACGAGGGTGTCATATAGCCAGCACAATGACCAACCGCCTTTACTTTTCCCCAACTAATGTCAGGTACCCATTAGAGCTGGGTGGACTCAGAGGCGCCCGAAGATCCCGAAATTAAATATCCCAGTCTTCACCAGGATTCGAACCCCGGTCACCGTTTCGGAAGCCAAGCGCTTTACCGCTCAGCCACCATATATATGTAATGTCCCTTTATTGATATCAAATAAAGTAATTAAATACCAATTATTGATTGACTACTTTGTTTATTTATTTAATCGATTCCCCCTGTTTTAGCAGACAAGTTTCAACTCCGATAATTGGTGTCAGAGAAGTAATGTGTGCGTGTGTGTGTGTGTATGCAAGGTAAAATACCCAATATTATCAAGCAAAATAATAAACTACCAGTAATTAATTGACTAATTGATTATTTCTTTTATTGATTCATCATTTGTCAGGTACAATAAATAATTGTGTAAAGTTTTAACTTAATCCGAGATTGGGTGTAGGAGAAATAATGTGTACAAAATTTTTACCAGACAGACAGACAGAAAGAGTTATTTGATATGAGCTTTGTAAATAAAGTCAAGGTCATTTAATTTCGCATCATTTTTATTTTAGCGTCATTTAAGCTTATATAATCAGCAAGGAGTTACATCCTCATGACTAGTTTGGATTAGCTGTATGAAGCTATAGTGAATCGACAACCGACATCCATACTGTTAAGTTTGGGAATCCTTGCATCTAGGAGATTTACGGGCGGACAAGGCAACGCAGTGTCATAGCGAGTGTTAGACATAATAATAGAATAGACACAGTCTAACACTTAACTTCGACATCCCTGATATGTCGCGTCTTGCACCTTCAGCCGTCTCCTTCCATCTATCTCAGACTATGGAGCATTCATCTTGTCTCGGCAGAGAGAATTCCAAGATTTATTCCACTCAAATTTTGTTTTCTTTTTTTTTTTAATATTTCTATACGTATGATGCTAATTGTCGAGTCGTTTCACTGTCATGCAGCGGTTCTAAACCTTTTATGCTCGGTGACCCCTTTTTACAACCTCCACTCTGCCGCGACCCCCCCCCCACACACACATACAGCAATAGAAGAATAGACATTAACAATCCATATTTTCGATGGTCTTAGGCGACCCCTGGCAAATCGTCAATCGACCCCTAAGGGACTCGCATCCCACAGGTTGAGAACCCCTGCTGTAATGCATCCTGCTCCATCAGCATAAGAAGGTATATAAACATCTCGTGTCCTTGACCCGATTTACTGGAATTCCTAATTCTGCTGACCGAAGTTTACAGTTCAGAATATGAAAATGTCACGGTCGAGTAGACGATACATATTCATGAAAAGTATCTATATATATTGCAGAAGTGATGTGAGTTTTAGCGTATTTAATTTTAGCAATTATGTTTTTTCCTTTTTTTTTTTTTTTTTTGCTAGCAAAATGCTGCAATTTATGGAAGAGACAGAGAGGTTAATGCACTTCCTACAAACTGCTTACAAAACATACAAGTCTCATATGCTGGGACAAATTTGTACAAATGCTCCTTCTTCCCTAGTGCTATTAGAGCATGGAATGGGCCAGCCAGAAAAACCAGTGACTTGGCAGAATTTAAGTCATTGGTTAACATGCATGACTGAATGCATGACGCGTAGGGCGTAAACTTCTTCTTTTTTGAAGTAACGTCTGTATTATATAAGATTATATAAGATAAGAATTTAGAATGCTACTACATTAGTTACATTTTTTTTATTTTTCAGAATTTTAAAATCCTTTATTTCAGTTTGAGTTTTTCTTTTCATATCCGTTTCTCAATTTCCGTATTCTCTTGCATCCATATTGCTCCTGCTGTCATCAAAAAGCTAAGCAAGTCTTTTACAGTTGTAAAAGTTTTTACTTTATATTAGTGACAATTGTTTAACATTTTGTATCATATAGGCACATAGAACATTGATTAAATCATTTCCATATGTGCTGCCTACGTCGCAATATGCAGATCTGTCTAGTTTCCATATGTGCTGCCTACGTCACAATATGCAGATCTGTCTAGTTTCCATATGTGCTGCCTACGTCGCAATATGCAGATCTGTCTAGTTTTTATATGTGCTGCCTACGTCACAAAATGTAGATCTGTCTAGTTTTCACACATGTTGCCTACGTCGCAATATGTAGATCTATCTAGTTTCCATATGTGCTGCCTACGTCACAATATCTAGATCTATCTAGTTTTTATATGTGCTGCCTACGTCAAAATATATGTAGATCTATCTCTATTTCCTGTAGAGATCACCTCCCTTGTCAGGGTGTTTTAAAATCGGCGTGGATTGATATTCAAGCCGCATGCAAGACTTAATTCTGAACGACATCTCCTTTAGGGAGCTTGCTGGGGGAAAAAGACCAAAGAGAAGTCCAAGAGAAACAAACAAAGACGTCTGCAAGTCGAACGTAACGACTTTGGAAAGACAATTGGTCAGACAGACAAGATGGATGGTTTTGAGGTCATACGATGAGAACGATTGAGATTGGCATCGTATTGGTTTCAAAATCAACCACCGCTGTAATCCGTTGTCGGAATAATTTATATCGGCAAACTCTGAACCTCCAAGAAAACATTTAACATATTGCTGTAACTCAGCCAGCAGCGAGCCCGACAAACCATAACGAAAGGGATATATCAAAACTACAGTTTAATAATAGAACAATAGTAATGCGATAACAAATATACCACTAGAGGAACCAATAAAAGCAGCACTTATTTTTGGTTTACATCCTAGATTTTATTATCGGCCATCTTGGACTTCCTCTAAGCGTGTCTCTGTCCTGTGTCTCATGGTGCACAGTCTCACACCTTATGACAGTGCGCAATGTAGGATCATAACATATATATTTTATTTGTCCTTGACAAACATTGTTTAGTATAAGGATCGAACCTAGGTCTTGTGTGTCATTAGCGAGTCGCTCAACAACAAATCATTTAAATATGTGCAGCACTTTATTTTGAAATAAATGATTGAGTCGTTAGCCTTAATATAAAACTTAGATCTGAATGTGTTCAACTGTTGTTTCTAGAATATATTTTATTTCGTTCCTATTCTGAAACATATTGTCAATCTGAGTTAGTGATTTTGCAGATTTTCACCTTATGGCCTCATGACCATTCTACCCGCTGTCTCGCGCCCCCCAGCCCCATCCCACCCCCCGAAGTGCTGTCGGTGATAACGTTCAGGACCTTAGCGCGTAGCACAAAAGGTTGGTCTCCACCTAAACAATATAAAATTGAAAAAAGAAAATGAAGACCGAAAAACACGCAATGAAATAAACACTGTCCTGTATCTATATCTTAAATAAACTAAAATAAGCTTAATTTATACAGCGTCGATAGCACGAACGTGCTTCATGGACGATCCATGATCAGCAGAGTAGAAATAAAGTTTAAAACATTTTATCAAAAGCAAGAAACAATGGTCTTCTAGCATATGTACTCTAACAAGTAGATCTAACCATTCGTAAATAAACCTTAAATTATATTAGAGACTTAGAGCTACACTAGTAGAGGGCGCCAAGAAGTTCTGATATGTTTGACATCTGTTTCGTGTTTCGCAATTTAAAAATTTTATTTTAAAAAAATTTTGGGTTTTGTGCAAGGACCACACCAATAGGCAGTGGTATAGCAAGGTACCCGTGAGCCCGGGTTCAAGAACATCTTTGTGGGCCCCCTCTCTAGCCAATAAGACAATTTTAGTGTGTAAGTAAAAAAAGCAATCTAAGTGTAAAGACATTCCAATGTAAAGATCGTAACTTTAAAAAAAAAAAAGTAGATTTGTCATAACCAGGGGCGGACTGGCTATATAGGCTTCAGGGCTAATGCCCGGTGGGCCGGTTGGGGCACCGAAAGGTCCCCATGGATGCCACTAAGTATTTAATTGATAAAGGTTTTATAATATTCTTTTTATAAAAATGCGGGCTTCTGAGCATCGTATTTTAAAGAAATCATTCTACAGTGCCATACTAATTTGTTCTAGTAAACTTTTTGAGATAACGTAATACCCTACATCCGTAGACAGCGCTACTAGTAGTGGGCTTCAAACTGCGCTATTAAAAAACAACATAAGGCCCTTTTTCAAATACGGAGCTCACAATTATCGACACTCAAACTTAACATAATGATTTGGGGACAGGTAGGCCTCTATTTGGATGCCCATCACGTGATAGGTAATTTATGGGCCCGGTCGTATGGAAATGCCAGGGCCGATTTTAACGCACAGTCCGCCCCTGGTCATAACGTTTGATTCAGTTAGGATTGCATATAAGTAATAGTGTCTTAAAAGTCAATGTTTTTAGAACTTCTTAACAGAGTTAAACTACTTAAAAGTTTTCCAATAAACAAACCAATGTTCTACCTAAATTCTAATGTGAGTCTAGACTAGCCATGAGTCATTGGCTCAAGCGTAATGAGCTCTTTCGATATGGTTGCTAGGCGACAGCTGTAGACCCCTATTGGTCTTGGGCCCGGCTTCTTTGAACTCTTTCGCGCCATGGATGCTACGCCACTGCCCCTACTATCGTATGAAACTTAGGCTAACTTGATATATTAATAAACATCAACTTACCTCTATTTAATTATTTTCAATGCTGTTGGTTAACGCCTAGTTCTATATAAATATATCAATTTCAAATAGAAATTTGTCTCATGAGTGTGAGATAGAAATTACAATAATGATGAACTAGTGTGTTTCTTTACTTTATCGTCATCTCTGATATTACCTTTATACATTAGATTAGTCCAAGTAGTGAGAACCACTCTAGCCATCAAGAGCTGCTATCAAGTTCTTGACAGAAAACACAAACTCTCGTTTGTACTCTTGTAGGTTAGACTTTTAAACCGATAACAAAAAACAAACAAACAAACTTCGAATGAATGGTTTTGAGGTCATACGATGAGATTTCTTGAAATTGGCATCGTAAAGGTTTCAAAATCAACCACCGCTAAAAAAAATAACTAACAAACAAACAAATAAACATACTTCGAATGGATGGTTTTGATGTCATTCAATAAGAATTCGTCGGATTGGCAACGTATTGGTTTCAAAATCAACCACCGCAAGAAAACAAACAAATAAACAAACAAACAAACTTCGAATGGATGGTTTTGAGGTCATACGATGAGAACGATTGAGATTGGCATCGTATTGGTTTCAAAATCAACCACCGCTAGAAAAAAATAACTAACAAACAAACAAACAAACAAACTTCGAATGGATGGTTTTGAGGTCATACGATGAGAACGATTGAGATTGGCATCGTATTGGTTTCAAAATCAACCACCGCTGTAATCCGCTGTCGGAATAATTTATATCGGCAAACTCTGAACCTCCAAGAAAACATTTAACATATTGCTGTAACTCAGCCAGCAGCGAGCCCGACAAACCATAACGAAAGGGATATATCAAAACTACAGTTTAATAATAGAACAATAGTAATGCGATAACAAATATACCACTAGAGGAACCAATAAAAGCAGCACTTATTTTTGGTTTACATCCTAGATTTTATTATCGGCCATCTTGGACTTCCTCTAAGCGTGTCTCTGTCCTGTGTCTCATGGTGCACAGTCTCACACCTTATGACAGTGCGCAATGTAGGATCATAACATATATATTTTATTTGTCCTTGACAAACATTGTTTAGTATAAGGATCGAACCTAGGTCTTGTGTGTCATTAGCGAGTCGCTCAACAACAAATCATTTAAATATGTGCAGCACTTTATTTTGAAATAAATGATTGAGTCGTTAGCCTTAATATAAAACCTAGATCTGAATGTGTTCAACTGTTGTTTCTAGAATATATTTTATTTCGTTCCTATTCTGAAACATATTGTCAATCTGAGTTAGTGATTTTGCAGATTTTCACCTTATGGCCTCATGACCATTCTACCCGCTGTCTCGCGCCCCCCAGCCCCATCCCACCCCCCGAAGTGCTGTCGGTGATAACGTTCAGGACCTTAGCGCGTAGCACAAAAGGTTGGTCTCCACCTAAACAATATAAAATTGAAAAAAGAAAATGAAGACCGAAAAACACGCAATGAAATAAACACCGTCCTGTATCTATATCTTAAATAAACTAAAATAAGCTTAATTTATACAGCGTCGATAGCACGAACGTGCTTCATGGACGATCCATGATCAGCAGAGTAGAAATAAAGTTTAAAACTTTTCATCACAAGCAAGAAACAATGGTCTTCTAGCATATGTACTCTAACAAGTAGATCTAACCATTCGTAAATAAACCTTAAATTTTATTAGAGACAGCTACACTAGTAGAGGGCGCCAAGAGGTTCTGATATGTTTGACATCTGTTTCGTGTTTCGCAATTTAAAAATTTTATTTTAAAAAAATTCTTTGGGTTTTGTGCAAGGACCACACCAATAGGCAGTGGTATAGCAAGGTACCCGTGGGCCCGGGTTCAAGAACATCTTTGTGGGCCCCCTCTCTAGCCAATAAGACAATTTTAGTGTGTAAGTAAAAAAAGCAATCTAAGTGTAAAGACATTTCAATGTAAAGATCGTAACTTTAAAAAAAAAAAGTAGATTTGTCATAACCAGGGGCGGACTGGCTCTATAGGCTTCAGGGCTAATGCCCGGTGGGCCGGTTGGGGCACCGAAAGGTCCCCATGGATGCCACTAAGTATTTAATTGATAAAGGTTTTATAATATTCTTTTTATAAAAATGCGGGCTTCTGAGCATCGTATTTTAAAGAAATCATTCTACAGTGCCATACTAATTTGTTCTAGTGTTCAGGCTTCTGCGCGGTGTTGATGCTTGTAGATAGATCTAGTGTAGATCTACGTCTGACTGGAGGTAATACCGAACTCAAAACTACTTCAGTAACACCGGCGAAAAGCCGAAACAAACAAAATATGTAGTCGACGCTGATGCTGTTTACAAATCCATTTAATTACTAAGAAGGGAATCGTCCTATGTCAGCTATGTCCGTTAATCCGTATCTATATTCTACTGCTCTACACAAAGCATCCTCTTTCTAGCGTCACTAAGAGCGTTCTTGTTTTTTAAAGATCTGTCACGTCATTTGTCGCTAAGTAAAACTTTACCCTTATTCCCGAAACAAATAACTAATTCCTAATCATGTCATAACAACTCCTCCCCCTCCCGCTAAAAAAAATTGCCAGTCAATTTTTTATCTACTGTCTTAGTCTTACATTGTGCAAGGGCCAAAATGTAGGGAAACATAAAAGACAACACAACTTGAGTCTTGATTTCGGTTTCAACTTCTTCATCATTGTCCCAAACTCAAGTTGATCTGAACACATATTTCCCTCAACTGTCACCAAGTGCTACTGTCCAATGAGATGTGCCATAGGTGGCCGCCGACATAGTCCGTATATCCATACTTTATCACATCACATTCCAGAGGTTCCACCACTTTCCCTCACACGTCAGGACAGACATTTTACCTAATATGACAAATTGACATTTATCAATAATCATTCTCCCACTATACACCTAACGTTCGTTCGGGCATTTACAAGTGTATTTTATTTCCTCTCTCCACTTACTTGTCCCAGCGCGACCTAACTCTTTACTGATGTATGATCATGATCCACAACAAGAAATAACTTATAAAACTTACTTTCCCTTGGTATCAATACCTCGTCGCCTTATAAATGCCCTATCTATTCATACCTCCATACCTACAATTCATACATATTCATACATAATAAATAACTAACATGAGTCAATCTAATACTAACTAATACTACAACAACATAATACCCAACTGATTATGACTACTAGCCAACTCGATTACTTAAATTAAAACAAAATCAACTGTGTTCAAGTTATATCCCCTATCTCAACGTAACTCGAGACAGCATGTCCGCCACTATATTGATACTTCCGCTTATTGCCTTTATTTCAAATTTGAAATTCTGTAGTATCAGGAACCATCTACATATTCTCCCATTCTTCATGCTTTTCTGTTGCATGAACTGGAGAGGTTTATGATCAGTGAGCAAACAAAATTCTTTGCCCAACAAATAACTAATTCCTAATCATATCATAACACTAGTAAACTTTTTGAGATAACGTAATACCCTACATCCGTAGACAGCGCTACTAGTAGTGGGCTTCAAACTGCGCTATTAAAAAACAACATAAGGCCCTTTTTCAAATACGGAGCTCACAATTATCGACACTCAAACTTAACATAATGATTTGGGGACAGGTAGGCCTCTATTTGGATGCCCATCACGTGATAGGTAATTTATGGGCCCGGTCGTATGGAAATGCCAGGGCCGATTTTAACGCACAGTCCGCCCCTGGTCATAACGTTTGATTCAGTTAGGATTGCATATAAGTAATAGTGTCTTAAAAGTCAATGTTTTTAGAACTTCTTAACAGAGTTAAACTACTTAAAAGTTTTCCAATAAACAAACCAATGTTCTACCTAAATTCTAATGTGAGTCTAGACTAGCCATGAGTCATTGGCTCAAGCGTAATGAGCTCTTTCGATATGGTTGCTAGGCGACAGCTGTAGACCCCTATTGGTCTTGGGCCCGGCTTCTTTGAACTCTTTCGCGCCATGGATGCTACGCCACTGCCCCTACTATCGTATGAAACTTAGGCTAACTTGATATATTAATAAACATCAACTTACCTCTATTTAATTATTTTCAATGCTGTTGGTTAACGCCTAGTTCTATATAAATATATCAATTTCAAATAGAAATTTGTCTCATTAGTGTGAGATAGAAATTACAATAATGATGAACTAGTGTGTTTCTTTACTTTATCGTCATCTCTGATATTACCTTTATACATTAGATTAGTCCAAGTAGTGAGAACCACTCTAGCCATCAAGAGCTGCTATCAAGTTCTTGACAGAAAACACAAACTCTCGTTTGTACTCTTGTAGGTTAGACTTTTAAACCGATAACAAAAAACAAACAAACAAACTTCGAATGAATGGTTTTGAGGTCATACGATGAGATTTCTTGAAATTGGCATCGTAAAGGTTTCAAAATCAACCACCGCTAAAAAAAATAACTAACAAACAAACAAATAAACATACTTCGAATGGATGGTTTTGATGTCATACAATAAGAATTCGTCGGATTGGCAACGTAATGGTTTCAAAATCAACCACCGCAAGAAAACAAACAAATAAACAAACAAACAAACTTCGAATGGATGGTTTTGAGGTCATACGATGAGAACGATTGAGATTGGCATCGTATTGGTTTCAAAATCAACCACCGCTAGAAAAAAATAACAAACAAACAAACAAACAAACAAACTTCGAATGGATGGTTTTGAGGTCATACGATGAGAACGATTGAGATTGGCATCGTATTGGTTTCAAAATCAACCACCGCTGTAATCCGCTGTCGGAATAATTTATATCGGCACACTCTGAACCTCCAAGAAAACATTTAACATATTGTTGTAACTCAGCCAGCAGCGAGCCCGACAAACCATAACGAAAGGGATATATCAAAACTACAGTTTAATAATAGAACAATAGTAATGCGATAACAAATATACCACTAGAGGAACCAATAAAAGCAGCACTTATTTTTGGTTTACATCCTAGATTTTATTATCGGCCATCTTGGACTTCCTCTAAGCGTGTCTCTGTCCTGTGTCTCATGGTGCACAGTCTCACACCTTATGACAGTGCGCAATGTAGGATCATAACATATATATTTTATTTGTCCTTGACAAACATTGTTTAGTATAAGGATCGAACCTAGGTCTTGTGTGTCATTAGCGAGTCGCTCAACAACAAATCATTTAAATATGTGCAGCACTTTATTTTGAAATAAATGATTGAGTCGTTAGCCTTAATATAAAACCTAGATCTGAATGTGTTCAACTGTTGTTTCTAGAATATATTTTATTTCGTTCCTATTCTGAAACATATTGTCAATCTGAGTTAGTGAGTTTGCAGATTTTTACCTTATGGCCTCATGACCATTCTACCCGCTGTCTCGCGCCCCCCAGCCCCATCCCACCCCCCGAAGTGCTGTCGGTGATAACGTTCAGGACCTTAGCGCGTAGCACAAAAGGTTGGTCTCCACCTAAACAATATAAAATTGAAAAAAGAAAATGAAGACCGAAAAACACGCAATGAAATAAACACCGTCCTGTATCTATATCTTAAATAAACTAAAATAAGCTTAATTTATACAGCGTCGATAGCACGAACGTGCTTCATGGACGATCCATGATCAGCAGAGTAGAAATAAAGTTTAAAACTTTTCATCACAAGCAAGAAACAATGGTCTTCTAGCATATGTACTCTAACAAGTAGATCTAACCATTCGTAAATAAACCTTAAATTTTATTAGAGACAGCTACACTAGTAGAGGGCGCCAAGAGGTTCTGATATGTTTGACATCTGTTTCGTGTTTCGCAATTTAAAAATTTTATTTTAAAAAAATTCTTTGGGTTTTGTGCAAGGACCACACCAATAGGCAGTGGTATAGCAAGGTACCCGTGGGCCCGGGTTCAAGAACATCTTTGTGGGCCCCCTCTCTAGCCAATAAGACAATTTTAGTGTGTAAGTAAAAAAAGCAATCTAAGTGTAAAGACATTCCAATGTAAAGATCGTAACTTTAAAAAAAAAAAGTAGATTTGTCATAACCAGGGGCGGACTGGCTCTATAGGCTTCAGGGCTAATGCCCGGTGGGCCGGTTGGGGCACCGAAAGGTCCCCATGGATGCCACTAAGTATTTAATTGATAAAGGTTTTATAATATTCTTTTTATAAAAATGCGGGCTTCTGAGCATCGTATTTTAAAGAAATCATTCTACAGTGCCATACTAATTTGTTCTAGTAAACTTTTTGAGATAACGTAATACCCTACATCCGTAGACAGCGCTACTAGTAGTGGGCTTCAAACTGCGCTATTAAAAAACAACATAAGGCCCTTTTTCAAATACGGAGCTCACAATTATCGACACTCAAACTTAACATAATGATTTGGGGACAGGTAGGCCTCTATTTGGATGCCCATCACGTGATAGGTAATTTATGGGCCCGGTCGTATGGAAATGCCAGGGCCGATTTTAACGCACAGTCCGCCCCTGGTCATAACGTTTGATTCAGTTAGGATTGCATATAAGTAATAGTGTCTTAAAAGTCAATGTTTTTAGAACTTCTTAACAGAGTTAAACTACTTAAAAGTTTTCCAATAAACAAACCAATGTTCTACCTAAATTCTAATGTGAGTCTAGACTAGCCATGAGTCATTGGCTCAAGCGTAATGAGCTCTTTCGATATGGTTGCTAGGCGACAGCTGTAGACCCCTATTGGTCTTGGGCCCGGCTTCTTTGAACTCTTTCGCGCCATGGATGCTACGCCACTGCCCCTACTATCGTATGAAACTTAGGCTAACTTGATATATTAATAAACATCAACTTACCTCTATTTAATTATTTTCAATGCTGTTGGTTAACGCCTAGTTCTATATAAATATATCAATTTCAAATAGAAATTTGTCTCATTAGTGTGAGATAGAAATTACAATAATGATGAACTAGTGTGTTTCTTTACTTTATCGTCATCTCTGATATTACCTTTATACATTAGATTAGTCCAAGTAGTGAGAACCACTCTAGCCATCAAGAGCTGCTATCAAGTTCTTGACAGAAAACACAAACTCTCGTTTGTACTCTTGTAGGTTAGACTTTTAAACCGATAACAAAAAACAAACAAACAAACTTCGAATGAATGGTTTTGAGGTCATACGATGAGATTTCTTGAAATTGGCATCGTAAAGGTTTCAAAATCAACCACCGCTAAAAAAAATAACTAACAAACAAACAAATAAACATACTTCGAATGGATGGTTTTGATGTCATACAATAAGAATTCGTCGGATTGGCAACGTAATGGTTTCAAAATCAACCACCGCAAGAAAACAAACAAATAAACAAACAAACAAACTTCGAATGGATGGTTTTGAGGTCATACGATGAGAACGATTGAGATTGGCATCGTATTGGTTTCAAAATCAACCACCGCTAGAAAAAAATAACAAACAAACAAACAAACAAACAAACTTCGAATGGATGGTTTTGAGGTCATACGATGAGAACGATTGAGATTGGCATCGTATTGGTTTCAAAATCAACCACCGCTGTAATCCGCTGTCGGAATAATTTATATCGGCAAACTCTGAACCTCCAAGAAAACATTTAACATATTGTTGTAACTCAGCCAGCAGCGAGCCCGACAAACCATAACGAAAGGGATATATCAAAACTACAGTTTAATAATAGAACAATAGTAATGCGATAACAAATATACCACTAGAGGAACCAATAAAAGCAGCACTTATTTTTGGTTTACATCCTAGATTTTATTATCGGCCATCTTGGACTTCCTCTAAGCGTGTCTCTGTCCTGTGTCTCATGGTGCACAGTCTCACACCTTATGACAGTGCGCAATGTAGGATCATAACATATATATTTTATTTGTCCTTGACAAACATTGTTTAGTATAAGGATCGAACCTAGGTCTTGTGTGTCATTAGCGAGTCGCTCAACAACAAATCATTGAAATATGTGCAGCACTTTATTTTGAAATAAATGATTGAGTCGTTAACCTTAATATAAAACCTAGATCTGAATGTGTTCAACTACTGTTTCTAGAATATATTTTATTTCGTTCCTATTCAGAAGTTGCGCATGACAAATACCACTTTTGTATTGGAAAAAAATATGTGCTTTTACAGATGCTCATATTTAAAACAATTGGGTATAAAATCAAGTCAAAGAAAATTTGCATAAAACACCAAAGTTTACCAATTTCAATGTGAACAAACTGAACAGAAGTTTTAGCTCGATGTTCTCTTCGGTAAACATATACATAAAGCCGGGCTAAACTTTTCTGGGGCGACTTTTACGTACAAACTTTGAGTGTGAAACATTCCATTAAGGACATTTACACCAAAACATTTAGCTCAAGCAGTTTTAAGCCAGACGTTTATAGGTCAGTACTAGGAGCCTACTCATGTTTTTGTTTTTTTATGATTCATAAACATTTTTTTAAAACCAGTAAAATGTGTCAAGGCACAACCTGGGCAGCCTTCAAATTCTTTCTTAACATTAAGCCTCTGAGATCAAGTGCTAGGTCCATGGCCAGGCATAAACGTGCCAGGATGACCCGTTTTGAAAATGAGATACTCATCGCTTGACATGCACTGACGCTTGTATCCTGGACTCTGGCAGAGAGGATGTGACACACCAAAGTTTAGGACACACAGGTAGCTGAGACTTAAACTCAGCTCTAATTAGTTAATGAAAACAATGTTTACAGCTGAGTTTCCAAACCAACTCAATTCTTTTTTTTTTCTTTCGTTTCGCTGTCTAAAAGCCGGTACACATTTTTGAAAAAAAAAAGTAAGATGAAAATGACGTAGGTTGGACTTCCTTTAGTTGAAAACTTTTTTTTTTTTAAACGGTGTGACGTCATGGCTAGTCACGTGACAAGACTTCATTCAAGCGTCTTACTAAGTGATTTCAATTCGACCTCGTTCTGGTTATAAGTAGAGATGGGAATCGAACCCAACTTTTAAAGTTCGGGTTCGGTTCGGTTCAGTCAGATTTAAGTTCGAGTTCGGTTCGGTTCGATGACGAGTATAGTTCGGGCTCGGTTCGGTTCGGTCTTGTCTAAAGTTCGGGTTCGGCTCGGTTCGATGTTATGAAATTATGCAATAGCAAAATTAAGTTATAAGGTTTAATTAAAACACTTTCATTTGAATTTTTACATTAAACAAATAGTTTGCAATATATAATAGGCATATGGGCAATATTTTGTCCAAAATAATGTTGCCTACATACATTTTAAGCGTTGTAAAAATTTCTTAATGGAGATAGAAATGAAGATGCGGCAGGTTTTCGCTCAAGTCGGCAAGTGGTTTAATTCAGGGCCTGACTCGGCGCTAAGCGTATGCTAACCTTTTTCTCTTAGTAAGAAGAGAGAATTTTTAAAAAAAAAAAGGCTAATATCGAGGTGCTTTCTTTCAGAACGCACTATTCACCATAATAAAAAAAAAAGTTGAGGGCCATATGAAATCTAATAATAAAGAGGCAGACCTGGCCAGTAGAATTATGCAAGGGACATTCTAGGTAGGCCTACATATTGCGCACGTACTTCTATAATGGGCGTGATCTTTTAAACAAATATTCTTCCTGTAAAGACGTCTCTATCGAGGATTTTTTTTTTCACACATAAGTCGTCACTAGAATACATTGTAATATACGGAAGAAGTTTGACTATTGTGAGACAAAAAAAAATGCAGAAGAATCACAATAGCGGAGATGTTTTAAAATGTTTTCTACAAAACGTTTTGACCCATATTGTTGCATACGCACCTCGCAAAAAGCAGTCTTCAGTTGACAAGGTCTTATTAGAAGATAAAATGACATCTCCACTTAATATACTTTAATTTTTAAACATTTAATTATACTAATATTCAGATAAGTTACACTGAAAATAAAACATTTTTTTCCACGCCCCCTCTCCTTGTCAGTTGGTCGTTGGTTTGTCGCTTACAAACAGCTAGTACAATTGAACAAATATAGGCGTTTTATATTTTTACCGATAAGGATAGTATATGGGGACTTCTTATGGTCCCACAGTTACGCTGGGCAGGGCACGTATCCTGTATGGGAGACGAACGTATGCCATAGGCTGTCTTTTTTTTTTAGTGAGCTAAAAGGTGGTCGACTTAACAGAGGCGCCCCACGGAAACGCTTCAAAGACAAGCTTAGGCGTCAACTTTGCTTAGCTGACATAGAAGAGAGCACCTGGTTGCATGCGGCCTCAGAACGAGTCAGTTGGAGTTCACTCCCGAAGGCCGCGGGATACACATTTGAAACCAAAAGAATATCCGCTGCCGAGGACAAACGCAGACGCGAAAAGAAAAACTAAATCAACCACCTGCGGACAGTGGTTATGCTTGCTATGGATGTGGCAAAATATGTAGGTCACAGCTGGGACAGCGCAGCCAAGGAAAAAACTGCATTCCTCACTAATCTTCGGACTCGAAGACAAGCCTTCTAATACTATTTAAACTTAATAAACTTGAAAATAAATTTCTTATGAGAACAACTCAATATAGCCTAACTGTTATAACAATATTCACATATTGAACTTTTGATAGAGATGTAATATTAATGAACTATACTGATATTTAAATAAAATCTAGGTCACCACAAAACAACGTCTTTACTCTTTAATGTCTCAAGATTGTCTGCAATTTCCCATTGTATTAAGCAAATTTCATCATCCTCAGTGCATAAACACCTCTTCTTAACGCCACCAGGAAACGCACACACACACTCTATGACACCCCTTTTTGTCAGGTCTCCCCATCCCCCAATCAAAGGTACTTGTCATCCCCACGAACGGGGGAGGACCCAAAGTTTGAGAAACGCTGCATTAAAAAAACTGATGATCAATAATGCAAAACAGAATAATAGTAAAAATATTCAGGGGCGTAGCTAGGAATTTTTCATCATTTGAGGCCCGAGAGGGGCTGAACCTTTTTGGGAGCCTATATATTTTGCGTAATGTTGAATATTTATTGTAAAAAACACTCATTTGGCCCCCCTCCTCAAGTGGGGGCCCGGGGAGATTTTACATTTCTCCCCCTTCTCCCTCACCCTTGCTTCGCCACTGATAATATTCCAATATGGGATACTTCACAATTTTGTAAGAATAATTCACTTAATAAAAGATAATTAAAATTAATTTTAAACTAGAACACAAATGGATTTATTGTAGATTTATATCTACACTCTCTAATCGGCAAAAACTGTTCTACTCTCAACTAACAGCCATCTCAAATAAAAGTGACAATATTTTAATGTCGACTTTCTACTTACTAGGAACAAGAGGTCTAGATCTAGATCTAATGAGAGGGCGCCTATTCGACTCAAAACCAATACTGCAAACAGCCCGCGAAAATTCAAGGCCAGGCGGGAAGTCGGCACTTACGGAAAAACCCACGGGAATCCCCAGCGCGCCGCTTTTTTTTTTTCTTTTTAAAGTTTTCAAAATACCCCCCCCTCTCCCCAAGTTTTCAAAGTAGAATGGAATCATTAGAATTCCAATAAAATATTTAAGTAATTTTTTAAAAATATTTTTAATAAAGCAAAAAAAAAAAAAAGGGGGATGTACAAATTGCAAAATTAGTTCGGTTCGTACCGAGCAGTTTCAAAGTTCGGGTTCGGTTCGGTTCGGTCATAAGTGAGGTTCGAGTTCGGTTCGTTCGGTTCGGGTTCGGTTCGTTTCCCATCTCTAGTTATAAGACATTTATCTCGGATATGGAAAGATTAAGATGCTACTGTCTCAATTTTAAACGAATAGTACTGCTCTAATATATATATATATATATATATATATATATATATATATATATGGTGCCGGTACTCAGTGATTAAGTGCCGGGACTCAGTGATTAGGTGCCGGTACTCAGTGATGGAGTGCCTTACTTTTAACTACTAATAAATTAATAATAAACGTTAAAATACGAGAAATGTCATAATTTTTCCACACATTGAAAAAGCTGCCGGTACGCTGTACCGGTGCGTACCGTCACAAAAAAAAAGCGCTGCAT
The DNA here is from genome assembly GCA_036873155.1 of Biomphalaria sudanica. Lineage (NCBI taxonomy): Eukaryota > Metazoa > Mollusca > Gastropoda > Planorbidae > Biomphalaria > Biomphalaria sudanica. The sequence continues at coordinate 146,969 of JAZGLO010006436.1, read as the reverse complement.
TAATCTATAATATTAATCTAATACCAGAACAGTCGTGATAATATATGTAGGACTCCTATCTATCTATCTGTAATCTATCTATCTATCTATCTATCTATCTATCCACCTATATATCTATCTGTAATCTATCTATCTATCTATCTGTAATCTATCTATCTATCTATCTATCTATCTATTTGTAATCTATCTATCTATCTGTAATCTATCTATCTATCTGTAATCTATCTATCTATCTATCTGTAATCTATCTATTTATCTATCTATCTATCCATCTATAACCTATCTATAACCTATCTATAACCTATCTATCTATCATCTATCTATCTATCTATCTATCTATCTATCTATCTATCTAAAACCTATCTGTCTATCTATCTATCTATCTATCTCTCTGTCTTTCTGTCTGTCCATTTATCATTCTCTTTTTCTTTCTTTCTCTGTCTATCATAAAACGGCCATCTCTCTCCATGCTCAATATTTAAAGTGCGAGTTCAAAGAATGTATCATTCTTGTCGTACTTTCCCTGAATGAATGTAAAAGATTTGATCATTTTTTTTAGATAACAAAATTTTCTCTTTGACCTCTAAAATATTTATATATGTCAGGTGTACGGATATTTTAAATAGCGAGCAGGTAATTTAAAAAGTTGGAGTGCTGAAAAAATCTGAAAAAAAGTTTAACCGAACCCCCCCCCCCCCCCAAAAAAAAAAAAAAAAAAAACACTTCTTGTATTAATAGAAGAGGCCACTGACTTTGTAAACACTGATCTGTTTCATGGTGCTATCAGCCCCAGCTGAGACCAGCGCCCTCTGGGGAGATACGCGAACACAGGTTATACGTTTTAAATGACTAACGGTCCCTGATACCATCCTGGGTCGTATCACGTCATATGGCTCGTTTTCACGACTACAGGGCGCGGGAGGTGCGCCCCAGTGACTGGTACCTCCCAGGAAGACCTTGTCTATAATAAAACAGTGTATGGCGCAGTAGGGCGTTTAACAGCCCGAATCTAATAAAAAAAAGATACCCTGGCCAGATACAAACTGAACTGTGCCCATATAATGGATAGTTAGGCCTATAGAAAACTCGGTTTATGATTATTGCGTTTGTCTTACTGACGTGATAAATTAGATTCTACACTCATCAAAAATTCACTTCTTTCTATTTTGCTATTTGTTCAGATCTTGTCTTTTCATCCTTCTTTCAATAAAACCACTTCAGGTTTCTATATGCATAAAAGCTTATGTTGGGGTAAAATAAATTTAAAAAATGTAGCATTTGTATAGCGCTACTTTCATGCTTATAGCATGCTCAGAGCGCTTTGGTCCAATCTTATTTCTAGATCAATCGGGGGAAGAGGTATCTGGGAGAAGGTTTTACGTGCTTCCGTTAGGCGCTTAGTAAACACAATTCTGCTCGAGTCGGGTGTCAAACCTGGAGACAACTTCTAGGTAGTCAGACCAAGCCAAGTTCAAGCGTACTTAGCCTCTCGACCACGCATCCAAAGTTTATGTTTTGTTATATAGCAACAGACAGCTAATCTAGATACTCTCATGCCACGCCATATTTAAGTAGGCCAGTACCCTTTTTCAAACACCAATATACATGCACTTAAAATTATTAATAAATTTAAAAAGAAAGGCACAATAACTAACGATTACACATTGATATTTAATCGTATTTCTTATCTTATCTTATATAATGCAGAAGCTACTTCAAAAAAGAAGATGATTACGTCCTACGCGTCATGCATTCATTCAGTCATGCATATTAACCAATGACTTAAATTCTACCAAGTCAGTGGTTTTCCTGGCTAGCTCAGGCAACCCATTCCATGCTCTAATAGCACTAGGGAAGAAGGAGTATTTGTACAAATTTGGCCTAGCATATGGGATGACTATCGCACATTTATCTTTCTGTCTTTCTGAGTATTTTATTAAATTATGTTTTTGTGTTTGAAGATTATGGTTCAGTGTTTTATGTATAATTGCTACTTTACTTTTGAGTCTTCTATCCTGAAGGCTTTCTAAATTTAGTGATTTTACTAAAGGTGTTACTCTAGTCAGGTGTGACTTTTTTTAATGCAATACGCACATTTTATTATTTTTTTTATTTCTTTTACCATGTGGAGGCTAGCATTTAAGGGCCAGGCCCTGTGCATGTTGTACTATCGTAGATCCGGCTCTGTCTAGACATAAGTGTTAGTAGCCTGAACTAATTGTACAGTCCACGGCAGTACTTGCTAAACTCAAAAAAATTAGGAAAGAGAAATACCTAGCCCTCGACATTAAAATCAAGCTGATAGGCTCACTGGTCATGGCCACATTTTTTATAAGATTGTGAGACTTGGACGCTGGCTGTAGAACTAGAGAGGAGGATCCTAGCAATGGAATAGAGATGCTACAGAAAGATCCTAGGTATCACATACAAAGATCGCATCACAAACAGAGATTAGAAACAGGATTAGTTCAGCGATCGGACCCCCAACGATGACCTGCTAACTACTGACAAAAACCCAAACTAAAACTTTATGGCCATATCAAAACGTCCTCAGGGTTCGCAAAAACATTCTATCTGGGAACAGCAACAGGAAAAAGAAAAAAAGAGGCATGCAGACAAAGCGACGGGAAAACTACATAAAATAATGCCATTCAAAGAGATTCTATCCAAGGCAAAGACAGAAATGGAGAAAAACACTTAACAGATTACGTGTGGTGCCCCAACATTTCAACAGACTATAGGATAGGTGAAAGTGAAATTTTGAAATCTTTCTAACAAAATGAGATGAAATTTTATACACAGAATTTACAAGCGTTTAACGTCAGTATAGAAGTATACAAGCTTAAAAATTAATTTACTTTCCCCAACTAATGACAGGTACCCTACAGACTTAGTTGGACTCAAAAGCGTTCTAGAAATAATAAAAAAATAAAAATAAAATCCCAATCTTTACCGAGGTTCAAATCTGAGACCTCCGTACCGAAGACAAGCGATCCACGATTCTACCGCCCACCCCCATACCTATGCATTCAGGCCTTCTCGAATGTCAAATCCTAATCCTGGCAGCACCAGAGAAAGTTTCCTTTTATCTAGTATAATAATAATAAAAAATAATGACAGAATAAATAAATTTTTTTTTGTCGCTTTACATATTACAGCAAAACCTAATTTACAACAAACAATACAGCAATAAATAGGATGCATTTTATAAAATGTTATTCTTTTAGAGGTAATGGGATTAATTGATTGACATATCAAAGATCTCTGACATTCATTAGATGAATTATTTTTACCACTACTAATTTCCAGTCAGTATACCTGGTGATTCTCCTTTGTAGAGACACTCAGGGTCTCTCGTCAGCTGATAGACATTTCTTGTTCCGAGGTTTGGACAAAAAACCAATCTATCGCCGGATCAGACTTTGTGGGAATGGTTCTTTTAAGCTCTTAATCTATATGCACCGAATCTGCCTAAATCTAGTGCCGATAAGCCATACAATCTAAAATTGAAATCTACATCTTAAATCGCAAGGCCTGAATTGGTGTTCCACGAACTACTGGAATAACTAACTAGTTGGCCACCCACGTGAATTACCATCTCTTTAAAAATAAGAAAAGTGTTCCGTAAAGTAAAAGGTTTGAGGATTAATTCCTAGAGGCAGAATAGCGTACCCGGGTTGCTTCCACGTCCTTGTCGATAATCCATGCGCCGTTTCTCAAGGGACCGTTACACTAATGGCGAGTCCTACACGGTTAGCTTGGTTCAACATAGGAAAATGGCGGGGGTTCCTGGTGTGCTCGGCCTTCGGCCATACATTCTAGTCCATGCACCCGGCGTGCCAGATATATCGGAAATAGCAATAGTAATAATAATAATCTTTATTGTCCGTATGGAAATTTGTCTTACAATGTGTGCATTACACCAAACAAAAAACATTATAACTATAAGAAACCAAAGTGTACATTCACACCAGACTCACTCATAATTTACATGTGACAAAGTTTATATCAGATTGTTCTTATTTAATGATTTGATTGCCAGGGGAACAAAAGAGTGTTTGTGTCTGTTAGTCTTTGCTATCGGTGTCTTGTATATCTTTTGTGATGGTAAAATCACAAAACCCTGACACGAAGGATGATTCTTTATTTCGAGGATCTTGTTAGCTTTTTTATAGATGTTTGTCTCAAACAGCTGCCCAAATGGGGTTTGTTTTTTGCCAATGATTTTACCAGCAGCATTTAGGATTCTATTAAGTTTATTCTTATTTTTAATGCTCAGATTGCCATACCAGGCAGTGATATTAAAACTTAAAATATTACAGATGTAATCGTGATAAAACATAGCCAAGGCCTTCTCGCTAACATTAAACGAGGGCAGTTTTCTTAGTAATCGTAATCTTTGCTGCCCTTTTTTGCTGATATAATCAGTACTTGCAGTAAAATTTAGTTTATTGTCTAGGATAGTACCAAGGTATTTAAAGGTTTGCACAATTTCAATAGTCTCTCCAGCTACAGAAACAATATCATGTTCCTTCTTTTCCCTTTACATAGACATTGACTTGGATCTCTTCCAGACAGAACAGTTGGTTCAAACACGCCTAGAGTTCGAAGAGCCTTCGGCGCAACTCTTTTGACAATCAAACGGATCGACTTTGGACAACTAAGCCCGCTCTTTTTATTATTATATATTGCTTTATTTGCGAAGAAGAAAAAATATTCAAATTACACGAAGCTCAAATGAAACGTTTAGCAACATACACTTAACTATACAAACTAAACGAAGACAAATATTGTGTTTTAAAAAAAAATACAGGCTACCGGTAAGCACTGATAAGACTCAGGACCCCATCCTTTTTGTGTACCGATGAGGAGCGGCTGTTTGTTATGAGTGTGTGTAATTTCGTGTTGTATAATTGGAATGAATTCAATAAAAAATAAACTTAGTAAAAAAATCATAATAGCAATTGAAATTATAACCCTATTATTAAGCCAATCGATATTGTTTTTTTTTTTTATTAAATTTACCTTGAGACTTTGTATACAGTAGAAAATATTACAGAAATAGAATAAAAGGCGGCTTTTTTTTTTTTTTTAATTTGGGGGCGTATTGGCCGAGCGGGATTTTTAATTTGGGGATTTTAAGGACGCTCCTGAGACCATCGAACTCTAAATCTACCTGACATTAGTTTGGAAAAGTAAAGAGGGTTGGGCTGGCCACATGACATCCTCGTAAACCGCTGGCATTACCTTTACGTCACCTGACCTAAATAGATCGCAAGGGTCTGGAAAACCTTTTACTCATTTCTCATTCATGTTGAAGCCTTAGCTCCTCGAATATAGTGGCTCACACAAAATAGTCAATGCTAACGTGTCAAAAATGTAAGCACATTTCCCTAAGATAGCTCAATATCCATCAGAATCAGATGGCTGTCTGGGCGTGCTGCTTATGCGCTAGACTGTCGTTCGGATTTATCGATGATCCCGGGTTCAAACCCTGGCCGCTTCCATCCCCCGTCGACCTACGGGAGGTTTGGACTAGGAAGTAAATTATCTTTAACTTTGAAGGAACATCCCAAACATGTAAAACATTTACATAACATTTTACCCATATAGTTCAATATCCATCAGAATCAGACCTACCCATATCGTTCAATATCCATCAGAATCAGACCTACCCATATAGTTCAATATCAGAATCAGACCTACCCATATCGTTCAATATCCATCAGAATCAGACCTACCCATATAGTTCAATATCAGAATCAGACCTACCCATATAGTTCAATATCCATCAGAATCAGACCTACCCATATCGTTCAATATCCATCAGAATCAGACCTACCCATATAGTTCAATATCAGAATCAGACCTACCCATATCGTTCAATATCCATCAGAATCAGACCTACCCATATAGTTCAATATCAGAATCAGACCTACCCATATAGTTCAATATCCATCAGAATCAGACCTACCCATATCGTTCAATATCCATCAGAATCAGACCTACCCATATAGTTCAATATCAGAATCAGACTTACCCATATCGTTCAATATCCATCAGAATCAGACCTACCCATATAGTTCAATATCAGAATCAGACCTACCCATATAGTTAAATTTCTTTCAGAATCAGACCTACCCATATCGTTCAATATCCATCGGAATCAGACCTACCCATAAAGGAATAGATAGTATTTTTCTATCAAACCCCGCATCTGTCTTCTTGTTGGTAATTAACTCTAACCGGACTACTTTATTGGCGGTATTGATCCGAAGTCCTGTCGATACAACTGTTTGGTAATATCAGTCAATGTTACTGAAGCTGATAGCTTCATTTTGTCAAACACTAAGCTGGCGAATCACAATCTGAACTCTGTTTTTACCTGATACTTTTTGAAAGCTTTTTTAAAACCAAAATAATTGAAATAATAAAAAAGTAAATAAGAAATAAATTATATAGTAACCAGAGAATAGTAACTCTTTCAGACCTCGTAATCAATGGGAACAGACGATGCCCGGGTTCGCTGTTCTGCCTCATCGTGGCACCCGGGTGGAAACGGCTATTTGAGGAGATAGCTAGGCGAAATGAATGGCAAAACATAACTCCCGTGGGGATGCCCACGGGTAGACGAGAGTCCACCCCTTGCACGGGCGGGGTTGTAAAAAAGTCCTCACAAAAAACTGTCACACATCCATGCGTCGTTCCTCAAAGGACCGTTCCATAAATGGCGAGTCCCCCCACGGTTAGCTTGGTACAAAGAAGGAAGATGACGGAGGCTCCCAGTGCTTCTAGGCCTTCGGCCATGTGTCGGGGGCCGAAGACATTGGATACAGCAATGCTTTATATAGGCATTGACTCGGGTCGCTCTCAAACAGAACTGTGCGTTCACACAGGTTTTTTTTTTTTTTATTACTGTTCTGGCTGGACGACCAAGCAGGTTTTTTATTGAAACTTAGAGCTCGAAGAGTCTTCGGCTCAGCTCTTACGGACATTAAACGGAACAGACGATGTAGAATTCATTTGTTCCTGTCGTCAGCGGGTAATCGTAATGAGGTTGTCAAGTGTCTAGCAAAACGACCAACCGCTTTCCCCCATCGGGGCCGGCCTAAGGTCATCTGAGGCCCAAGGCGAAATGATTTGGGGGGGGGGCAAATGAAATAAAAAAATAAGTAGTTTAGACAAAAAAAAAAAACGCAATGAATAAAAAACCTTACTGTATCTGAGTCAACAAATAAGTAAAAGTCATAAAGCACAATTTCTGTAGCGTTCAATTAGAGGCCTGTGAGTTTCTTAAACGTATTCGTACAGGTGTCATAAACCGATTTGAAGTGCCGTTAGCATGAATGTTAGCACGATCCCTTGAGTCCTGTGCTATGCTAAGATAAGATAAGATAATTTTGTATTGATCCAATCAAACGGAAATTTAGTTTGACTACAATTGACCACCTCAGCGTAACTACTTTACAATAACAAAATAGATGCAGATACGAACAACATTCACACGCGAAAACACATACACACTCACAACCAGAGCTTTAATAAATTTGACTTCCATGTACTTCTCGATGACGACAGCTGATCTTGTAATACTCTGGCCGAAAGTGGGATGAAGGAGTTTTTAAATCTTTCTGTTTTAGTCCTAATGGAAAGGAGACGACCGCTTTGCTCAGATCATATGTAACAGTGGTTTAATGGGTGCAGGTAGGCTTTAAGAATCGTGAGTGTTTTGGAAAGGCATCTTTCATGAAATAGCTCTTCAGGCCCGAGGGGGCTGCCTAGTTTGCCATTAATGGCTGAACGGGAAGTCTGGAAAGTTCTCAAACGCCCAAACAGGAAGAACGAATGGTGGCAGCTAGACAGCAAGGGTCAAGCAATTTTGGCACGGTTTCGCACTGGACACTGTCCGATAGGAGCCCACTTTGCCAAGATCCGAGAGAATCACGATCCCAGATGTCGACACTGTCACACGAAAGTTGAGACAGTAGAACACATCGTCAAATACTGCAGGTTGCTCAGAAACAAATTCGAAGATACGACTAGCATTGGAACAGATAGAACTGGTGTATGCGGGTGGTCGCGCCCTGTAGGAAAACAGGCAAACCCTCCAGACTACTGCCAGATATCTGGATGTGCTATAGTCTTCTCCGGGATTCAAACTCGTGACCTCTAGAAACCAAGTGTCTACCGCTCGGCCATAACGCTCCCAGTGTACATTTAATCCGAAACATAATCTGACGTGTTTTTGTTTTTTTCCTGAAACTAAAAAAAAAAAATAAAATAAAATTAAAAAAGTAAATTTTTAATTTCCTGACTTTGAAATCTATGATGCAGAGTGGATGTAGCCGAAAATGAACGATGGCGTCGTGTGGTGATCACAACGAACGTCAGCTGATTCTCTGCACAGCAACGGCAACAACATTTTTGTCCAGAAACTCGGGCAATTTTATTTTTTTTTTAACTGCCAGGTTAATAGTCAAATTTTGTAAAACTTCAAAAGAATCTTTTTTGATGTCTCAGACGATATTTTTAACAGGCATAATAAATGGAAAATGTGACATTCAAAACAACCTTGTCCTCGGCATCCTTTTCGTTTTATCTGTTTATTTATTTATTTAAAAGCTTATATTATCTCACCCTGTCTGTCTGTCTGTCTGGGTGGATTCTTTTATCCTTTTTTCTCCAATTTGTCAATCCTAGGGCCAGTTGAAACTTTGCACAATTATTTATTGTCGATGGCAATGCATAAATCAATTAGTTAATCAAATAAATTATAAATTTGTAGATATTACTTAATTTTGTTATATATATATATATATATATATATATATATATATATAGAAAAGGGAAATAAACCTTGTTGTATATATATATATATATATATATATATAGTAAATATGCAGTTTTTCCCCTTATTTATGCTTTTGTTTTAAAGTATTTTTTTAAATTTTGCTTGTTAATTTGTTTATTTATTAGATATTTGTTAGATAATTTTGTAAAGCAATTATGAGCCGGACAGCTGCCGATGTACAAAATAACCAAAATAACCATGACCATAAACACAACAGAAAATAAAAGACCTAACTGATCAATATTATTATTATACCTAAGGAGACCACAGAATAGCCCGCACGAGGAAAGATACTAAAATGCCGACATATTTTTAATTGGATTCTTCCCCTTTCTCCTGGTACACATTATCTTGCAGGGGCGTTCATATGACTATATTATAAGAGATAAACTGTACAGTGGTTTCCAAATCAGGGAGCTCTCCATATGGTTTACTTTCTATAGGGATGTTATGGGGCCAGTGTCTTGTTCAGGCCTCTTGGTAAAGAATGCAGTTTCGAAGGACATGGTCAGAATTCTCTGGCGACACTCATTCGGTTGGTTCAATCGTATCACATGTCTGTACAACGTGGCAACGAGCTATTGGTCTAAACTGCCCACAGGTTGTGACGTTGCAAATCAGTGTTCAGGCCCTCTTTAACGAACGGTCTCAGTAATATGCGATTCGGACAGTCGTCTGAAAAACATATTAGATCCTAGCCCAACAAACCTACATCAGAGGTGACGGGCGGATTTCGAACCCAGAACCCTCGAGACAAAAGTCTGAGGTGCAGATCACACGAACAGGAAACTATAATTTAAAAAAAAGAAAGGGAATGCACTCCGTACTTAGATCTATATCTGTCCTAAAGTCCCCATGGTCCGATAGGGGAACTTTAAAAAAAAAATTAATTGATTAATTTCTTTACTGCTTCAGGTCTTGTCCATGCCGATGAAAATTTGTGAAAAGTTTTAATTTGATTCAAGAATGGGTGTGGGAGTAATAACGTGTACAAAACGTTCAGACAGACAGACAGACAGACAGACTGAGTTGATATAGAAGCTTTATAAAAGAAAAAGAGTACTCCTTTAATAGCTTACGATTTTAATAGCAGGCAGAGACACGTACAAAGAAATGACTATGCCTAACAAACTGGACGGTATTAACTTCCACCTCCGCAAAGAACAATCTACAATCTTCCACCTAAGAAATGGACACACACCTCTGTTAAATTACCATCTCAATAAAACAAATCCCACACAACTCCCCCGTTGTAGACACTGCGCCCACCCTTATGAAACCGTAAACCATATCCTCTTTGAATGCCCCTTCCTAATCCACCTTAAGCAGACCCTACTACCACTCCAGCCCAACATAACCAACACCCTGTACGGCAGTGCTGAACAACTGAAGAAAACAGCACACTGTTTTTCCTTGGCACAGTCTGCAAAAGAGCTCAGCAGCTCAGCAGCAATAAACCTATCTAGAAGAAGAAGAAGAAGAGCTTGCGATCTATAGGGTAGATCCCCTGTCACCTTTTTCTATGGTGAACAGTTAACGAGGGCGTCTTGTAGCCAGCATAAGGACCAACCACCTTTACTTTCCCCAACTAATTTCAGGCACGGCTTAGAGTCGGTTGATCTCAGAGGCATGCTTAAAAATCCTGAAATTCAAGATCCCATTCTTCTGAGTCAAACCGGGACTTCTCTGTTCTGAATCCAAGCGCATTGCCAGTAAGCCAAAATGTAACAATCTTCAATTCTGATGGTACATCCGAAATATGTCGCACAAACAAAACAATGTGTTATACTTTTGTCAACAGTTTCACCACAATACTTTACTTTATCATCAGTCTTTCTGTTAATTCGCCAGTCAGTCAGCCTGACAGTATCGGTAAATTGAAATTTGTTCTCTTGCAATAAAGAGAAAACCACTCTTAAAATTCAATTTTGAAAATTGTCTTAGTTTGTAAACATGTGCCCCCTTCTTTTAAATTTTAAATTTTGTTTCGTAATAACATTGTGGTTTTTTTTTAAATTTTCGTTGAACGAAACAAACTATGTAATTTCAATAACGACCTTTGAAAATGTGTTCTCTTCTGCCAGACCTACCTTGAGTGCCAAGTTTTCTTTTGCCAAAATTTCACGGAAAAGGTCTCACATCGTGTAACTCATTCAATTAGTTTAAACATGCAGTTAGAAGGTCAAAGACCTTTAAAACAAAGTCACTTCATGCTTATTCAACATTTCACGTTATCTTTATGACAGGTTATTTCAATAAAGCGCTTTAGGGGGGGGGGATTCACGTCAAGACTGCCACGGGGGGAGGGTTGACTTCAAGACTTCGGGGGGGGGGGGGAAAGTTGGAGTGTTGACTCCAAGACTGCTAGGGGGGGGGAGTTGATTTCAAGACTGCCGGGGGGGGGGGAATTGGCTTCAATATTGCCGGGGGGGGGGGGGAAGTTGGCTTCAAGACTGCCGGGGGGGGGGGAGTTAACTTTAAGACTGCCGGGGGGTGGAGTTGACTTCATGACTGCTTGGGGGGGGGGGAGTATATGTAATTATAAGAAATTGCGTTGATCTGCATGTGTGAACGCGCGTGCTTGTGTGTATGCAGAAGGCAAAGTATGGTAGAATCATCTATTTCTGTGAAAACTGTTGTTTGACATATTTTTTGTTTAGTTCATCCTTAGTTGATTTGTTCATGAACGTGTGTACACATGTGGGTTTGCCAGAGTTTAAAAAACGAGGAAACTGGATATCTTCATGGTTTGTGTTCGTATTTTTTTAAATTACCAGAATTTTTTTTTTTTTTGCGCGTACAAGAAATCATTTTTACGTTTGAAAAACAAATACTGTAAAGGTGATTACAATACACTGCTTTGAAAATGTGAGTACGTCTGCTAAGAGACCTATTTAGACAAACTTTGAGTTCCTGTTGTTAGCGCTTTCATATTGTATCGATACTTAAATTGTAGTCGATTACTTTTTGTACCATTTAGCATGAGAACAGATTTTTAAATCAAATGTATAGTAATGTTTACTTATTTTTAGAGAGAGAGAGAGAGAGAGAGAGAGAGAGAGAGAGAGAGATGGCGGGTGAATTATTATGCTGAAGAAGAGAGAAAAAGGAGAGTTATTAAGATCCCATCATACTGTCCTTCTTACTAACTCTCTTTCTCTCTCTCTCTTTTATCTCTTTTTTTTCATTCTTTACTTCCTTCTCCCATACTATCTACTTCTCTCAAAGTCTCTCTAACCTTTCTTACTCTCTAACGTTTCTTACTCTCTAACCTTTCTTACTCTCTAACCTTTCCTTACTCTCTAACCTTTCCTTACTCTCTAACCTTTCTTTACCCTCTAACTTTCTTACTCTCTAACCTTTCTTTACTCTCTAACCTTTCTTACTCTCTAACCTTTCCTTACTCTCTAACCTTTCCTTACTCTCTAACCTTTCCTTACTCTCTAACCTTTCTTTACTCTCTAACCTTTCTTACTCTCTAACATTTCTTTACTCTCTAACCTTTCTTACTCTACAACCCTCCTTAGTCTCTAACCTTTCCTTACTCTCTAACCTTTCTTACTCTCTAACCTTTCTTAGTCTCTAACCTTTCCTTACTCTCTAACCTTTCTTAGTCTCTAACCTTTCTTTACTCTCTAACCTTTCTTTACTCTCTAACCCTGCTTAGTCTCTAACCTTTCTTACTCTTTAACCCTGCTTAGTCTCTAACCTTTCCTTACTCTCTAACCTTTCATTACTCTCTAACCTTTCTTTACTCTCTAACCTTTCTTTACTCTCTAACCTTTCTTTACTCTCTAACCTTTCCTTACTCTCTAACCTTTCCGTACTCTCTAACCTTTCTTTACTCTCTAACCTTTCTTTACTCTCTAACCTTTCTTTACTCTCTAACCTTTCTTACTCTCTAACCTTTCTTTACTCGCTAACCTTTCTTTACTCTCTAACCTTTCTTTACTCTCTAACCTTTCCTTACTCTCTAACCTTTCTTACTCTCTAACCTTTCTTACTCTCTAACCTTTCCGTATTCTCTCTGTTTCTTACATTGTCTCTTCTTTCTGGCGTTTTTTCCCTACTCTTACTTTCTCATTCTCTCTCTCTCTGTGTCTCTTTCTCTCTCTCTCTCTCTTTCCTTTTCTTACTATCTCTTACTCTCTCTTTCTCTCTATATATTTCTCTCACTTTTACTCTTTCTTCCTCTCTCTCTGTTTCCCTTGACTCTCTTTTCTTTCTCTTTATTTCATTCTCTCTGAGTCTCTGTTTCTCTCTCTCTTTTTCTCACTGGCTCTCAATCTTTTTCGGTCTCTCTTTCTCTTTGTCTCTCTTTTCCCTTTTTCTTTAATTCATTCTCTCTGACTCTCTCTCTGTCTCTTTCTCTCTTTCGCTCTCCTTCTCTCTCTTTCTCTCACTAAATCTCTTTTGTTCTGTCTGCCTCTCTCTCGTCTCTTGGTCTGTGTCTCTCCTTTCCTCTTCTCATTCTCTCTTTCTCTCTCTCCAGACCAAATCTCTTTAAGATCATACATATATCAATCACCATAACAAAGTTAGGTAACTGAGTAGATAGAGATTTGTCTCCCCTGCAGATTTTAATAAGATCCCATCAGCTTTCAATGGGCTTTCTACTTCTCCATTCAATGTGTGCAGGTCAGGGGCAGCAACTCTTAACTTCTGCTGATGCGTCCTGGATTTTTAAAGTAATCGCTTGTGACGTTGAGAACCACGCTACTCAGACGACGTTCATCTGTTACTTGACTGGTAGACAACCTTGAAGGGTCACTATTTTAAGGTTAACTTTGTGGGACCCATGACCTCGACGCACAGCTTCAACTCGAATCCTCGAATCATTGAGTTCATTGAATGTGGACTGTTGATGATTCCCATTATTTGTGGGAAGCGTGGTCGAGAAGCTAAGTACGCTTGAACTTGGCTTGGCTACCTATGACGGCTCTTGAGGTTCGAAAACATGCTGCAGCATAGCTCCTAAGGACAGCACGGAAAGCCTTCTCCTCTCTCTGGTCCACAAATGAGCGCCAAAGCGCTCCGAGCGTGCCATAAGCATGAAAGTAGCGCTGTATAAAAGCTATAAATTATTTCTTTTATGGTCATTATTATATTGTAATAACTGAAGGGAGACAACTCAACGAGGCACATCGATGTTTATTTACAAGACATCATAAATACATGTAGAACAACATGTATTGAGCACAGCATCTTTACATCAGCTCTCACTTGGGCGGAAATCGTTCTCTCTCTCTAATGTCAACATCCGACTAGGTCTTGTCACTGATAGTGCGCACCTTCTTTCTGCACTATCTTGGATGGTGGTGTGCAGGGCAAGGTTATAACAATATGACGATTGTTTCTGAGTTTAAGGATCAACGAGGAGTACAGTATCTCATGTGTCTTCGCGGTCCGAGCTGTGACCTGACTTGCGACGTCACAACCTGAGGACAGTTTAGACCACAAGCTCGCGACGCGGCAACAAGAAATGGGGGGGGGGGTCTCTACTGCCCACAATTTGCGACGTAGCAGGTCAATGTTGAGGCCCGTCTTTAACCGAATGGTCTAGCTATAGGCCCCATAAAAGCGCTCCTCCATCGGCCTGTCTGAACAAACTATTTTTCTTAGTAGGGATCCAATCAGATCTAAATTGGTTATATGCCTTTTGCCGATGGCTCGTATCGCATCCCCAGACGCTCCAGCTAAGACTAGAGATGAAGCCGAAGGCCGAGCTCGTCCGGGAAACTCCAACATTTTCTTTCTCTGTACCAAATCCCCTTTGTGCAGGAGTTTTGTTTTTCCTTCCATTTGGTTTTTAATTAAATAGATACAAAAATAGTCCAACACAGTATTATCAAAACAGAATTCCAACTCACGTTCCTCCAATAACCCAGTGTTTCCCAAACTGTGTTCCGCGAGGCCTGAATAGGTGTTCCATAGGTCCATAACTAATAGAATTATTAACTAGTATGCCGCCACTTGAATTAATCTCTCTAAAAAATAAACAAATTGTTCCGGTTAAAAATCAGAATGTGCGAAGTGTTCCGTTAAGGAAATAGTTTGGGAAACACTGGTATAAACTATCGCTACATTGTTTTCGCATGGTTACAAATATTTTTTAAATTTAAATTTTAAAAATATATATTTCTTACCATAAATATTCTTTGATTTAAGCGGCTATTCTAAATCCACACTTGAAGGTCAATGACGTTTGGTTCCACGTACTTTTGAGACTAATCAACAAATCCATAGAATGTTCTAATTGACATTAATGATGGCATAAAGCATACTATATGACTCCTAACTGGCTACTCCAATGCAATGTGTTTTTGCCAGATTTTTTCCACTTTGAAGCGGTAAAAAAATATCCTTGACGGATTACATTGTAATGGGAGATTACTCAGCTGTAAAATGAGACATCGATACTCGGGTTGCGGGCCTCTAGATGTATAGGATACGTTGAGTTCATTGATTTTACAAATTAAGGAATGATTTACGGTGTAATATTTGTGCTAGCTGGTGTAAAAAGATTGACGCATCAAAGTCAGTGGTCCGTTGAAAAAGTCTTAAATGACATGCTACAGGATAGGGCTATTAATCTTAAGCTTTGACAAGACGGATTCATTGACAAAGACACTCTAATCCGTTCAGCAATGTCTCTAACACAATCTGAGATAACCTGAAGAATAGGAGTATGGCAATTACTAACGGTAGTTAACTATTATTAATTATGTTATTAACTACCAATACTGACATTAGTTACTAGCATTTTTTTGGCTTGTATGATACTAGGAGACTTGGTGGCTGAATGGTAAAGCACTTCGCTTACTCTGCTTGTCACGAATGTTCCAAGAAGACCTGTTTGTTCAACAAAACTTTGAGAATCAGGTTTTCAACTTTAAACAGGTAAGAGCTTCAAGTTTTAAAATTTCTTGAAAAAAAAATCTGTCGTGTGACATTTAATTCCTTCCTTCGATTAGGCTGCTTCCAGATATGTAGTCTTGGTGAGCATACATATGTCACGTTTTGAAAATGTTCCAGGCCTGCTTGAACATGAACATTTTAATTGTATACATATGAAACTTATATCACGTGATAAGATAGACATATCTATTTTTAACGTCTGGAATGCTTTTAAAAGTATATTTAGAAATATATAGATCAGTGTGGCTTTGTGGGATGATTCGCATTTTGCAGACGACATGATTTTGTATCTTAGATTGGTGTGGGTCAGACAGCTCAACAGAATAAGTGCGAATTATAGTGAAGTGTTAGGGGTTAGGTGCAATTCGGTACGTGACGTTTTTGCGCCGCCGTTTTGGCGCGAGCCGTTTTGGCGACGGGACGTTTTGGCGCGAGCCGTTTTGGCGCGAGATATCATTTGACGATAATTTAATAAGCACGTAGCTTGTATAACAATGTTTATTTCACTCTACCATAATATTGTATGTATAGTAGGAATTCTAACGCCGTTCAGCGAATTTTGTTTTTAATTATAAAAGTTTTGCTTATTTCATGAATATAGGCCTATAATAAGCCAGATTCCTGAATGGAATACGAGGTGTCCAGAAAAGCCATGACCTTATATATGAACAATATATCCGGGGAGACCAGAGGCCTTCTAAACGAAAAAAAAAGTATATTGACACAATAGTGTTGTTGACTTAATCTTTGAAGACGTGATTGTAACAAGTAATTAATGAGCTCTTGCTAAGTATATTGACACAGACGAAAGAATCAATGTCATTGTACAAACTTATCAACAAAGGAACATCATTGAATACCTCAATGGACTTGCACACAACTTTTTAATGAACCCTTGAATTCCAGCGACTTAGGCAAATAACCATGGTGTCTATGTATACTTAAAGTATTTTGAGAAACATGGTACATGTAATATATTTTTACTTATTATTAGCAAGTGTTTGGTATGTATAGCTGGAGATACCATACAGTCATTAAATAAACCGATGTTAATGTAAACAAATAATTGCATCCATTTTTAGTCTATCATTGTTTCATTTTGTTTTTTATTTTTGTTTTTAATTTTAAAGTAATATCTTAAAAAAATTTTTTTGAAAATAAAAGTGTGCCTCTTAATAAACACACATACACAAGCCAAAATGTTTATTAAAGAAAATGATGTGAAAAACAAACACACATTTACATTAAGTACGTGGAAAATATGTCTTAACACTAACACTCGTGCAAAACATAGATAGGAATAATTCTTTTAAAAGAAATTATACAATAAACGTACATAATGTACTTCGGGCCAAAACGTCCCAACGCCAAAACGGCTCGCGCCAAAACGACATTCGCGCCAAAACGACGGCGCCAAAACGGCGGAGCCAAAACGTCCTGCTTCGGGAGCAATTAGGGGTGCTGGGAGTTAAAATAAGCCATGACATTACCATACGTTATGGCCCATACCATTTGTTAACGATGGTCCTCAATTCGTAATATGAACATGCGATGATTTATTAGGACTGCTGTATGTCACGTGGCTACGCAGCCCCAGCTTCGACCTACATATTTTACCTCCACCAGCGCTGACATAACCATAAACTATTATATTAGGCCTATTACTGAAAATGAGTTAGTAGTCTAGTCTTACAATGTTAAGTCAGTAAAAAATTATTTAAATAAATGGTAATGTGAATGCCAATCAAGGCTTATCCGCCTTAGCTAGTACTCTCTCTCTCTATACCAAACAAAATTAGTCAACTACAACTAATTGATGAAACGTTTGTGTTGATTCATGTGATGTCATCGACAATCAATATTTGTGCAAAGTGTCAACTAGATCCGAGAATGGGAAGTGGGAGAAAGAGCAAGCTCAACATTTGTCCCAGACAGACAGACAGACAGAGTGAGTTCATATAAGCTTTGTACAAAAAAAACAACAGGGGCAACTAACTATAGGTAACAGAGTTCAAACTGCTACTCTTGAAATATCTAGTTGGCAGCAGTGACCCTTCAACTGATCGTCCTCGACATTGCTTTTTATAATCCTCAATAGCAGCCTAAAATATCTGCTAAGTCAGACTCAAGACATACAAAGTTTGGCATCAATCTTGATATAGAAGAGATCGTCTTCATTGGAGTTCAGATATTCGGCAGCGGCGTCGCCAGTGTGTGTACGTGTTAAGGTGACAAGGTCACGTGGTGCGTGTGATGGCGTCTGCAGCAAGTGGATCCCACAGACAACATTATAAACAACAAACTAAACAAATCAGACAGCAGATGACTAGTTTATGCCTCGACTCGCTTCTGTCATTTTCTTTCTGTTTGATCACTGCGCAGTCCAAGGAAACATTGAGTACATTGAGATCGACAAGAATTTATCGCTCGTCTGCGACCCACATTCACTAGTGCCAAGGTCACCCTCCGGGGGGCACCACGTGGCCTTTACTTATTTACTACTCTTTGCATTTTAACTTAATCTTTTTTTTCCTTTCTCTGTATTGACCTCCCTGGACACATATATCAATGGTCGTCAGGAGGATAAATGTTCAACTATTTTTAGGAGTTTCCCCCCCCTCAACTGCCCCTTGGTACCTCTTCTCTCCACGTTAATGTGTCACATAGAGAGTAGACCTTGACACTCTCCACACCGTACAAACACCACACTACGTGCACAGACCACAGACACTGTAAACACTAACTCAACTGATACTCAGCTTACTAAATACAAACGTGCACTCACACCCACACCCACAAACCACACATAATACACCATATACACCCCACATACATCCCACATCTTCTTTTTAAAGTAACGTCTGTAATATATAAGATAAGATATGATAAGATACATCATCACACATCTACTTTTTGAAGTAACGTCTGTAATATATAAGATAAGATAAGATACATGCCACATACATCACACATCTTCTTTTTGAAGTAACGTCTGTAATATAGAAGATAAGATAAGATAAGATACATGCCACATACATCACACATCTTCTCTTTGAAGTAGCGTCTGTAATATAGAAGATAAGATAAGATAAGATACATTTCACATAGATCCACAGAAAAAAAGTGAGCTTCTACTTGTGTTAGCTTCTTCTCCTTGACTCGGATCAGAGTCTCCTGGTGACTGAAACAAGCCGATCCTGAAGCAGCAAAATGAGCCACAGTTTCTGCATCTGCTTTAGGGCTATCTTATAATTTCTTCTTTTTTATCTTGTTTATGTCCGCATCAGTCTACAAAGAAATGACCATGCCTAACAAACTTGACAGTTTTAACTTCCTCCCCCGCAAGGAGCAATCTACTATCTTCCAACTAAGTACAGGGCACACACCTCTGTTAAATTACCATCTCAATAAAAATAAATCCCACACAACTCCCCCATTGTAGACACTGTGCCCACCCTTACGAAACCTTATCACACATATCTTATTTGAATGCCCCCTTCCTAATCCACCTTAGGCAGCCCAACATAACCAAACACCCTGTACGGCAGTGCTGAACAACTGAAGAAAACAGCGCACTGTTTTTCTTTGGCACAGTCTGCAAAAGAGCTGACAGCTCAGCAGCAAGAAGCTGGTAAGAAGAAGAAGAAGTCCGCATTAGTCCCTTTGCTTTCGGCAAGGCTCATACCAGTACCTCTGTCCC
>JAZGLO010006436.1:7500-122500 GCA_036873155.1 Biomphalaria sudanica | reverse complement strand
CAGAGAGTAGGTTCCTTCTATTTACATAGATGCTCCACATGCTGTTTCTATGTAGGGCCTTTTAACAATTTCATACTAGCTTCAAGGAAATTCAAAATGTTTAAAAACTAATTATAAATCTTAAATCTGATGATTAATCAAAAAGAATTAAACAACTTTCAGGATGGCCAAAGGATTACCCAACCATCAAATTTACCATCACAATAAGCTCTAACATTAATTTCACCATCATTTATTATCCTCAGCCTAAAATTGGCTATTATTTATGTTATCATCACAATAATCCAACACCGTGATCATAAATACTACAATATCCTAAGAAAAACAAAAACTACAACAACAAAAATTACCACCAGCATCAGAACTTCAGTATGCACAACCACAGCACTACCATGTGCAACATTACAATTTGAACAACCACAGCATCGTCATATCCACCAGCATCAGAACAACAATATGCACAATCACAGCACTACCATATGCACCTTCTACGACTATAAATAGATTCTTTCCTGGGATGAAACAGCTTAATTGGAAGTGATTCTTTTCAGTCTAGTTTCTTGGTAATAGTACTATACATAGAGAGTGAGGGATGCTGGGAACATTTCTTGAAGGAGAGCGGGAGAGTAAAAGGTGTGTGTGTGGGGGTGGGGGAGAGAACCCTGTGTAGATAAGTGGTCATAAAGAGAATTAACTTTATAACTCTAAATATCCAACACAGACATATGCAGGCACATGATTACCAGGTTTAAACCAAAAAAAATTATTTGCAAGGGGAAATAAAAAAAGACGGTGAGCATATCTCAAAAGAGGGGGCAATCATTATAATTATTACCCTTGTTATTTCCTGCTTCATTATCGTTCTTTATCGTTAGACATACCTGATTAGATGCGTCAATATGTAGTTGAACCTCGACCCCTGGTCTGGTAAAGTCCCCTAGTATGAAACCATTAGAAAGCTTATGTGAAAACCCCCCAAAAAATCACGTTCCCACCTCATGACGTCATGTTGCTGCAAGGTCGTTTATTATTACATAAATAGTTCTATTGAGATCTTATCAACTAGGTTTCCTATAATGCAGCTAAAACAGAATGCAGGATAAATTTGTTTCTTGCCGCTTTGGAGAAGAGAGAGAGCAAGAGAGAGTAGAAGAGAGATTCTATAGGGCAGATGATGTTTAAAGTCAACTGTTTCTATGGCTCATGGTAAACGAGGGTGTCACGTGGTCAGCACAACGATCAACTGCCTTTACTTTCTCCGACTAATGTCAGGTACCCCATTAGAGCTGGATGGACTCAGAGGCGCCGAAATTTAAAAATCCCAGTCTTCACCGAGATTCAAACCCAGGACTCTAGGTTCGGAAGCCAAGCGCTTTACCGCTCAGCCACCGAGCCTCCCCTTGATGTTTTGGCTGCCGATAAATTGTTAACATTTTTAAAACCAATTTATGACTCAATTTTTATGTAGTCTTTTCAAAGCAGACAAAAATTATACATTGAATCTGTGTTTTATATAATCATTATAATCATCATCATCATCATAATCATCTGTCCCTTGACCTTCGGGTTGGGGGTGCTGTGAATTTTCGCGGAACCAAAATCCGTCCATTTTCCTGGTCAGCAGCTGTTTTTAGTAGGATATCAAGAAAAAGACCGGTCAAATCACTAACGTTGTCCGGCCATCTTTTCTTCGGACGACCCTTTCTTCGTGCTTCCTCCACTGGACCTTGAAGAATGACCTTTTGACAGTGGGTCATGTCTTACTATATTTCCACTCCAGCTCAGCTTTCGTCTAGTATCAGTATTGAGGGGGTTCCTCCATTTAGCCTGTCAAGAGTGTTGACTTGTAACTATCAACAAACTAGAATTCCACGGAGACACAACATTCAGCACAAAGACTGGAAACGAGGCTAATTACAAAGGCCTTGTTGTAGGGTAATGATGATACATATATCGCTTGTCGCCTGTCACTATTGGGCTGTTGTTTATGGGTTCGACCCTATGCACTTATGACACTAAATCAATATAACAAAACAATTTTTTTTTTATTTCTTCCTATCCAATAGAATGCATTTAAGCAAATTTAAATATTGAACCAATTTTTTTTTAAACAGATCATAATCTTACCCCCCCCCTTTTCCCCTCTCGATATGATTGTATCCTGTAAATGTATCAACAGACACCCAATGAGTTCTTTATTTAACATACACTATAGTAAAAATAATTGGACAGGACAAGAGAAAAGTATTATTGGCCTTGACCACATGCTACGTAAAACGGAATGTTTTGTCTATGTTTTAAATTTTAGAACTATTTTTATTACAAGCTATTTTAGAACATTGTTTCCCTTTTAGATTTTAGAACATGGTTCCCCTTTTAGATTTTAGAACATGGTTCCCCTTTTAGATTTTAGAACATTGTTTCCCTTTTAGATTTTAGAACATGGTTTCCCTTTTAGATTTTAGAACATGGTTCCCCTTTTAGATTTTAGAACATGGTTCCCTTTTTAGATTTTAGAACATTGTTTCCCTTTTAGATTTTAGAACATGGTTTCCCTTTTAGATTTTAGAACATGGTTCCCCTTTTAGATTTTAGAACATGGTTCCCCTTTTAGATTTTAGAATATGGTTCCCCTTTTAGATTTTAGAACATGGTTTCCCTTTTAGATTTTAGAACATGGTTCCCCTTTTAGATTTTAGAACATTGTTTCCCTTTTAGATTTTAGAACATGGTTTCCCTTTTAGATTTTAGAACATGGTTCCCCTTTTAGATTTTAGAACATGGTTCCCTTTTAGATTTTAGAACATGGTTCCCCTTTTAGATTTTAGAACATGGTTTCCCTTTTAGATTTTAGAACATGGTTCCCCTTTTAGATTTTAGAACATGGTTCCCCTTTTAGCGATAGAAGTAAAGTTTCCCCTTTCAGACTTTGCGATCTATAGGGCTGTAGATGTTAACGTCTGTTTCCATGGCAAAAGGTTAACGAGCAGGGTGTCATGTGACCAGCACATCGACCAGCCGCCTACTCTCCCTAACTAAATAGTCAGGCACCCATTAGTGTTTGAAGCCTAAGACCCCAGGCTCTGAATGCAAGCGCTTAACCACTTAAGCGGCCCCCGATTTGGCTTGTTTGTACAATGTTTTACGTGTCGGCTGCTCCTTCTGAGTTGAAAATAATTTACATCCTAGTCCAAGCCTCCCCCAGGACTAGGTAGGATGGCAGTGGGTAGGGTTTGACAGTCCAGCGCTCAGCCATCCGTAGTGACGTGTGAACACACACCACTCCCCCCACCCCATCTTGTTTTATCATGGGGTAATTATCCGCAGAAATAAAGAGAGTGATCTTTACTTTACTTCTTGCTTGCTTCACATCCAATCTGTTATAGAGTAGAGAATTTTGCGTCATTGCAAATGAATTTCTTTTTTTTTTAATATAAATTTTTGTGTTTTAAATTTGGTATGGTGAATACAGAAAATATTCGTGGTTAGTGTGTTGTTCGTTGTCTTCTATTCCAATACTTTCATTAAGGGTTTATTACGTTTAGTTGTATAGTGCATGTCAAGCTGAAATATTCCGTGCGTCTGTTTATCTTATATATTACAGACTTTACTTTAAAAAAGAAGATAATTACGCCTCTTTATTCTACCATTCAGGTCCCTGCTATCATATCGTGCAGTATTCTAAATTTAATTTTGTGTTCTGTTGATTATCTTCAATTTATACTGTTGCATTCCCTGCCTCACTATGTATAATTGCTTCCTCGAATTGACCACACAAAGCGTTTCATTTATGCAACGCATAACGTTATTGCTCTTGCTAGATTGAGTCAATGATAACATACATATCAACTTAATATGTGTTGTCTTGTCCAACCCAAAGTCTCTTTCACGCTGTCACGTTCAGCCTACTAATCTTAAGCAGCCTACATCTTTAGGCTTAGGTCTGGTCGTGCGGCTTGCGCGCTGGACTGTCGTACGGATTTATCGATGGTCCCGGGTTCAAACCCTGCCTGCTCCCATCCCCCGTCATTCTGCGGGAGGTTTGGACTAGGAAGTAAACTATCTTCAACTCTGAAGGAACATGTCAAACATTTAACAAACAAACACTGCGGTTGCATTGGCCCTAAGACCGGCCCTGCAAAATAGCGACGTATGCTACGCCGCCGTCGACTAATATTCCAATATTTAAACTACATGCTTACATATTACTTCCTAGGATTGCTACCGGACTCGTGACAAACAGGAGGAGAAGATACAGCTAATGTCGTGCAAAAATACCTCGAAGACAATATAATAAATATAAATACAATCGTTTCAATAGCAACTGATGGAACCAGAAGTATGACAGAAAAAAAGTTGGCAACTACGATTCTTTGGCGCAAAATAAACCACGAAATTCTTATCTCTCACTGCATAATACACCAAGAAGCGCTTTGTGTCCAAACATTTCGTGCGAAAATAGTTGAAGTCATGCATTTGGTAATCAAGATTTTTTACTGTATCTTGTCAGAAGCACTCTACCGTCGTCAGTTTAAATGTTAAACGAAATGGAGACTCGGTATTCCGACCTCCTATATACCCAGTCTCTGTTTTACTAGAAGATTTCGTTTGTTTTGAAGAAAAAAAAATATTTTAGCAGAAATTTTTCAAAGCGGTCAATTACTTCAATTTCTATTTGTAAAGCAATATTGCAATAAAACTAGTGCAACTGTTGACACGAGTTAATTCAGGCTACTTATAAAGAAAAATGTAAAGATGAATTTATGGACAGATTGAAACAATTCAAAACAAACAAAACGACAGTAGCTTTTATAAACAAAAATAAATTCTCAACACTAAAAGTACCGCAATCCACATCGAGACATTTGGATCTCTAGACATGATCGTTTAAATCTCTAGATCGTTTAAAAGGTAAAACTTTGTGGGGTGCAAAATATACAGCGTTGAAAATCAGGTTGGTTTGAAGGTCCAGAAATGTATGTAACGCAACAAAAGTGGACAGCTTTAAAAGAAATGCCACTAGATTAGGCACCTATATTCGACACTTGGAATAGTCTTCCAGATTGCTACAGTCAGGTAAAAAAGATGTCATTTGGAAAGCTGACTATCGTCGGATCGGCATATTCGTGCGAGCAAGCGTTCTCTTGCATAAATATAATTAGAATAAAGTAAGAAGCCAACTAGCAAATGAAATTTAGAGTTGTGTTTGAAACTAAATGCAAGATATGAGACAAATGTATCCAAACTTTCTAAAACCATGCAAAGCCATAGTTAATACTGAATTTGTTTGTTCAATTGTTTGTTATTAAAGTACAGGTTAGTGTATATTGTGACGTACACATTTGCCAGGGATTATATTCTCAATACTCGACAAATCAATGAAATGAAGAAAGAAACATCTCTCTGTATTTTCTTCAAAACTTCTTTAATAACTTCTTCAAACTTTCACATCAAATTAACTTCTTAATTCAATTACAACTTGACTTGATACTTCATAAATAAAACTTAAATGTTACATAAAACTTCTCTTAGTATAACTTCAACTTCAACTGCTAAAACTTTACTTAATGGATCCGCTAATAACATATAACTCATTACTGAGAGAGGACCAACGCTCTACAAGAACTACTACTATGCGAGGACCCCGTCTAACTCACTTTCCCTTAATTTATACTTTCTTTGATCGTACATTCCAGAATCCTGGAACCTTCTCCGATAATTATTTTAGTAACTTTGACCTTCTAGAAGCTGACGTGTGCTATTTTTTTCCCTTAACCTCTTTCTTCGATTGGACATCTAAAATTAACTTGTTTACGCTGGACACCTGCACTGGTTGACCTCGAGGTTCTAGAAACTGGTCGAAATAGGTCACAGACTCGACTCGTGACATATATATAATTTGTTGTGTAAAAGACTATTATAAATTGATATTTTTTCTAATGAATAAATAAATTCTTTTTTTTTATTATCAAAACACTTTATTTATGCGAGTTTATTGTTTGGAAAAAAAAAATCTTCTGGCTCTTTAAAAACGTTGAAATAGTGTAAGTTGTAATTTTTGGCTCTTCCGACTCAAAAGGTTGCCAACCCCTGGCCTAACCTACAAGATTACAAAAGAGAGTTTGTGTTTTCTGTCAAGAACTTGATACCAGCTCTTGATGGCTAGAGTGGTTCTCACTACTTCAAAAAAAAATACTAATGTATATTTAAAATTTAAATTACCTTGATATATTACGAAATATCAACTTAATTCTTTTTAATTATTTTCAATGTTGCTGGTTAACGCCCCTAGTTCTATATCAAGGTTATCTACGTATCAGACGACAGTAGGGTCTATAATATGTAAAAAATTTGTAATAATAATATTATAAAGTGTTCTCTTTAACCTAGGTTTTTTGAGCACTAGAATATAGTGGGTCTTTACACGTCGCTACGGATGGCTGAGCCCTAGACTGTCAAACCCTGCCCATTCCCATTCCCGTTCGACCTGCGGGAGGTTTGGACTAAGAAGTAAACTATCTTCAACTCTGAAGGAACATTCGAAACATATAAAACATTCTACAAACAAATACTGCGGTCGCATAGATTGCAGTGGCCTTAGACCGGACATGCAAAATAGCGGCGTATGCTACGCCGCCGGTCGACTAGTATTACTATATTTACACTAATTTTAGCGAAAAAGCCATGCCACTGTTTATCAATCTCACAGGTTTCAATATTACCGCCTAGTTTGGCAATGGATCTCATTCATCAATCGTAAACAAACAACATTTAGCCACGTGATTCTCTATCTCCTCTATACAAATTACGCAATCCATAAAGGCTAATACACTTTTTTCATTGTTTTATCAATATTATCACGTGGCTGAAATGTTTGTTTACGATTTGTGAATGAGGTCCATTCAAACGAATTAAATAAGCATAAAAATTAAAATTATAAAATTGTAAATGCTGATAATAAGATCATCGGCAACAAACAAACCACACTTGGACATTTATTTGAGAAAACATTGCTAAAAAAGCTGTAAAAATTTAAAGCATTAATAAAAAAAAAAACCCACCCTCTCTTTCATGATTTTAACATTTAACCATCACAAAGAAGATATAAGACATCCACAAGACACCGATCACATAAACAAATAGACACAAAAACTCCTTTGTTCCTTTGGCAATTAAATCATTGAAAAAACTGTAAACCTAATGTTTTTAATGTCGAATAAAATGTTAAAGAGAAACTGGGGTATGAACGTATAACTTGTGTGCAATTGTACACACTGTTTGCTCTAATGATGTACTGTTTTCTGTAATGCACAATTGTAAAATAAGATGGCTGCCTGGTCGAGCGTTTTGCGCGCTGGACTGTCGTTCGGATTTATCGACGGTCGAGGGTTCAAACCCTGCCCGCTCCCATCCCCAGTCGTCCTGCGGGAGGTTTGGACTAGGAAGTAAGCTATCTTCAACTCTGAGGGAACATTCGAAACATGTAAAACATTTTACAAACAAACAAAATAAACGTCATTATACATTATAAAGATTAATTATATTTATTGTGGATTTAGAGAATGAAATGGGTTGCCTGAATCAGCCAGGAAAACCAACGACTAAGCAGAGTTTAAGTCATTGGTTTAGATTGACACATGAAATGCGTAGGACGTAATTATCGTCTTTTTTATGTAACGTCTGTAATATCTAAGATAAGATAAGATATGATACATATAAACAAATCCTTTTAATCCTGCACAACATTTTTATATATTTAAAATGTCCCCCGCCCCCCATCCTTTCGTCGGGTGGTGACGTGACTAAACAACTTCCGTTGTTTTAAGTCCTGAGTGTAATCTAGTCACGTGACAACAACAATTGACTGCCAGGAACCCCATCTCCCACTGTATCTTACACATCTTACAGGCGGACACAGCAAAAGTAAAAAACAGAAGAAATAAGATTGAGAAAAGTGTGCAATGACCGAATGCCCCAACCAACAGACACAAATACATGAGAGGATGTCACTGACGTCAGCTCTATGTCACCACGGCTGACATCCTAACGACAGAAATGACATAATCCATTAAAGAGTCATGTCTGACTGCCAGACGTGATCCGAAATTACTCTCGTCGACGTGACGTCTGCTGTCACTAGTTCTATCCCCGAGACCAGTTGTCTCTCTTGGTCCAGACTAATTTCTCGTGTCAAACGTTCATTTCTGTCCCATTTCAATAACAATTTTTTATTAAAGAAAGCGCTGTCCAGATATGAGTTATAAAGTCGAGCAGACGCCAGACATATAGAGACAAGTGGAGAGGATTTTTTTTTTAAACGAGGTCTTGTCCAATTTAAAGACAGCTTTATAACTATATGCTTACCCGGGAAATTGAATCCTAAGAATTTATCGGAAGTAGGTCACTATGAACAAAGAGGTAAATCTGAACAAGGAGTTGAACACTAAAAACCGCGCCCATGACGCAATTTGAAATCAGTTTGTTTTATCAAAGATGCTATCTTACTAGATTTTTCTAAGGCTTTTGACAAAGTTCACCACCATAGTTTGCTTAAAAAATTAAAATATTTTGGCATTAATGGTCCACTGCATCAGTGGATTCAAGATTTTCTGATAGGGAGAGAACAAACTGTAATAATAAATGACTCTAAATCAACACCGATAACAGTAAACTCAGGTGTACCTCAAGGAACAGTCTTGGGTTCACTACTATTTTTAATTTACATAAATGATTTACCAAATTGCATTAGTTCAGGAACAAAAGTCAGATTATTTGCAGACGATTGCATAATATATAGAACAATAAATACAATACAAGACACAGATATTTTACAAAGAGAATTAGATGAATTACAGAAATGGGAATCAAATTGGAGCATGTCTTTCCACCCAGAAAAATGTCAGTTATTAAGAGTAACAAAAAAACTAAAACAAATTAATTCCACTTATCTTATTCATGGCAAACCAGTAACACAGACAAAAAAAACGCAAAATACCTAGGTGTAATAATAAATGAAAAACTGTCATGGAATCCACATATTGATGAAACTATAAAAAAATCAAACAAAGCATTAGGTTTTATTAAAAGAAATTTCTATAAATCAAATAAGAACATAAAACTAAAATGTTATTTAACCTTGGTTAGGCCAATAATAGAATATGCATCCACCGTTTGGGATCCTTCAACTCAAGAAAACATTAAGAAACTGGAACAAACACAAAATTGAGCAGTGAGATTCATAACAAATGAATATTCACATTTGACTAGAGAAACACCTTTGGTAAAATCACTAAATTTAGAAAGCCTTCAGGACAGAAGACTCAAATGTAAAGTAGCAATTATACATAAAACACTGAACCATAATCTTCAAATACAAAAACAAAATCTAATAAAATACTCTGAAAGACACAAAAATAAAGGCACATTCCTCGTCCCATATGCTAGGACAAATGTGTACAAATACTCCTTCTTCCCTAGTGCTATTAGAGCATGGAATGGGTTGCCTGAGCTAGCCAGAAAAACCAGTGACTTGGCAGAATTTAAG
The DNA here is from genome assembly GCA_036873155.1 of Biomphalaria sudanica. Classification (NCBI taxonomy): domain Eukaryota; kingdom Metazoa; phylum Mollusca; class Gastropoda; family Planorbidae; genus Biomphalaria; species Biomphalaria sudanica. Next base: position 112,956 of record JAZGLO010006436.1, on the reverse strand, counting down.
TCATTGGTTAATATGCATGACTAAATGCATGACGCGTAGGACGTAATCATCTTCTTTTTTGAACTAACGTCTGTATTATATAAGATAAGATAAGAAAGTCTCAGACGTTCCTTAAGAACTAACGTTCTTGTTCTTGCTTGCGAAGCTTGGACGTTAGCTTCAGAATTAGAAAGTATAACCCTAGCAATGGAACTGAGATGGCAGAATTTAAGTCATTGGTTAATATGCATGACTGAATGCATGACGCGCAGGACATAATCATCTTCTTTTTTTGAAGTAACGTCTGTATTATATTAGATAAGATAAGAAGATAAGACGCTATAGAAGGGATCCTAGGTATCACCTACAAAAAAAATGAGAAGATTCGTAAAATGATAACAATGGCGATTGGGCCTTACGATGACCTGCTGACCACTGTCAAAAAAACGCAAACTAAAACTTTGTGGCCGTATCGCAAGGTACGCAGAGCTCAAAAAGATCTTTCTTCAGGGAACAGTACCAGGTAAAAAGAGGCAGACAGAGCAAGTGATGTTGAGACAGAAAATACATTCTATTTAAAGCAAAAGACAGATGAATGCAGAGTAGGGGGGCAGGGGAGGGTGAAGCTAAGGCAGCGGGCAGGATCCGGCCTACCAAACCACCAGGAAATCATCCTAATATCATGCTTTACAATTAGTCTACGTCAAACCCTGAAGGTTAAAGTTGATAGGTCAATAAAATGTAATGATCTGTACAATGCTTGCAAATGTTTATCTGTTAATGACATCTATCTATATATAGATATTGTGACGAAATACGTCCTCTCAATACAGAACTGACCAGTGCGGAACTACCCCCCCCCTATTTTACCACTAGTTAGCATTGTATAGCCCTTTTTAACACTAAACCGACACAGTATAGAACACAAACATCCTTTTACAACAAGGTAAGATCCAACCCCCAAATTATAGGCCATAAACACACATCCCAAGTTACACCCAAACGCCGAAACAAACGTACGCAGCCGTTAAGTTCAGGAGCATTAAAATTGAAAGTTTTACAAAAATAAGGGTGACCGCACGGATTGTAACAGCTATAGAGGCATTTCACTTCTTAGCATAGTTTGGAAGGCTTATGCCAGAGTAGTATTGAAGCGACTACAGATCTTGGCAGAACGAGTTTACCCAGAATCGCAGTGTGGCTTTAGGGCCGGTAGATCCACAACAAATATGATCTTCTCCCTGCGACAGCTACAAGAGAAAAGCAGAGAACAAAGGCAGCCCCTCTTTATAGCTTTTATTGACCTGACCAAGGCGTTTGACCTTGTCAGCAGAACCGTTTTGTTTGCCGTATTAGAGAGAATCGGCTGTCCAAACAAGCTACGGAAACTAGTGTCAGCTTTTCATGAAAACATGCAGGGCACCGTACAGTTTGACAGCTCCGCCTCTAGGCCATTCTCCATCAAGAGCGGAGTAAAACAAGGATGTGTTCTGGCTCCAACAATATTCGGCATCTTCTTTTCAGTTGTACTCACCAGCGCATTCAAATCCCTGGAAGATGGAATATATATCCACAGTAGATCCGATGGAAAGCTATTTAATCTGGCACGCCTTAAAGCCAAAACGAAGAGACGGCGTATCTTGATTAGAGAACTGCTGTTCGCAGATGATGCCGCACTAATATCTCATTCACAAGAAGGATTACAGAGGCTTGTGAGTGCACTGGCAGCTGCTTGTCAAGAGTTTGGCCTCACAATTAGCCTCTCCAAGACTGAAATCATGGCACAAGATGTTGCAGAAATACCAGTGATACACATTGGAAATCACACACTTACGGTGGTGCAGGAGTTCACATACTTGGGAGCAACAATAGCCAGCGACCTAAACTTAGACACTGAGTTGACCAAAAGAATAGGGAAGGCTTCTGCAGCAATGGCAAAACTCTCTAAGCGTGTGTGGAAAAATACCAAATTGACCACGGCAACAAAAATCCTTGTCTACAATGCCTGCATTCTGAGCACACTTCTATATGGCAGTGAGAGCTGGGCAACTTACATGCGTCAAGAGCACAGATTAAATAGCTTCCACTTACGCTGCCTGCGACGCATACTGTGCATCTCCTGGAGGGATCGTGTCACCAACCAGGAAGTTTTGACATGGGCCAACATACAAAGTATCTATGCTCTCCTTCAACAGAGAAGACTACGCTGGCTCGGTCATGTCACTCGCATGCCAGATGGAAGAATCCCTAAAGACATCCTGTACGCTGAGCTAGCAGAGGGAGCCAGACCCAAAGGCCGACCAAGACTAACTTACAGAGATGTCTGCAAGCGAGACATGAGAGCCATGGGTATCAACCAAAGTATGTGGGAAGATATAGCCCAAGACCGGACAGCATGGAGACAGAGTGTACGTGCTGGTACGAACTTTGCTGAATGCAAAAGAAATGAAGCTGCATCGGTCAAGAGAAAGAAAAAGAAAGCTGCCCTGTCAGTGAGCCCTAGGACAGATGAATATAAATGCTCAAACTGTGGCAAACTCTGCCGATCCAGAATTGGCTTGATCATTCACTCCAGATTCTGCCCCGTCTCAAGACCTAACCAAAGCCGGTGACTCATCTGGGCGCATCCATTGTCTTACGAGACAGAAGGAGCCATATATATAAGATCCAACCCCCAAATTATAGGCCATAAACACACATCCCAAGTTACACCCAAACGCCGAAACAAACGTACGTAGCCGTTAAGTTCAGGAGCATAAAAATTGAAAGTTACGCCCCAAACGCCGAAACAAAAGCACGCAACCGTGAAGTCCAGGGACATTAAAATTTGGTGTCCACGTACATCCCTTTGAGTCGACACTCCTAACGACCAGGGCTATTCAAATCGTTCCCGTCCGCTGTACCATCGAGCGATGGTCCAGCCTGATAATTGTTGCATGGTTCCTCTTTCATCCTCCTTCGTCCCCCCCCCCGGGTTAAAGAAGTCAGGAGGTGAGTGAGCCCCAAATGAAAAGATCGGTCCAATTTGACAATTCTAAACTCAAAAGACTCGCTGGCCATTGGATCGTCACTACTCTTAACGTACCGCTCGGGAACCTATAAAAGCCGGAGACGAAAGTTTCAGGTTAATGCCATTCTAGATCAGAATCACTGAGAAGTCAGAAGACTCTCAAGTCAACGATTTATTTGGGAACTTGTGTAAGGCAAAGCGGGTGAGTTGGAAAAACTTTATCATTATTACTTAGTGTGTCTTCGCCTGTAACATTTATATTCATGTATCATTACCATGTTAACACCGGTTTACTTCCAAATATTACATTTGTAAATCTCTATGAATATGTGTTCCTCATGTACTCGTCAATGCTGACTGCACTCCCAACGGTGGACATCCACCTTACAATTTAGTTAATCCTAATGTCTATTTATGCATTTGTTATTTATTCATATCCATATTCATCTGGACCTACTCACGTCTAGATCATTTCCTTACCTGTGCATATGTATTGTATATGTGCACATTTATATACATTATAATTATGCTTGTTTCTGCTATGCACATACTGTGCTGTTACCATGCATCTCTAGGCCCGAGAATCAGTCTCGTGTGCCCACCCCACTAGTTTCGGCTTGTTGGCCGGCAGAGTTATGTGCCTTTTTCCACCCCCCCCCTCCCCTTCCATTCTTCTTGTCACGGTCCTCTGGTCACGAGCGACCGTGGACTTGTTTACCTGTGGGTCAATGAGGTGCATCCTGCTACAACCCCGTAATATGGTCCCCCTGTTTCCCTTCTCATTTATGCCCTTGTACATTTATAGATGTATTTGTATTATTATTATTGTATTATTTGTACATCAATTATTACTAGACCTAGTAAAATGTTGTTGACAAGTATCTTAGCCTGAGGGAGACGCTCCTACCCAGGATCCGCCCCCTCGCCAACCAGCCTGTATGGTTTAATAATTCAGGCTCCTCTCATGTCTCATTTCATAGCCTCCTACACCAGGGCTGGCATGTTTGGTTGCCTGAAGGCAGACCTCAGCAGCTCTCCACACATTCCCGTTGAGGGTGAGTCACTCATCACCCTCGGCTAAGAACTGAAGGCATTCCAGGCTGAAGTCCCAGGACCGGTCTGCAACTACCACGGGAGTAAGCCCACTGCGTGGCATCCTCATATTCATCAAACCAGTGCCTGCCTACTCGCAGGGCACCAGCAACTGGCTACAACTCAACGGAGCCTCAACTTACCCAACCCCGAAGGAGAACCTTGAATAACAGATAAGTGAGAGACAGCCGAATAAGCAAACCATAGACGAATCTTTATGAGCAACATCCCAGTGATGATATTATCTGAAACGTTATCATACAATCCTAAATCATTCTGTACATCCCAGCCTCACTCACTGATTGTATTTCCTCTTAATTAATCTTTATTAAGTAATTGTTCTTCCACAAAATCAATAAGATTTGCGTTTTGCTTGTGCCTGTCTATGTGCCTATATAATATCAACCAAATATTTACCACGTTGTGGCTCTAAGGCTTTACCCCTAGGAGTCGCAGGCCATCGTCCACTTCGGGAAGTGCAAACGAACCGATCGGCGGACTTTTTCCACCACAGATATATAACAGACTTTTGATTATCTCCTTTCTGTTACCGTGCATCCATTAGCCCGCCTTCGCTGAGGTCACTAAACAACGAAATAAAGACTTCCATGTGGATGACTCCCTATTCGTGTGGTTATGCGCTCTGGACTTACATCTCGATAGTGCCGGGTTCGAACATTGCCCGCTGCCATCCTGCTGAAGGTTTGGGTTAGGGTGTAATCTTCTTCAATTCTGAAGAGACATTTCAAACATGCAAAACATACATTTAGTGTGTGTAATAACATAGAATATATCCTGATATTGTACACATGTGTATTAATAATAATAAGGCTTTTCTTTGAGTCTGAAGATTAATGCAGTGTTTTCCGTGGCTACGCAGCCCCAGCTGCGACCTACATATTTTGCCACATCTAGCGCAGGCATTACCATTGTCCGCCGATGGTCGATTTAGATTTTCTTTTCGCCGTCTACATCTGTCCTCGGCAGCGGGTTTTCTTTTCGTCCTGTATTGCTTGTTTTGTAAAATGTTTGACATGTTTCGGATGTTCCTTCAGAGTTGAAGATAATTACTTCCTAGTCCAAACCTCCCGCAGGAAGACGGGGGATGGGAGCGGGCAGGGTTGGAACCCGGGACCATCGATGAATCTGAACGACATTCCAGGGCGCAAACCGCACGACCAGGCAGCCCTCGAATATGACAATTACGAAATAGGACTATAATGACATTATCTCCACCTCCATGCTTCCAAATACTAAAATAAAGATTATCGACCCCTGAAAGTTTTTAATCTTAAAAGAAATAAACAATGGTAAAGTTGTATTAGCAACTGTTCTAAATTACTTATAATGATGTTTTTCATGTATGTACAAAACATATCCTTTTTTTTTTTTTTTTTTTTTCTTTTTTTTTTTTTTTCCTTTTCTCTTTTTTTTTTTTTTTTTTTTTTTAGGATACCTCAGCTTTTTAGCTTTTGACTACAGGTGTCGAGCTTAGTACATCCTAGGAATCCTTGGGCTTTGCCTCTTTTCTTTGCCTCTTTTTTGGGTATTGCCTCTTTTTTGGGCTCTTGGCCTCTTTATCCTGAATATAGTTTATAATGTGTGCAGTGGTTGAAAGTAAAATTAATTTTTTTGGTTAGAAGTTCAATAAATTACTGTTTTAAAAATGGTTTCGGCAGAAGGAAAAAGTGTTGTGACACGGTTACTGTGTGTGGTCAACCGTGACACACTGTGGGTATCGGAGAGTTAGGGGGACTTGCGGGAAGTGACGAGTGCGTTGAAAAAAAATATACAGAATAAAGTCATCTAGTGGAGTTGGTTATCTGTAGATAATGTGAGCCTTGTAAATCTGTTCTGTTTGAATGCTGCACACTACAAGTCAGTTGATACTTCAAAGGATTTGTTTCTTCACAGAAAGCTTCTTTGAACACCCCAAACTCTATTTCTTTACCATCACCAACACAAAATTAATGGCTTAAGAGGCTCGAATCCTTTCTTCCAAAAGCCCTGGGCATAAACGCTGCGGTTGTGGGCAATGCAAGTATGTGACCATATAGGACAAAAGCATGGATTTCATAGATTAAACCTTCTACCAGAGGCGTGGCTAGGGTGGGAGAGGAAGGGGAAGAATTTGAAAATCCCCCCAAATGAGTGTTTTTTACATTAAATATTAAAATATTTTGCAAAATGCAAGGGACCCCAAAGATGTCAAGACCCCCGGGCCTCCAAATGATGGCAAATTCCTAGCTACGCCACTGCCTTCTACGCATTAAATTAAAAGAAATTAAGAGATTTCTAAATTACGTACCAATAAATATCTATTAAGAGATTATGTAATCCTCATACAGGTGACCAAAGGTAAGCTTTAATGAGGTCGCTCACCTGCGAAACCACATGCGCAAACTCACCCTCGTAATGTACGTTCAACAAATACCTGGCCCAAAAATGTTTACAAAATACTTACATTAAACCCGCCAACATGCCTGGTTGGTATTTGGCTGCAATGAGACCAAGTATTTCCAGATGGACGGACTTTAAAATTTGGCTTCACTTATCTCTTCAAGCTTTGAATCGCGTCTCGCGAGACATCTCCGAATTTCACAGACACAAACACACACACCACATGACGTCTTCTTTATATCCAACAGAATGTAGGTCAGTGCAGTTATTTAACCGGAAATAACAAACTCGATATGGACCAGTAAACAATTTTTTTAATCAATTTTCGCACTTGTTTTTTCTTTTTCTAAACAAAGCTAAGGAAATATTATAATTTTAAAACTCCCTTCATTTGTTAATATATACAAACTGACGAAAATAAAATTACCTAATTTATGGATCCAAATGTGTAATTTGCTTGGTAATTTGATAATTTCTGAATCGCTCGGTTAGTATTATTTTTTAAAATGATGAATATATGAAACAAATCCTAGAATGAAATTTAGTTAAAATTATAACAAAAATAGATTACTTTAAACATTTAGAATGTAAAATAGTAGCGCTTAGTAAGATAATGAAGCAAACACGCTTGTTTCTTGTGACCAAGTATAATGTCATATGATAAAGTCCTGTCTTCTGCCTATGATAAAATATCTGTCATAGGTTTTAGTCGGACGTAAGCCACCCCCAACAGCTGGGCCCGTGCGTTACAGCACGAGAAAGAGACAGACTAGGCAGGAAATCCAGCATGCAAGGGGAGGAACCCAGACTGCGGTCGTTCCCCACGCAGAGTTTTTTCCCCCTCCACATTTTTTTGTTTTTCTTTTCAGTTCGTGAGTTCGACTTGGAATACAACCTGATGAGCTAGCGTTGATGTGGATGTGGGGAGGTGGGGTGGGTGTGTATAAGTGAGGAGGGTCTAAGAGTGTGTGTGTGGGGGATGTGTGGCTGTGGGAGGGCGTGTGGAGGAAACATGATTTTCAGACATTCGCAATTATGCCATAATTTCCATAAATAAAGATCTTGTGGATAAAAATAAAATAAAAGTAAAAACCAAATTCAGTTTTAGGCAACCGAAGAAATATTTAGAAAAAAAAAAATATTTTGAAAGTTCATTTCCTTTTCGTATAAAGTGAATTCTGGGAGAGATGTAAAAAAAATAATTCGAAACTAAGTCTCGGTGTTAAGCGTGTGAGGTTAGTAGATTCCTTAGTACACACATATATCTACTCCTTCAAGGTCGAAGATGAGCACATTTCTAATTTCGTATGGACTGGAAGATGGCTGTAAAGTCCAATACTCGCTTTAGATGAGAATGTGGAGATGAGAATGTGGAGATGAGAATGTGGAGATGAGAATGTGGAGATGAGAATGTGGAGATCAGAATGTGGAGATGAGAATGTGGAGATGAGAATGTGGCTTGCGCAATGAAAGTTTATTAAAGTAAGGGAGATTTGCGCTGCATCAGCCTCACTCTCTCGCCCCTTGCCACCTGGATCCAGTGGCAGAACAGAGTCCAGACAACTTGAGCTGGTTTGGGGTGCAGTGGATGACCAGTGTGCTCTACATGTCCCACAGTGCTCCAAAACGTTCCAAGGCGTTTGCTTGGTGACGCCTGATGGCCCTGGTAGTCCAATTCGACTTGAGCGCCATGCAGCCGCAACTAGACTTCACATGCTGGTGGTGGACAGAGACCATAGTTTCACCAGATACTAGCTTTGGCTAACCCTCACCTGGTTTGGCCCGTCAGTCGAGACGGTTTGCGTTGTGTGGCCGTTGCCCCATGCGGACAACTGCTTGGAGCCACAGGTGAGTGCTGGGCTCCGAGTGGAGACCAAGGTCAATGAGCTGTTCAGAGAGCCCGACTGCCCAGTGGATAGAGGTTCTCCTACAGAACCCCATACACTCACTGTACACACATACAGACTCACTGTTGCCCTTTTTTGCCCTATTAATATGGAAACCAAAGGTATCCAAGCCAACTTCAAAAAGGTTCTGCAAACTTAATCATTGTGGTGGCCAAAAAAGCTTCTCTTACACTTCAACCAAGTGATCGAACTCATTGAATATCTTCTCTGCAAGTTCACTTTCACCTATTCTTTAGTCTGGTTAACCGTTGGGGCACTACACATGATCTGCGGACAGACTCTGCTCTATTCTGTCTTTTTCCTTGGATAGAATCTCTTTCAATGACAGGCCCGTCCATTCTTTTATGTTGTCCCTCCATCGCTTTCTTTGTCTGCCTCTTCTTTTTTTCCTGGTGTTGTTCCCTGAAGGAAGTTTTTTTTTGAGCCCTGAAGACCTTGTGATATGGTCATAAAGTTTTAGATTGCGTTTCTTTACAATAGTTAGAAGGTCGTGGTGCCCGATCGCTGTTGAAATCCTGTATTAACTCTTTCTCTCCTACCTGACGATACCAGCGTTGGTTCCACCAGAATGTGGTAAATAATTACGGAGAGAAAGAGTTAAATATCTTTGTTTGTGATGCGGTCTTTCTATATGATAACTATATAGGATCTCTGTAACATTTCAATATTGAGACTACCAGTTATCAAATGTTTTTGTGTCTCTTTTTGATGTATCTCTCGGTAATTAGAAATTATTTGGATGAGGAGACAGAATGTCGTTTTATTATTTCGCTCTTGTCAATAATAAACTTGTTTTTCATCTGAGATTTTGATATGACGCCATACAGCACAAAGTGTTAATGACCTTTTAGAAGTGTCCCTTACAGTATCTTGTCCACTGCATGTCCATTAATATATTAAAGGAGGCCTTAACTTACTTGACCTAGTCCTTTAGACTCGAAGTTGGATCACCTTGCTTCAAGAGTACGCCATTGGACTTTGTTCTGGTCAATGTCCCTCCGCTGGGTCCATGTCCACCCTGCCGTCTTTGCCCTTGGTCAACTGATGGTCTACTGATCTTCTTCATGTTTGCATTGTTATTCTGGCCTTTGTATTCCCCTGTGGTTTCTAGTCTGGGCCTATTTTGCATTGCTTTCTGTAGTTTTGTGTAAATGTATGCCCAATCAACCATTACCTGTCCATGGCCATTATTCAATTTACGGAGTCTTCACTGACCACTGCATAATTTATGAAGATCTCACTGACCACTGCATTATTAACGGAGATCTCACAGACAACTACGTGGTCCGTTTACATACCACTGACCACTGCATTATTTACGAAGATCTCACTGACCACTGCATAATTTATGAAGACCTCACTGACCACTGCATTATTTACTGAGATCTCACTGACGACTGTATGTTTCTCTACTACGCACTGTCCAATGCATAATTTACGGTGACCTCCATGACCACTGCATGATGTAGAAGGTAACAAGTACACAGAATAATTTAATAATAATAATAATAATAATAACCTTTATTGTCCGTATGGTAATTTGTCTTGCAAATTGTCCATTACACCAAACAAAAAACATTATAACTATAAGAAACCAAAATGTACAAAATTTACACCAGACGCACTCATAATTTACATGTGACATTACATTAAGAAGACCTAACCATAAACTGCAAAATTTAAGAAGACCTTCTTTCCCGGTGCATTATTGAAGAAGACCTAAATGTCCACTGCATAAATTAAAGTGGCAGTTTCGTCCACTGCCAAATTTAAAACTACTTTGTCCAGTGCCAGAATTATCTTCCTTGTTCTATTTTCGGAATGGATTCTCTGAGCGTGTTCCCTCGTCAAGAAACCAGTCAGACATAGCTTGCCCAGATCTAGCATTCATTTCTAAGAACTTACATAAAGAAAACATTTATTGAGTTGAGCGTCATTTCATGTGAGCATATCTAACTTGCGGCTGTTTCATTGAGTAGCTTTATGAATGGTATAGGAAGATTCAGATACTGAGTTTTTATAGAGATTTAAAATAACATACGAAGTTGCTGATAAAAATGACTAGAGTAACAACTTTAGTAAAATCACTGAACTTAGAGACACTTCAGGACAGAAGAATAAAAAGTAAAGTAGCAATTATACATAAAACTCTTCACCATAATTTACAAATAGAAAAACAAAACTAGATGAATTACTCAGAAAGACTCAAAGATAGAGGAGCAAGTCTCGTTCAAGAGCTCCTTATCTTATAAAATACAGACGTTACTTCAAAAAAAAAGATGACGATTACGTCCTACGCTTGTTCCTGGGTCAATCTATTCGTGCATGTTGACCAATGACTTACATTTTTGCAAAGCCTTTGGTTTTCCTTGCTGACTCAGGCAACCCATTCCATGCTCTCATAGCACAATGGCTCAACAGACAAAAGGATAGGTCAAGGTGAAATTGAAGGGTGAAGGTGAAGGTTATCGACACTTCCTTTCCTTTGCACACCGGATACACCAAAAATCTAGTTATTTTTTTGTTACTTGTTTCTTTCCGGTATGGAAATCTCTAACACTGTAATTTAATATTCATACTACATACGAACTAGTGACGCCAAGATATACAAGCAACTAGTCAGATCGAAAGCATTGCCGTTAACTATTAACCACAAGTCAGACCATTGAAAGAAACAATCTAATGAGAAAGAAAAGAAGAGAGATTATTATATCGATTTATATTGTAAACATATTTTTCAGACCTTTTTTGTTTCTAACAGCACATTGTAACTAACTTAATAAAGGAACTTACAGTCGTTCTTCTATATTCAATATCTAAATCTCAGTAAGAGAAGGAGACAAATTAACTGTAAAAGATCACACAAAATATTCAGGGAAAGGTTAACCAAAAACTGTCTAAACGTTCAGTAGTTATATATAAATCGTAAGTATAAAAACAATGTCACATTGTCGTAAACAGAGAGACAGTGGGGAAAAAAGGTAGCGATTGGTTGTGAATGATGCAACATAGGTGACATTATCGTCAGCGCTCTTAGTTAGGAGAGACGACTCCAGAACGTGAGACTGAACGGTTGTGTTATTGTAGTGAGTTAGATTTTATTCCGAAACATTATTACTAAGGTTTGACACATTTATTTGCTCTAATATTAACTTGATCTTGTCTAAAGTATAATGGACATTAATGTTTATATTGCTCACCAGGAATGTATTCAAGTTATTAGAAGTTTTATTACTTCTACAGCAGTTTAGCTGTCTCCCAGCAGATTGGTGCTACAGGTCTACGACCGTCTATAACAACTAGAAGCCTACAACAAATTTCCATGCGTTATACACGCACATAACACACACAGAGAGACTAAACACGCACACACCTAACTCATAACATGCACACAACACACACTCAACAAAAAAAACTCTCACACAACACATTAAAGACAAAGACACACGTACAACACCCATATAACGCACACACACACACACACACACACACACATTAATTGCACAATTTTCTAAAGTTGCCTTAATAGGAAATTTCTTTTTCTGCTGTATTTATAAAAGAAAGGGAAACGTTAAAAAAAATGGTGGGGGGGGGGGGGAAAGCTGAATAGAAAAAAAAAAAAGACTGCGCAAGGTTACGTAGGGTTAATGTGCGATTAAAGAGCGTTACCTGCTGAAAGACTCATCTACCTGGGGTGGTGATACGGCTTCAGATGATACCCAAATTGACAAAATGGGTGATAAAAGGACAAGCAAGGGAGAAAAGGAAAGTTTTGATTTGTCGAACAGATTGCAAACACACTTCTCATTTCATTCGAGTCTTGCAGAGGCTCTCAAAAGGTAGATCCAAACACACTTCTCATTTCATTCGAGTCTTGCAGAGGCTCTCAAAAAGTAGATCCAAACACACTTCTCATTTCATTCGAGTCTTGCAGAGGCTCTCAAAAAGTAGATCCAAACACACTTCTCATTTCATGCGAGTCTTGCAGAGGCTCTCAAAAAGTAGATCCAAACACACTTCTCATTTCATGCGAGTCTTGCAGAGGCTCTCAAAAAGTAGATCCAAACACACTTCTCATTTCATTCGAGTCTTGCAGAGGCTCTCAAAAAGTAGATCCAAACACACTTCTCATTTCATTCGAGTCTTGCAGAGGCTCTCAAAAGGTAGATCCAAACACACTTCTCATTTCATGCGAGTCTTGCAGAGGCTCTAAAAAAGTAGATCCAAACACACTTCTCATTTCATTCGAGTCTTGCAGAGGCTCTCAAAAAGGTAGATCCAAACACACTTCTCATTTCATGCGAGTCTTGCAGAGGCTCTCAAAAGGTAGATCCAAACACACTTCTCATTTCATGCGAGTCTTGCATAGGCTCTCAAAAGGTAGATCCAAACACACTTCTCATTTCATGCGAGTCTTGCAGAGGCTCTCAAAAGGTAGATCCAAACACACTTCTCATTTCATTCGAGTCTTGCAGAGGCTCTCAAAAAGTAGATCCAAACACACTTCTCATTTCATTCGAGTCTTGCAGAGGCTCTCAAAAGGTAGATCCAAACACACTTCTCATTTCATTCGAGTCTTGCAGAGGCTCTCAAAAGGTAGATCCAAACACACTTCTCATTTCATGCGAGTCTTGCATAGGCTCTCAAAAGGTAGATCCAAACACACTTCTCATTTCATGCGAGTCTTGCAGAGGCTCTCAAAAGGTAGATCCAAACACACTTCTCATTTCATGCGAGTCTTGCAGAGGCTCTCAAAAAGTAGATCCAAACACACTTCTCATTTCATTCGAGTCTTGCAGAGGCTCTCAAAAAGTAGATCCAAACACACTTCTCATTTCATGCGAGTCTTGCAGAGGCTCTCAAAAAGTAGATCCAAACACACTTCTCATTTCATTCGAGTCTTGCAGAGGCTCTCAAAAAGTAGATCCAAACACACTTCTCATTTCATTCGAGTCTTGCAGAGGCTCTCAAAAAGTAGATCCAAACACACTTCTCATTTCATGCGAGTCTTGCAGAGGCTCTCAAAAAGTAGATCCAAACACACTTCTCATTTCATTCGAGTCTTGCAGAGGCTCTCAAAAGGTAGATCCAAACACACTTCTCATTTCATTCGAGTCTTGCAGAGGCTCTCAAAAGGTAGATCCAAACACACTTCTCATTTCATTCGAGTCTTGCAGAGGCTCTCAAAAGGTAGATCCAAACACACTTCTCATTTCATGCGAGTCTTGCAGAGGCTCTCAAAAGGTAGATCCAAACACACTTCTCATTTCATGCGAGTCTTGCAGAGGCTCTCAAAAGGTAGATCCAAACACACTTCTCATTTCATTCGAGTCTTGCAGAGGCTCTCAAAAGGTAGATCCAAACACACTTCTCATTTCATGCGAGTCTTGCAGAGGCTCTCAAAAAGTAGATCCAAACACACTTCTCATTTCATTCGAGTCTTGCAGAGGCTCTCAAAAAGTAGATCCAAACACACTTCTCATTTCATTCGAGTCTTGCAGAGGCTCTCAAAAAGTAGATCCAAACACACTTCTCATTTCATGCGAGTCTTGCAGAGGCTCTCAAAAAGTAGATCCAAACACACTTCTCATTTCATTCGAGTCTTGCAGAGGCTCTCAAAAAGTAGATCCAAACACACTTCTCATTTCATGCGAGTCTTGCAGAGGCTCTCAAAAAGTAGATCCAAACACACTTCTCATTTGATGCGAGTCTTGCAGAGGCTCTCAAAAAGTAGATCCAAACACACTTCTCATTTCATGCGAGTCTTGCAGAGGCTCTCAAAAAGTAGATCCATACACACTTCTCATTTCATGCGAGTCTTGCAGAGGCTCTCAAAAAGTAGATCCAAACACACTTCTCATTTCATTCGAGTCTTGCAGAGGCTCTCAAAAGGTAGATCCAAACACACTTCTCATTTCATGCGAGTCTTGCAGAGGCTCTCAAAAAGTAGATCCAAACACACTTCTCATTTGATGCGAGTCTTGCAGAGGCTCTCAAAAAGTAGATTTAAACACACTTCTCATTTCATGCGAGTCTTGCAGAGGCTCTCAAAAAGTAGATCCAAACACACTTCTCATTTCATGCGAGTCTTGCAGAGGCTCTCAAAAAGTAGATCCAAACACACTTCTCATTTCATTCGAGTCTTGCAGAGGCTCTCACAAAGAAGATCCAAACACACTTCTCATTTCATGCGAGTCTTGCAGAGGCTCTCAAAAAGTAGATCCAAACACACTTCTCATTTCATTCGAGTCTTGCAGAGGCTCTAAAAAAGTAGATCCAAACACACTTCTCATTTCATGCGAGTCTTGCAGAGGCTCTCAAAAAGTAGATCCAAACACACGTCTCATTTCATTCGAGTCTTGCAGAGGCTCTCACAAAGTAGATCCAAACACACTTCTCATTTCATGCGAGTCTTGCAGAGGCTCTCAAAAAGTAGATCCAAACACACTTCTCATTTCATTCGAGTCTTGCAGAGGCTCTAAAAAAGTAGATCCAAACACACTTCTCATTTCATGCGAGTCTTGCAGAGGCTCTCAAAAAGTAGATCCAAACACACTTCTCATTTCATTCGAGTCTTGCAGAGGCTCTCAAAAAGTAGATTTAAAACACACTGCTCTTTTCATTCAAATCTTTAAGAAGCTCTCAAAAAGTAGATTTAAAACACACTGCTCTTTTCATTCAAATCTTTAAGAAGCTCTCAAAAAGAAGATTTAAAACACACTGCTCTTTTCATTTAAGTCTTTAAGAGGTTCTCAAAAAGTAGATTAAAAACACACCACTCATTTCATTCAAGTCTTGCAGAGGCTCTCAAAAAGTAGATTTAAAATACAATGCTCTTTTCATTCAAGTCTTTAAGAGGTTCTCAAAAAGTAGATCCTATATATTTTAAATGGTTCTTCAAACAAAGGATACTCTACTTACCAATGTGTCAATCTTACTGGGCATGCTAATCAGAGACTCTATAAAGTCACTTGTTTTCCTGGCTGATTCAGGCAAACCATTCTCTAATAGCACTAGGAAAGAAGGAGCCCTTGTGCAAATGTGTAAGCTTTAGTGCTTTAATGTAGACATTAACAAGAGAAAAACAATAAAAAATACTTTTTAAAAAATTTAATATCTCCTTCATGCCACTTTTTGTTTTTTCTCTTAAAAACAAAGAATGTTAGATTAAAAATATTGTAATAAACCTGGTGGTGACACAGATGGGGCTTGTGGTGTGTGTAGACAGCCGACGCAAATCGCCCCAGGCCAACGCTAGACGAGCGGTCAACCGTGACGAGTTACGACGGTCAGCCAAGACAGTTCGGGAAGGATCGGTGTTGTGATTAGAGCTCAGGAGCGTGATCGACTGGAAGGCTCGAGCGATGTTTCCGTCCGGTTCTGGAAGGCCAGCAGGGACCCTATTCTGCCTCAGCGTGGCACTCGGGTGGAAACGATTACTTGAGGAAGTGATTAGGCTAAATGAATAGCAAAACAAAACTCCTGTGGGAGTGTCCAAGGGAATGCGAGAGTTTTCCCATTGCACGGTGCTGAGTTGAAAGAGAGCTTCCACGTCCCTGTCGATAATCCATGCGCCGTTCCTCAAGGGACCGTTACACTAATGGCGAGTGCTACACGGTTAGCTTGGTGCAACATGCATTCTAGGCCATGCGCCCGGAGTGCCGGATATATCGGACATAGCAATGCTTTACACAGACATTGATTTGGCGCTCTTCCAGACAGATCGGTTGGTTCAAGCAGGCTTACACGCCTAGAGTTGGAAGAGCATTCGGTTCAACACTTTTGACAATCACACGGGACCCTATATAAAGAGCGGAGGTGTCACAGTCAAGACGGTTAAGAACACGGTTCACTACAGCCCGGTTCAATACTGACCGGTAGACTACAACGTAGTCCAGTGTGGTTCAGCGGTGTGGTTCTGTACGGAGCATTACGACGGTTCAGTGCGGAGTACTGTCAAGTTCAATCAAGACGAACTGCGTCTTAGTCTGCGATCGAGTCCGACACAACGAGACCAGTGTGTGAAGCCAGTTCTGAACAGTCGAACCCAGTGCAAGCCCGGAACGAGACGGCGAGGCCAGTGCAAGAGTTGAAACGTCAGTACGGTTGTCCACGAGGAAATACTTGTACAGACTGTGTTACGTGTAGCCAATGGTACAGTATTGGCTATGATTATTGGACATTAAACCTTTACTTTATTTTGGGGCCCTGAGTTGTCAAGTTTTTTAAGTTGATGGTGTCGTGTGGTGCAGTTTGCAGAGAGCCTGGATAGTGAGATTCATTCAATATAATGGAACTTTTTTTTTATTTTTTTACCCCTCGAGCATCCCTTTTTTTCTCTAGGGAAAGAATTCTGCCTAAGTGAATGTATAGATCTATTACACCTTATAGTACACCAATGATCGGTCTTTGGATCTAGACTGACAAAACGAAGCGCAAAATGTTTATATGAACATTAATAGATTAAACTCTTCAGTCAGAAAAGCCTTGCATTCGGAAAATCCCGAAAGTGATAGTCATTATCAGAACGCGATAGTCCTTTCCAAAACCGATGTTGGATATAGACCTAGATTTCTAGCCAAATTTAAATTTATTTTTCTTGAAAAATTATAACGGTCAAACCAGAGTTTTCCCCGTATGGCCAACGAGTTAGTGATTCTTTTGTTAACGATTTATACCAACTTTTTAATTTCAAGGAAAGTCGTTAGAGCCGTTTATTACATCAGCTTCCAATTTCCTCCATCCATGAAGTTATGACTTGAATAGAGGTGTTGTAAGAAATAAGTTTGATCCAAACGTATGAAATTCAAACCAAGGTGAAGGGCTGAGGGGAATGGAAAACAGGCTGTAAACAAATCTTGTGTGGTGCCCCAATGGTTCAACAGACTTCAGGATAGGTGAAGGTGAAGACATGGGTACATTTATAAGTTCATGTTTCAAACCTTATAGGCCAGACGATGTAAAGGTCATCTGTTAATTATGGTCCACGATTGAGGAGGGTGTCATGCAGGGCCGGTCCTACAGATTGCGGGACGTCTATGCATTTTACATTTTAGTCACACTTTACTAAGTACAAAATCACGCTGAAATGAACTTTACAAGCCATCTACAATAGAAGAGAGTTTTCTAACAAAAAGCCGATTAACATTCAGATCTGCCATTTAGATTTACTATCGACTAGCAAAATATCGCTTTTTGATTTTTTTTTAAGAGATCGAGATAGATTTAGATCTATATTTACATGACAATTACATGACAATTACATGACAATTACATGACAATTACATGACAATTACATGACAATTACATGACAATTACATGGCAATTACATGACAATTACATGGCTATTACATGGCAATGACATGACAATTACATGACAATTACATGACAATTACATGACAATTACATGACAATTACATGACAATTACATGGCAATTACATGGCAATGACATGACAATGACATGACAATTACATGGCAATGACATGACAATGACATGACAATTACATGACAATTACATGACAATTACATGACAATTACATGACAATGACAGTCAATGAAGTATTGGGACTTCTGTTTTGGTTTAAATTCGCCTTATTATTTTTATTAAATGGGTTTTTTTCAATCGCGAGTAGGATTGGCTTTTTCCATATTGAATGAAACCCCCCAAAATGACAATTTGTCTATTTTACAGGACATTTTTATGAGTTTTCAGGATATTTGAATAATTTCAGAAGATTTCCAGGAGCTCCTGGAAAACCAGGAGGCAGCGGAAACCCTGATAAAAGTTAAAATGGTTTAATTTAATAATTTACAAATAGAGTAAGCACGGGGCCTATGAAAGTGCGGGGTCCACTGCGGCCGCATAGGTTGCAGGGCCTTAAGGCCGGCCCTGGTGTCATGTGGCTAACTAAAAAACCAAGCGTCTTTTTTTTCTCCATTAGAGTTTGCTGGACTCAATTTTGTCGAATTCAAAAATCCCAGTCTTCAAGGATTCGAACCCAAGACGCTGCATCTCGGAAGCCAAGCCCTAACCACTCAGCCACCAAGTTCTCATGTAGACGTCACGGAGTATATAAAAAGTGTCTCTTGAAATATTTGTAAACAAACTCGCGCCAGAAAGTGTTGATGTGTGTCTGGAAAGTCGCATTTTGTTGTCTTCCGTTGTCGTGACCTAAGTCGTAATCAAAGTCACTCCGTGTGTCAGCAGCCTTAGAGAGTACTTGACATACAATCCACACAGATGTTACACTACAGACGAAAGCTTCTCACAAATGATCAGAGATACCCCCCCACACACACACACACACAAAACAACAAACAACCAAAAAAAAAACACGGTACTCGGGCACATCCGGCCCCGATCTTATCCGGTCCCTCAACATGGCCGTATATCGACTTGAAAAGGCCCTAAGCTGAGATATGGGGCCCTTCATAAGTCTTATATTATATGTCAGTACTTAATATTTCTTGGAGGTCCTAAGCTATAGCTTGTATTGTCTACATTTAAATCTAGACCTCCTTTAAGCATTGACTCACATTGAAGCCACTTAGGTTCGATCCGACTTAGGTTCGATTCCACTTGCGTTCGATTCCACGTGCACTCTTCTATTTTCGGCAACGATGCGGTCTATGACCGAGTGTATCGGAAATACGAATGTTACCCTGACCTAATCGCCTTGAGCATCACTGGACTCCTTATAGAAGCCCCCGTCCTATTACACCTGTAATTATCTGTTCAATAATAAACAAGTGATCCAAAACAACCCTGTTGATGTAGAGAGTTGATACGTTAATCAGTACGAGTTGGTTGTGATGTCTGTCATCTTTGATTCGATTAATGGAAATGTCAGCGCAAGCACACACGCGCGCGCGCACACCCACGCACACTGTGTTGTATGTGGCACTCTTCAGACAAGGAGTTAGAGAGCGCTTTGGCAATAATGAAAGGAACTAATTTGGTTCCTGGACATTTTTCGGGACCCCTTCACTTTGTTTTTCAAGGGTCCAATTATTTGTTCATTTTACAGTCGTTCTTTCCTGATGGTCTCCCCTTTAATATATCTCCTCTCTGTGTCTTTTTCTCTCTGTCTCTCTCTCACTCTCTCTTTGTCTCTCACTCTCTCTCTCTTTCTCTCTCTGTCTTACTCTTTCTCTCTCTGTCTCTCTCTCTGTCTTTCTCTGTCTCTCTGTGTCTCTCTTTTCTGTCTCTCTCTGTGTCTCTCTCTCTCACTATCTCTTTCTTTCTCTCTCTGTCTCTCTCTCCCTCTCTCTCTCTTTCTCTCTCTGTCTCTCTCTCACTCTCTCTCTCTTTCTCTCTCTGTCTCTCTCTCCCTCTCTCTCTCTTTCTCTCTCTGTCTCTCTCTCTCACTCTCTCTCTTTCTCTCTCTGTCTCTCTCTCACTCTCTCTTTCTTTCTCTCTCTGTCTTTCTCTCTCTCTCTCTTTCTCTCGGTCTATCTCTCTCTCCCAGTCTTTGTAAGACTGCCTTTCTTTTTCTATCTCAGTATCTCTTTCTCTCGCTCTCTCTCTCTCTCTCTCTTTCTCTCTTTCTCTCCTCTTTCTTCTGCGCTTCTCCAAAGGTAATCCCTTAAGATCTCAGTATTTTGAACATTCAAGGATATGTTTTTGCAAAATAAATAATTATTCTTAGTTTTTTTTTCTTAATAAATTATTTATCAATTCGTAACATAAATTACATTTCTGAATTGTCAGCTTTACAACCTTTCTGAAATCTTTAACTTGAAAATATTAGAGAATTTATTAGCCGCAATTTGAGAAGACCGCTTTTAGTATGTTAAATGAAACCTGTTTTTGATGATCTTTATCTTATATAATACAGACGTTACTTCAAAAAAGAAGATGATTACGTCCTACGCGTCATGCATTTAGTCATGCATATTAACCAATGACTTAAATTCTGCCAAGTCACTGGTTTTTCTGGCTAGCTCAGGCAACCCATTCCATGCTCTAATAGCACTAGGGAAGAAGGAGTATTTGTACACATTTGTCCTAGCATATGGGACGAGGAATGTGCCTTTATCTTTGTGTCTTTCAAAGTATTTTATTAAATTTTGTTTTTGTATTTGAAGATTATGGTTCAGTGTTTTATGTATAATTGCTACTTTACTTTTGAGTCTTCTGTCCTGAAGGCTTTCTAAATTTAGTGATTTTACTAAAGGTGTTACTCTAGTCAAATATGAATATTCGTTTGTTATGAATCTCACTGCTCTATTTTCTGTTTGTTCCAGTTTCTTAATGTTTTCTTAAGTTGAGGGGTCCCAAACAGAGGATGCATATTCTATTATTGGCCTAACCAAGGTTAAATAACATTTTAGTTTTATGTTCTTATTTGATTTATAAAAATTTCTTTTAATAAACCCTAATGCTTTGTTGGATTTTTTTTATAGTTTCAATAATATGTGGATTCCATGACAGTTTTTCATTTATTATAACACCTAGGTATTTTGAGTTTTTAGTCTGTGTTACTGGTTTGCCATGAATAAGATAAGTGGAATTAATATGTTCTAGTTTTTTTTGTTACTCTTAACAACTGACATTTTTCTCGGTGGAAAGACATGCTCCAATTTGATTCCCATTTCTGTAATTCATCTAATTCTCTTTGTAAAATATCTGTGTCTTGTGTTGTTTTTATTGTTCTATATATTATGCAATCGTCTGCAAATAATCTGACTTTTGTTCCTGAACTAATGCAATTTGGTAAATCATTTATGTAAATTAAGAATAGTAGTGGACCTAAGACAGTTCCTTGAGGTACACAGGAGTTTACTGTTATTGGTGTTGATCTAGTAATTACATCTAATGATCTAGTATTTAATAAACACTATCTTTTGTTTGTTCTCAAAGCCCTTATTTTATAACTTTAAATAGATAACCCTGTTCGAATTCTGGTATATATATATATATATATATATATATATATATATATATATATATATATATATATATATATATATATATATATATATATTATATTGCTTTTCAAACACTCAAGTTAAGTGATCGTTCTTTTTACAAAGAGAATAGAATGAACGGCAATGGAGGAGGGTTGGAAAGGGGTGTGTTCAGATCGTGCTGTGTAACAGGAACCAGGCGAGAGAGTGAATGTTCAACTAGTTTGTCTTAAGTTACTTAGTAAGATGGCTGGACACAAGACTTGACCAGCACTAGCCTACAGCTGGCTTAAACTACAGAGTGGCCCACGGGAAAGACTAGATCCTAAAGTAGTGTAGTTTTCTCACCTTCCGTGACAGAGGCGTGCCTCAGGGTGTTGGCTAGTAGGTCAATAGCCCCATGCACCGGGGTCTTACGGGAGCCCCATAATAAAGAGAATCTTTGTCATCGACTGCCCCAGACTTGCTGATCTCCGTCTCGACAGCTCTGGGAAACCCAAAAGTCTCGATCTGTATGGCGACATTTATGCACTACGCAAAACAGCAGGGTTTCTGTCCAGGGCTTTTGCAAGAGAGGATTTGAGCCTCTCAAGCCCTCACTCTAATGGAGTTTGATGATGATGATGATGGTTGTCATCGTCAGCCCATCCTAGAAATATTAGTCGCCCTGATATGACACTCCCCCAGGGCCCCGCGGACTGCTAAGGACGCCTCTGTTCCGTGGATACACAGAAGACTAATTATTTTTCTACTGCTAATGTACCAGGGGTGCCTTTGTTTCGTGTGTCATTACAATTGCCGTATCGGTTCTGAAAGTAAATGAAACATTTCATGATCGGAGCGTAAAGCTATTCAAGGGAACCCCAGACCCAGAAATTTTATTTCAAGAGTGAATAGATTTACTCATATTGCTCCATGGCATGTGAAAGAAACAGCCGTTGAGCTCTTACAAAGAACGCGGGGCACACATTTGAGGCCCTGAGAAAAGTCGTTGTTAAAGACAGGAGCAGTGAACGAAAAGAAAACTTAAATATATCCCTGCGGTGGCTAAGAGGTAAAGCCCTTGGATTCTGCTCTGAAGGGTTCCGGGCTTGAATCGTGGTGAAGTCTGAGATTTTTTTCAAAATCGAAATCATTAGGGCACCTCTGAGTACACCCAGATCTAGACACTAGCGGATCCAGAACTTTGGAGTGGGGGGGGGCGATTTTTTTCCAAACCCCAACCCTAGCGCCCAGTAAACCCTAACCCTATGCATAAACGTGCGTACAGCATATATATATATATATATAAGAATTTTTAAAAAGCAGTGTTTCGCAACCTTCGACGAAACAAAAAACAGTCATGCAAGCTTAGGGGTCTGGGGGAACGCTGTATGCTTCTCCAGTGAGGTTCGGGGCAAAGCCCCGCCGCCAAATTCGTTTTCTTGCACTCTTTACTGAAGAAAAGAATTTTACAGAACATTATTAATCAATCGCCAAAAGTTTTTTCTTGCAATCTTCACTGCAGAAACGCATTATCCTGACATCTACAGCTTGTTATAAATCAATGGAGTTCGGGGCGAAGCCACGACGCCAAAAGCGTTTTCTTGCAATTTAACTACAGAAACGCATTCTCCTGGCATCTACAGCTCATTACTCATCAGTAGAGTTCGGGGCAAAGCCCCGACGACATAAATGTTTTCTTGCATTCTTCACTGAAGAAACGCATTATCCTGACCTAAAGCTTCCTATTAAAAAAGGGCCTTTTGAATAGTGTTGTAAACTATTCTAATATGGATTTATAGGCCCTTAACACATTGCAAATAAAACCGATTTGTTCATTGAAAAGTGTGATGTACTTTTTCAGACTGTCTTGAGGTCAACTATAGATGACTGTTGAATTTCAATTAATTACTCTGCAAACGTTAGAGTTTTATTGTTCGGGTGTATTCAGTGTAGTTGATCAACAATACAGAATAAACAAGACGATCGATTTAACGAGTAAAGAAATGTAGTCAACACTGATGGACAGTTCATACCTTATTTATTCCAATAAAAGGCCACAGTAAAAGTCTCTGTCAAAATAAACACGTCTTTACCCTAGAGAATTCTATCGCTAACTGATTTTCCGGTCTTTAACCCAAAATATCCCAAACGTCAGTAGTCCCGTTCAATATACGTCTTCTATGGTGCGTCGCTAAATAACTAATACTTAAATAAACTAGGTGTCTAACAAAAGATAAGATACCCCACATATGTAGATTAAAGCTTTGAGGATCGCCGCTGAAGAAAGAATTATTCAATAAATGGTATGCAATAAATTTCAAGCGTTAATTGTGAGTTATAGTCCCAAATTTATGTAACTAGAATATATCAGATTGAGTAAAGATTGGAAAAGGCGACTAGGAAAGAATTATTTTGGTTTAGAACTTACATCTCAATCGACGAAAAAAAAACAGTCATAGTCACTCTTGTACTAAAAATATTGTTAGAATTCTAACTTTTCCAAAGCAAAGTCTTTCTTAAAATAATTATGATAAATTCATGTGAAATTACATAAACTCTGTTTGGAAAGGGGAGGGGCGATAGAGTGAAAACGATTAATCCTCGCTCCTTTCATAATTTCTGCTAATTATTGCATTTGACATTAAAGAATAGGAGTGGGGCTACTCGATATAGGAATTTAATTTATAGCATATATAAATTATATCAGTGACAGATTTTTTTATTTTGTAATTTCTTAACTATAATACAAAAATAAAAAGTATTTGTTTGTCCGATGGGGGGAAGGCGATTGCATGTGTCGCCCCTCCCATCTGGTACAAAGGGTTTAGTTAGAAAGGGCAGTAGAGGTATTTGACCCTCCCCCCAAATCGGTCAACAGGGGAACGACATAATATAAAGATCGGTTAAAATATCAATAACAAGTTTTAATCATAAAGATGTGTAATTGATTTTGTTAGCAAGCTGTGATTTCTACAAATAAATTTGACCGCCCCCCCCACTAAAAAGTTTACTGTGGGGGGAGGGGAGGATTAATGCCATCACCCCTCCAGACCCCACCTAATCGGCCAACATACTAGAAAGGGGGGGGGGCGAAATAATCTAAAAATATGTTAAAAATATAAATAATTAGTATATTATTATTAACATAAGTAATAAATTCGTTTACAAATTGTGTGAATTCTAATCTAAAATTCGTCCGCCCCCCCCTACCCCCCCCTGGATCCGCCAGTGGATCTAGAGGGCACATTGCATTATTGGGGAAAAGTAAAAGCCGGTTGGTCGTTGTGCTGGCCACATGATACTCTCGTTAATCGTGGGCCATAGTAACAGATAATCTATAAACCATCAGCCGCATAAATCGGGGTCTAGAAGGGGGAACTTTATAATTTCTTTTTCTTAGCTTTAAATTCTATTAAAAAATTAAATCAATCCGTTTCACTGTCTTGGCTGTTCCACTCAAGTCGCAAACTAAACAAGAAGTAACAGAAATATTGACATTTAAAAAAAAAAAATATTAGTCTAAATTCTTTCGTCAAACTGATGCCGGAAGTACATTCACTTCTGCTTCTCGTTTTTCAAACTTAAAAGTTGAAGAGTGAAAACTTTGTTGGGAGACGGATAGAAAGCAAAAGTCCACACTGGAGAGTTCTGTTTCAGAATCACGTAGAGGTATTGATCAGAAATTGGAAATATTGTCAATTTTTGTTGTTAAACATGATTTCCAGTTGGCAGCCGAGACGAATGTTAACATGAAGATGAACACCGATATTTCTGGAAACTTATTTCACAAAGTCACATCTCTTATTCTATATGCTGGGACGAATTCGTACAAGGGGCTTTTCTTCTCTAGTGCTATTAGAGCATGAATTGGTTGCTTGAATCAGCCAGGAAAACAAAACTAAGAAATTTAGTATCTAGCTAACATTCACGCTTAGGAATAGAGCATAATTACATTCTCATTAGAAGTAAAATTTGTAATTTATAATATACTAGTCATATATTAGCCGCGACCCGCGGGTCTTAATTTGCGTATCATTGTCGATATAGTCATGGAAAGTGTTTGGGAAACAATTAAACGAAATAGTAATGCTACAAGAAAGCGAATGCGTAAATGTAAAAATAGTATGAATGAAGCTATCAAAATAGCTAACCGACCTAAATCCATTTTCTTAAATTAAAACATTAGCTCGAAGGCCTACATATTTTTAGATCTAGATCTAGAGTCTAGATTCTATGTAGATGTAGACCTACTATTATAAGAGTGAATTCAATGGCTCGAGAAGCTTATTAATTATTGTATGTTTGTAAATTTAATTTCCCCCCATATGGAGCCTCAGGTAGCCCGTCCAATCATAGTGTGTTTATATCGGGGGAAGGGTTACAGCGTAGTGCCCGCATGGTTGGCGACAAAGAGAATTATTTATACAGAAGATTGTATATAATATAAGATCATAGCCATCAATGATATAGTTACACACGATAGCGTCCGACATAGTACATCCACGCGCAAAGCAAAAAGCCACATTTAATCTAGCCATAGATATAGTGATTAATATAGTCATTCAGAATATACTTCATAGTAATAAAGCAATCCACACAAATAGCTGCACATAACATTAATGCACATAACATATCCACAGAAATAGCTGCACATAACATTAATGCACATAACATATCCACAGAAAACATAGCAACAGATGTCATAACCTCTCATGACATAATCGCACATGACATAAACACACATGACTAAGCCATGCACCACGCAGCCACATACGGCATAGCCACACACGACACAGCGACACATAACATGACATGACCTAGAGACACGCTTAGGACGTAAGCACCTTCGTTTTTGAACTAACGTGTGTATTTTATAAGATAAGATAGGACACAGACGCGCACGACAAAGCTCTACATGACAAAGCGACACTCACATAGCCGTACATGACAAAGCCGAATATGACATAACCACACATGACATAATCATACAAAGCCACAGAGATTACATTAACTGAGTAACGTGAAATAATGGGGGGAAAAAAAACGAGTCTGAAACGTCACATGATTTCAGAGTTTGATCGTCTGATGCGGACAGCGCGTGCTCAGAGTTCCAAGCAGTAACTCTGTTCTAATTGACTGCTTTCTAAAATGTCTGGAAGATGGGTTTTTTTTTCTCCTCATTTCAACCAGATGAAAGTCATTGGAATGAAACAAACCCAGACTATTTTGAAAGTTAAATAATAGCCACATTGCGAAAGTGTAACTGCGCATGTCAGGATATGGAATAGTGTGGTAAAGATGATAATGATATCTCTTGTGCAACTACGAAATTAAAAGCTCTTTCAGAGTTACGACAGTCAATACTGTACATGACGCAGAGGCGTAGCGAGCATAACTGACGCCCGGTGCTCGGCCCTATATTGGAGAAACAACATATAGTAATATAGTAATAATGTCTAATTTGTGTAAAATGTATTCAAGAATAGGAATAAAATATAAATAGCGATGCCCAACCTGTGACCGCAGCTGTGTATCAAGGATTGGACTCTTCAGTCACACAAGAAGTTGCGAATGGGTAACATGGCCTCCCAGACGTAAAATGTAGAACAATATGTCTTGAGCACAGCATCTTCACATCAGCTCTCGCTTAAGCGGAAATCGTTCTCTCTCTCCAATAATTTCAACATCCTTCCTGTCTAGTCATTGATAGTGCACACCTTCTTTCTGCACTAGCCTGGATTGCTGTGCTCATGGCAGGGTTTTAACAATAAATACCGTATACACGTATTATGAAAAGTGACTACCTAACTTCTTCGCCTCTGCCAAAATACTCGGCCTATATTGTTTGTCGTGCTAAAAAGTGACACTGATGCTCTGTTTTGTTTTAGGTCCACGTTTGATGGTTTGGTTTAAATTGATCTTTTACGATTTAGTCTTGATGCGGTAGCAAAACCCTACAACAACAAATAAATACCTGAATAAAGAAGATCATTCTATATATTGAACGTGGACGTACATAATGTATAACATCAAGTTGGTAGGCCTACAAAAACTAGTATCTTTACTTTAACATTGTAGTTTAGTTTGATTTAATACTTCCCCTTTACATATCCCTTAGTCTGTTGAACCGTTGGGGCACCACACGAGATTCGTCAATCTTCTTTTTCCATTCCCATCTTTCTTTGCCTTGGATAGAGCCTCTTTCAATTCTTCCATTCTTTTATGTTATCTTCTAATCGAATTCATCTGTCTGCCCCGTCTTCTTTTTCCTGGTACTGTTCCCTGAAGGAAGGTCTTTGCAAGCTGGCCAATGAGTTTTAGTTTGTTTGTTTTTTTTTCAATACTTAGCAAGTCATCATGGGGTCCGATCTCTGCAGTAACCCTGTCTTTAATCTCTTGGTTTGTGATGCGGTCTTTGAAAGTGATGCCTAGGATCCTTCTGTACCATCTCAATTCCATTTCTAGGATCCTTCTGTAGCATCTCAATTCCATTGCTAGGATCTTTCTGTAGCATCTCAATTCCATTGCTAGGATCCTTCTGTAGCATCTCAATTCCATTGCTAAGATCCTTCTGTAGCATCTCAATTCCATTGCTAGGATCTTTCTGTAGCATCTCAATTCCATTGCTAGGATCCTTCTGTAGCATCTCAATTCCATTGCTAGGATCCTTCTGTAGCATCTCAATTCCATTGCTAGGATCCTTCTGTAGCATCTAAATTCCATTGCTAGGATCCTTCTGTACCATCTCAATTCCATTGCTAGGATCCTTCTGTAGCATCTCAATTCCATTGCTAGGATCTTTCTGTAGCATCTCAATTCCATTGCTAGGATCCTTCTGTACCATCTCAATTCCATTTCTAGGATCCTTCTGTAGCATCTCAATTCCATTGCTAGGATCTTTCTGTAGCATCTCAATTCCATTGCTAGGATCCTTCTGTAGCATCTCAATTCCATTGCTAAGATCCTTCTGTAGCATCTCAATTCCATTGCTAGGATCTTTCTGTAGCATCTCAATTCCATTGCTAGGATCCTTCTGTAGCATCTCAATTCCATTGCTAGGATCCTTCTGTAGCATCTCAATTCCATTGCTAGGATCCTTCTGTAGCATCTAAATTCCATTGCTAGGATCCTTCTGTACCATCTCAATTCCATTGCTAGGATCCTTCTGTAGCATCTCAATTCCATTGCTAGGATCTTTCTGTAGCATCTCAATTCCATTGCTAGGATCCTTCTGTACCATCTCAATTCCATTTCTAGGATCCTTCTGTAGCATCTCAATTCCATTGCTAGGATCTTTCTGTAGCATCTCAATTCCATTGCTAGGATCCTTCTGTAGCATCTCAATTCCATTGCCAGGATCCTCCTCTCTAGCTCTGCAGTCCAAGACTCGTAAATATATACGAGTCACTACTATGAAGTAATTTTTTTTAATTACATTTCATGGGAATACCATGTCCTGGTCATAACTTAATAGGAAGATTTCAAAAAGAAATTGATTAATCTTCTTCGTCGGTTGGTCGTTATGCTGGCCACATGACACCCTCGTTAACCGTGGGCCACAGAAACAGATGGCCTTAGCATTATCCACCCTATAGATCGTAAGGTCTGAAAGGGGGAACTTTCTCTAGCTTTTACCTACAAAAATGTATAAAATATTTTTTTCTTTGATATTCACGCTTAGACTATATAATCAGTTTTAGAACAATAATTTCCAATCAGATTTAATTACTTAAATGCCCGGACGTCAGATCACATACGTTTGAAATTTGTGTAAGTGTTACAGTTTAAATTAAGCAGGAGTAGGAGTTACTATAGCCAAGTAAGATTCAATCTTTCTAGCATAATTTAGATAGTTGAAGACATCTGTTTTTTTTTATTTCTGTGGCCCACGGTTAACCAGGGTGTCGTGTGGCCAGGACAACGACCATCCGCATTTTCTTTTCCCCAACTAATGTCAGTTACCCATTTGAGCTGGGTGGACTCAAAGGCGACCGAAAATCCCAAAGTTAAAAATTCCAGTCCTCACCAGGATTCGAACCCGGGACTTCGGTACGGAAGCCAATCTCTTTACCGCTCAGCCACCGCGCCTCCTAAGATTGACGTCATCAACGAACTATTTCTTTCAGTAAGAGAAAGAGTGCATCCTAAATCATGTCTACATTTTACACATCTGCATTATTTTAATTTTAAATCTTGGCATCTGAACATTAAATATATATATATATATTGTAGTAACTCCAGTAGCGGACTGAAAGGGTTAATGTATGTGCGGCCTACTGATACACACAGTCAAGCCAATCACACAGGTCAACGGGTCAACAGCTGTTGAACAAGGGACATTACTGCTAGTACAAGTCAACATGACCAGTTTGATGGTCATGTGACCAAAAGCCTTCACGGTCGAGAGACAGCGTGTAAGAAAGGACAGTTGAGTCCAGGACAGCAAGGTAGTAAGGACTGTGCGGTACCTTGTGAGTCCTCGATGTAGCTGTACGAGCAAGAGAGACTTGTAATGTTTAGTCAGTTCTGTTAAGTACCAGAAAGCATTTGAAGTCAGTGTAGCCAATTGTGTTGAATTGGCTGTCGATGTAATTGTCATTAAACCGCCACCTTGTTTATTGAAACTCTTGTCAAGTTCTTGTGTTAGATGTGCTGTTGTTGGGTTAGATGTGCTGTTGTTGGGTTAGATGTGCTGTTGTTGGGTTAGATGTGCTGTTGTTGGGTTAGATGTGCTGTTGTTGGGTTAGATGTGCTGTTGTTGGGTTAGATGTGCTGTTGTTGGGTTAGATGTGATGTTGTTGGGTTAGATGTGCTGTTGTTGTGTTAGATGTGCTGTTGTTGGGTCCTCGATGTGCTGTTGTTGGGTCCTCGATGTGCTGTTGTTGGGTCCTCGATGTGCTGTTGTTGGGTTAGATGTGCTGTTGTTGGGTTAGATGTGCTGTTGTTGTGTTAGATGTGCTGTTGTTGGGTCCTCGATGTGCTGTTGTTGGGTAAGATGTGCTGTTGTTGGGTTAGATGTGCTGTTGTTGGGTTAGATGTGCTGTTGTTGGGTTAGATGTGCTGTTGTTGGGTTAGATGTGCTGTTGTTGGGTTAGATGTGCTGTTGTTGGGTTAGATGTGCTGTTGTTGGGTTAGATGTGCTGTTGTTGGGTCCTCGATGTGCTGTTCTTGGGTCCTCAATGTGCTGTTGTTGGGTTAGATGTGCTGTTGTTGGGTTAGATGTGCTGTTGTTGGGTCCTCGATGTGCTGTTGTTGGGTTAGATGTGCTGTTGTTGGGTTAGATGTGCTGTTGTTGGGTTAGATGTGCTGTTGTGGTTAGCAGTGTTCACAGAAGGCCTGATAGAGAAAATCGTAGCAATATAAAAGCATGAAATAATAACTAACGCAAAGAAAGTATTTGGCAGCTAACAAAGTTCATTCGACAACAACTTGAGACAAACACTCGTAAGAAAGCTAAAATATAATTGGAAAAGAAAGGAAACATTTTTTGTGTGTAAATGTAGTAGTTAGTATAACAGAACTTACTTAACTCAGCAATACAACTGTAAAAAAAATTTTCGACAAAAAATCTAAAACCGTTTGCATAAATGTGTTAACATAAGGTGTTTTTAAAATGGCCATACAGCTGTACTAATGAGTCTCCTGTGTTTGAAACTATTAATAGTGAATAGTTGTAAAAGTGGTGTATTTTTTATGAAAAAACTGCTTGCATAAGTGATTTTAAAAATTAGATTTTTCGCTTTCAGAAAAGAAAAAAGTAGCCGTTGCATCAAAACTTTGAATAGTCTAAAATATTATGATGTTGGATTTTCACTATTTTTCTAGAGACGGACGGACGGACATCCCACACTAAACTAATAGCGTCTTTTCCCCTTTCGGAGGCCGCTAAAAAATAAAAATAACACCTTCTGGTCCAGGAGCACAAA
The DNA here is from genome assembly GCA_036873155.1 of Biomphalaria sudanica. Lineage (NCBI taxonomy): Eukaryota > Metazoa > Mollusca > Gastropoda > Planorbidae > Biomphalaria > Biomphalaria sudanica. The sequence continues at coordinate 81,747 of JAZGLO010006436.1, read as the reverse complement.
ATGTACAAAGGAGATGCAAGATACAGTTTACAAAAACAAAACAAAAAAAAAACACAGACACATAAACTGTATTCCTCAAGCTAATCACATTATTAAATAGAATTGATTTATCAATTTTCAAGAGAATGTCTGTTTATTTAACAACAATTTGTAATACCAGTGATGTTCAAACTATGGCCCGTGGGGCTTATCCAGCCCATGATCTGCTGATATCCGGCCCGCAAATAAAAAAATATGCACACATCGCAGAATGAGAATTCGTGAACATTTTGTTTTCCATTGAACTCGTTTTGTTTGTTTTTTAATCTGGTGTCCTTTGACCTCGTGACACGCGCATTGAAAATGTCAACGCCCCCCCCCCATCCCACCTTCCCAGGCTGAACAAAAGTTTGAACAACACTGACCTATATAATTATAACGAGATTGATGGCATAACAAATATAATACGTTTCAAGCTAGTGACTTTAAAAAGATATATCACATGCTCCGAGATGATTTATTGTCTTCGTATAAAAAAATTCAAACACCAGCCAAAAACTGTCTCATTAGTGCCGGTCTTACGTCTGACGCTTGTGAGGCTTCTGAATGAGTCATTGGATAGTTAGCGTTTGTAAAGGGATATTGTATGTACACTTGTGAACACACGCACACACACATACACAGATTGCCTGTCTCTTTACGTATGTGAGTAGATGATAGCTACGTCATTTTGTTAACTCTGCTAATACCAAACGATGCATCATATTGAAGTTCACACACACTTAAAACTGTAATCATCTGTATTATTCAAATTTCAAGAACTCGAAAAATGTTTTAACAGCTTTTAAGTCCCAAAACCCTTGTCTAGCTTCTCATTATAACATGGTCTTCACATGTCAAACTGAATGTGTGCCAAGGTTGTATGTATAATTAAACAGAAAAGGGAATCCAATGAATGGATAGATTTCACAATTAAATACCTTTTATATATATTTTTTTAAAAGTACAAAAAAGTTACCTCCCTTACTTAATCTAAGATTCTTCATATTTTTTCAATCAAGATTGTTTGGTACATATTTCAAAATCGGTACTAAATCTAATAGAGTTCATAATATATCTCAAACTAATTAGCAACAACTAATTTAAAATATTTTTGTTAAGTGAACCTCAAACATCATTTCTTTTGTGGTTTTTACAAAGCTTAATATCAACTCTGTATACGGCTGGATTCTTGTGCACGTTACTTTATCGGATCAAGTTGAACCTTTACACGTTTATTCATATTGTTGATGACCACACTTGAATCAATAAAAAAATAACCATTTATATAATAAATGAGTCGTACACGTACGTCACAAAGTAAAGTTTATGTAGAAATTGTACCTAGAAAATGTACTTAGCTAGATAACTCTGACGTCCGCTATAAAGTGTGAAATTAACAATAGATAAAACCTTCTAGTTTCATAAGCACTTGAATAGCTGAGTGGCTAGGATGTCAACCCTCCATGATTCATAGCGTAGGCTTGAGACTTGGAGTTCGAATTCAGATTCTATCTTTTTTTTTTCCAAAATCGCTTATGACAAGACAGCAAGTAAACCTTCTCCCAGATATTTTTTATATAAATATTTCATGTTATATTTTTCTTGATATATTTTTCTTGTTATATTTTTCTTGTTATATCTCTAAACTTGTCATAAAAATATAATAACACATTTCTGTATAAGCTGGTTTACTCGTTTCATAAAAAAAAGTGTGTATCACGTGTTTTGCTCGAGCCAATAGAAAGACAGTGTATCACGTGGTACGCGAGCCAATAGAAAGACGAACTCTCTATTACGTAAGTTTGAACGCGTGTAGTTTCGATGCACAGTCATAGAATCCTATCCTTTCCTTAACTAGGGCACACACGCCAGCCGTCTGAGCTCAAAACCCACATTAAATCTCTTCTCAAATCGATTCTGTTCTCTTAGTTCGACAACAGTAACATTAACACCACCGATCGACCTTGACCTCACATGATCTAAAAACTGCTTCATGGCCTAAATTGTGGTAGCTTGTAGTAAATGGCTAATTTTGAAATGCATGCACTTATTCGCTTTGACTAGTTTCCTTATACACCAAAATTTAGCTAATAAAAGAACGGCAGCTGGTGAATGACTTGCCCAATTTTTCCTTCAGAGAACAGTAAATTTGGCGGGAAAATATAGTGTATAGATCCGACTCGCACGTATTTTCATTGGCATTGTTAGTATACTGCAAGGGACGAAAATGACGTTAGTGAAACGAGTACATCAATTAAGTAATGAAACAGACGTGAAACAGCTTGGATAACCCTGGTGACTAAAGGAAAAAAAAAAAAAAGAGATACCTTCGTCACCGTCATGCCATCGTAGCTCGACTTTGACACTCGCCCACTGCCAAGGCCGCTTCTGTTAATCCACCCCCCCCCTCTCCATTTTTTCCTCCTCCTCAGCAGGCTTTTTCTTAAAATGTGAATATTTGGAGTGAGTTAAAGAGTGAGTTAAGAGGTGAGTTGAGGGGTGAGTTAATATGTGAGTTAAGGAGTGAGATAAGGAGTGAGCTAAGGAGTGAGCTAAGGAGTGAGCTAAGGAGTGAGTTAAGGAGTGAGTTAAGGAGTTAGCTAAGGAGTGAGCTAAGGAGGCGAGCAATGTAAAATGAAAATTTAACTTACAGGAAAAAGAAATGCTTGCTTCAGACTAGTTCTTCTTTAATTTGAATTAGATTGAAAATTGATGTTAAGATTGAGGTGAAATTTGATGTTATGATTGAGGTGAAATTTGATGTTATGATTGAGGTGACATTTGATGTTATGATTGAGGTGAAATTTAATGTTATGATTGAGGTGACATTTGATACTATGATTGAGGTGAAACTTGATGTTATGATTCAAATGAAATTTGATGTTATGATTGAGGTGAAATTTGATGTTATTATTGAGGTGTAATTTGATGTTATGATTGAGGTGATATTTGATGTTATGATTGAGGTGAAATTTGTTATGATAGAGGTGAAATTTAATGCTATGATTGAAATAAATGAGATGTTATGATTGAGGTGAAATTAGATGTTATGGTTCAAGTGACATTTGATATTATGATTGAGGTGAAATTTGTTGTTATGATTTAGGTGAAATTTGATGCTATGATTGAAATAAATTAGACGTTATGAATGACGTGAAATCGGATGTTATGCTTGTGATAAAATTTGATGCTATGATTAAGGTGTGGTCAGCCACACAACAAAGTGTGATCACATGGTGTTAGCCTTCAGTCTGTCTCTAATATTCCTTTTTTTTTTAACTTATAAGTTATTAAGAGCAAATTTTAAAAAGTAAAGTTTCCCTTTTCAGACCTTGCGGTGAATAGGGCAGATGAATGTAAAGGTCATCTGATTCTGTGGCCTAAGGTTAACGAGGGTGTCATGTTGCCAGCACAACGACCAACCGCCTTTACTTTTCCCCAACTAAAGTTAAGTACCCATTAGACGCTTGAAGATCCTGAAATTAAAAATCCCAGTCTTCACCAGGATTCGAACCCCGGACCTGGTTGGGAAGTCAGGCGCATTTACCACTCAGCCTCGGTGCCTCTAATATCAAATTGTTCGCTCTTTAAAAAGTCATCAACCTCGTAGAGACTGTGTTAAATAATTTTAAAAATCAGTCAAACTACAAAACAACATTTTGTTTTCCTCTGTTACTTTTTTACTTTGAAAACTATTCCTAAAATTTTCTGAAAATTATTTTTTCCCCAAAGAGGTTTCATTCTACCCAAGAACTTTGTACGACGAAGTAGACAAGAAAAATGGTGTTCACAATTTAGATAACTTTCAGTTGGACAGGGCGTTTAAGAAAGATTATTAGAATTATCGTCTGCCGATGTTTCAATATGGCGGCATTTGTTTACTGCCAAAGCCAATGAAAATAACATGTTTTGAGTTGTCCCGCTTTATCCCTAAATAAATTGGAGCAGCTTCCGGAAAAAAACAAGAAAGCAGAAATTAAAGGGGGGGGGGAAATACGACATAAAAAAAAAACAGGTTTTAATTCATCTCTCTGCCAGTTATCTCCCCTCTTTCATGTTTAGAGAAATTCTTTGAATCGGGAGTTGGCAGCAAATACCATCAGATGACTAAGTTAAGCAGACTTAATATACTGTGGGCCATGCCGCTGTGGACAGCGAAACATGCAGGGTTCCTTTGAAGTGTGATCACATATATATATATATATTGTAATAACTGAAGGGAGGCAGGTCAGCGAGACATAGATGTTTATTCACAGGACATCACAGTTACACAAAAGCAACATCTTCTCTTAGCACGGTCTCTCCATATTGGCTCTCTACTTGGGCGGAAATCGTTTGTCTCCTCATGTCAACATCCTTTTCTAGTCTGGTTACTAGAAGTGCGCACCTCTGCACGAGCCTGGATGGCGATGCGCATGGCAGAGTCATAACAATATATATATATATATATATTCCACAGATTCGTTTTCTGCACCATAGCAGTCATAAGGCAGCCACGATGTTCTGGCAGTGACAGGGTTGTTGGTGATCTCTTCCATCCCCGCCAGTGCAACAGACTCGGTCCTTACACACCCTGAAGGGGGGTCTGTTTTGCTTTCCTATTAGCCAAATCGTCTCTTATAATGTCATGTCAATGTAATCTTGCTTGTTAATTAGACACTTTAACTGTGCTAAGTCAGTTGTTTTTATGGTTGATTCGGGCTACACTATATCGATTCAGGATCTAGCGGAAGTATGTAGAATGTGCAAAGAATTTTCATTTGTGTTTCAGTAAATTGAAATACATTTGGTATAGGTAACATTATATTTCTTTCTGCTTGTTGTTGTTATCGTGTAGTGTATTAGTGTCAGTCAGTCGACAAAGTTGAAAGTATCAACAGGTCAAAGTTCAAGGCATCAACACATGACACAGGCTGACACAGGGGGATGATTTGCACATAGTGACCAGTTGACCAGGAGATATCTGGACGTGCACTCAGTACCGTTCCCCCTTCTCTCCCTCTCTCTCTTTCTCTCTGTCTTTCTCTTTCTCTCTCTCTTTCTATTTCTGTCTCTCTCTCATTCTCTCTGTTTCTCTCTCTTTCTCTCTCTCTTTCTGTCTCTCTTTCTCTCTGTCTCTGTCTAATTCTCTCTGCAACGCTCTCTCTCTCTCTGCCCATTTCTCTATCTCTCTACCTCTCTCATTATTTTTCTGTCTCTTTCTGCCTCTTTATCTCTGCCTCTATCTCTCTGACCCTCTTGTTTTCACTCTCTTCCTTTTTTATTCTTTCTATCCTCTTCCACATCTCTATAGTATACAGACATGTTTACATTCATCAAACAAGCGAAATATGAACATATTCTTTACAAATATCAAACATAACAAAAAGTAATAACTCCACATTTCCTGTGGCATTTTACATCTCGAGAGACGATCTTTTCCCTTTGCAACTTCTTGTGTGACTAAAGAGGCCAATCCTTGATACACAGCTGCGATCAAGGTTGGGCACATGTAATCACCAGGCGCCGTTGCATTTTCGCCCTTCTTTCTACTTCTGTTGTGTATGACATCTGCAATCCGTGACCCTTCCTTTTATGCTCTCTCTCCATGTAGATCTATCCAGTGCTACTTTTTCCCAGCTGCTAGTGTCGATTTTGAAGAGCTTCATATCGCGTTTGCATACATCCGTATAACGTAAAAGTGGGCGACCAGCGGCTCTCCTGCCTTCTATTAGATCACCATACAGGATGTCCTGTGGAAGTCGTGATACTGGCATTCCGCACATTTACAACCATATATCAATATACTGTCAGAATTGTTTCGTTTTTTCGATATCATACAGCATCCATTAATTACCACAATTTAATTTACTATTTTTTAGTTTTAATTTTTTTTTGGGTTGATATGTTGTTTACAACAATAAACAATTGTTCAACGTTTTAACTAAATCCGAAAAGTAAGTAAAATGTAAAGCTTGTTGCCGCGTCACAGGTAGTTACGTCGTGCCTGTGACGTTATTGGTCTCCAACCTCTACTGCCCACAGGTTGTGACGTCAAGAGTTGAGGCCTACTATAACGATTTTGGTCTCGCTCCGAGTGTCCCCCCCCCACCCCCCACCTCTGCTTTGGCTAAATATCTGCGCACGTAGCTATTGGTCTGCCCCCCCCCCCCCCCCGTGTTTCTCTTTCCCAGCGAAAGTTGTGACCTCTCCAACGCCATCGTCTCTGGAGGATATTCTTTTTGGTGTTTTCTGCAATGGCTGAGCGGTGAAGTGCTTGACTTCCTAACCGGGGTCCCGAGCTCGAATCCTGGTGAAGACTCGGATTTAATTTCGGGCGCCTCTGAGTCCACCCAGCTCTAATGGGTAACTGACATTAGTTGGGGAAAAGTAAAGGGGCTGTTGGTCGTTATGCTGGCCACATGACACCCTCGTTAACAGTATGTCAAAGAAACAGATGACCTTTACATCATCTGCCCAATAGATCGCAAGGTCTGAACAGGGGGATATTTTTTTTTCTACTATGGGATGTCGCTTTGTTCTTTAATAAATAAAAACAACATTTTAAGACAAGAAATCATGGGCTGTATAGGCGTATATACTTTGTTGGGGATATAGATATGTCTTTTCATATCACGAAATCAAATATTTCGCTTCAATTTTTTCCTGAATAGATCTACTACCGAAAACTGTTTGATAATAAGCTCAAGGCTATAAGCACGTTTTTTAATTAGCATCCATTGCACTTTTTAAAATTACCCCCATGATTCTTCAACTCAAAAGTTTAGATTACAAAGTAAAAAAGAAACAAACTTAGCAATAGAAAAAAAGAAATTCTCCTGGCACGCGTTTAAAAGGTTGAATTCATTCCCGTTCCATGTTTACTGATACCATCACTCAGTGTAAGACAGTTAAATTTAGAATCAGGGCTGATAACTCTTTTCGCTTATAAACCTAAGTGTTAGGAAACATTGCCCTTCTTTTTATTATCGGTGGGCGTCACAAGGGAGCTAATCAAAGTTAAACGCAAAATCTTGATTAAATAAAGGCTCCAGGTTTTAGCTATTGTGTTGTTTGTGCTAGAGTTTGAATTCTCATCAAAGTTATCTCCCCCTACGCTTACTATATACAGTCTCCTGTAGGTCATAGACAAAAACTCATCCACTACACATCAGAGGTAATGGATTGATGATGAGTAAAGGCGTAGTGAGGGGAAGGTGCAGGGGGGCCCGGTTCACCGGGCGCTACCCTCAGCGGGGCGCCACATACAGAGAGGCGCCTGTTTCTATGTGATGTTCATGGTAAATGGGGGAGGGAGACACCAACAAAGTTCCTTGCCCCGGGCGCACGTTTTGCTCAGTACGCCCCTGATGATGAGATCAATTATGTAATACATGATTTTTAAAAAATAATTAATCTAAACTAGAGATAAACTGGTCAACTGGTCTTAAGTCAAATGTTAGGAGAAGTTTTGGAGAAAGCCGCTTTGGCGTCAGCCGTTTAGTACAGTCGTTTTGGCGCAAGCCGTTTAGCACAGCAGCTTTAGTGCGAGCCGTTTAGCCCAGTGGTTTTGGCGCGAGCCGTTTAGCACAGTCGCTTTGTTGCAAGCCGTTTAGCACAGTCGCCTTGTTGCAAGCCGTTTAGCACAGTGGTTTTGTTGCAAGCCGTTTAGCACAGTCGATTTAGTGCGAGCCGTTTAGCACAAACAACAAACAACAAATTTACAATTCTTTCCATTGTTATGTACTAGTTTAGTTAGAAAGTATGATCGGTTTGTAGAGAAATATACTGTGTATTGTTTTATTTTTAGCGATGGTAAAAGTATTGACGTAGTCAGACAGATGAATGACGTAGCAGCGGTTCTCAACCTTTTAAGCTCGTCGACCCCTTTTTACAATACCCCACTCTGACGCGACCCTCCTCCCACACATAGATACAGCAAAAGAAGAATAGACAATGCAAATCCATAGTTTCGATGGTCTTAGGCGACCCCTGGCAAATCGTCAATCGACCCCTTAGGGGGGTCGCGAACCACAGGTTGAGAACCCCTGGGCTTAGAAGAAGGTTGTTGAGTATTATTGATACATTAGTAGCGAAGGGTAAGAAGGCTTCCCAGTTATGAATAAATGTATCATAGAAGTAGAAAGTCTTGATGAAGTTTAAAGTGTTTAATGTAGTGTTCGTTGGCTAAGGTAGAATAGCTAACGAAATAGCAGTGAAGTTGCACAAGATACTAGCCCACAACATTATTTTGGAGACCCCGAGCCCAGAACGAACAACGCCCGGACAAGCAACGACCCTGAGGTCAGAAGGAACTTTTACAAGATTCAGCATTCGCCTCATGAGATTCGCCGCCTGCATGATTCGCATGTCTGCCGGAATCGTTTGAGATAGATTTTAGATCTACTTGCCGGAATGTTTAGCAGAAGTTGAGCCGTTACAGCCAGAAGTTAACCAGAAATTTTTAGCAGTTGAACCACAGTTCGTGAGACACTGAATGAAAAGTCGACAGCTTTGCTTCGCTGTCAAATTAACTTTGCACGGTCGTCGAAGTTGACCGCTGGAATCACTTTGTTAGTTAGACATCGGTATATAGAAGACGCCATTCTTCTGGGGTACTAGTCTAGATCTACTGGATCTACACACTGTATTGTGACCTTCATCACCTGGTTGTTGTTTAACCTGTGGAACATTGAGCTATTGAGCCGTTGTCGAGAACTTGGACTTCTTCAAACAAGAGTCCACACTTTAAACTGTCACCTTGTCTCACTTTAAGACACCTGATTCTAGGTTTTGATCCTAATTTTTTCATCCTAACTAGCGGTGGCACTAAAACACTTGGCTAGGCAATCTACTTTACCGTGTTGCCTAAGGCTTTGGATTTATAAGTTTCAAATTTCCCCCAAAACAAGAGCTCGTCTTTCAGACAGATGACTTCAACGACCTACTAACAAAACACTAAACCAAAGTTCGTGAGGTACAATGGAGTGACTTCACATGGTCATGCTGCATTTAAGATTTATTTACATGGCCATTAGTTAGTGTAATAAGATTAAAGTTATGAAGGAGTTTAAGTACATCTGTGAGTTTTAATTGAACTTCTTGTTTTCTTTATGTCTTTGTAAAATACTTAAAATATTTCAGATGTTGTAACATATTTCGGATGTTTGACATATTTCGGATGTTTACATATTTCAGACATTATATATTTCAAATGTTTGACATATTTCGAATGTTAACGTATTTCGGATGTTTGACATTTTTCGGATGTTTGACATATTTCAAATGTTTGACATATTTCGGATGTTTGACATATTTCAAATGTTTGACGTATTTCGGATGTTTGACATATTTCGAATGTTTGACATTTCGCATGTTTGACATATTTCGGATGTTTGACATTTTTCGAATGTTTACGTATTTCAGATGTTTGACATATTTCGGATGTTTGACATATTTCGGATGTTTACGTATTTCGGATGTTTACGTATTTCGGATGTTTGACATATTTCGGATGTTTACGTATTTCGAATGTTTACGTATTTCGGATGTTTGACATATTTTGGATGTTTGACATATTTCAAATGTTTGACATATTTTAAATGTTTACGTATTTCGGATGTTTAACATATTTCGAATGTTTGACATATTTCGGATGTTTGACATATTTCAAATGTTTGACTTATTTCAAATGTTTGACATATTTCGAATGTTTAGGTATTTCGGATGTTAGAAATATTTCAAATGTTTGACATATTTCGGATGTTTGACATATTTCGGATGTTTGACATATTCCGATTGTTTTAGATATTTCGGATGTTTGACATTTTTCGGATGTTTGACATATTTCAAATGTTTGACATATTTCGGATGTTTGACATATTTCAAATGTTTAACATGATTCGGATGTTTGACATATTCCGATTGTTTTAGATATTTCGGATGTTTGACATATTTCGGATGTTTGACATATTTCAAATGTTTGACATATTTCGAATGTTTGACATTGTTCGAATGTTTACGTATTTCGGATGTTTGACATATTTCGAATGTTTACGTATTTCGGATGTTTGACATATTTCGGATGTTTTACATATTTCGGATGTTTACGTATTTCGGATGTTTGACATATTTCGAATGTTTAAGTATTTCGGATGTTTGACATATTTTGAATGTTTGCCATATTTCGGATGTTTGACATATTTCGGATGTTTGACATATTTCAAATGTTTGACATATTTTAAACGTTTACGTATTTCGGATGTTTAACATATTTCGAATGTTTGACATATTTCGGATGTTTGACATATTTCAAATGTTTGACATATTTCAAATGTTTGACATATTTCGAATGTTTACGTATTTCGGATGTTTGACATATTTTGGATGTTTGACATATTTTGGATGTTTGACATATTTCAAATGTTTGACATATTTCGGATGTTTGACATATTTCGGATGTTTGACATATTTCAAATGTTTACGTATTTCGGATGTTTGACATATTTCGAATGTTTACATATTTCGGATGTTTGACATATTTCGAATGTTTGACATGTTTCGGATGTTTGACATATTTCAGATGTTTGACATATTTCAAATGTTTGACATATTTTAAATATTTACGTATTTCGGATGTTTAACATATTTCGAAGGTTTACGTATTTCGGATGTTTGACATATTTCAAAAGTTTGACATATTTCGGATGTTTGACATATTTCTGATGTTTGACATATTTCGAATGTTTGACATATTTCAAATGTTTAACATGATTCGGATGTTTGACATATTCCGATTGTTTTAGATAATTCGGATGTTTGAAATATTTAGGATGTTTGACATATTTCAAATGTTTCACATATTTCGGATGTTTGACATATTTCGGATGTTTGACATATTTCAAATGTTTGACATATTTCGAATGTTTGACATTGTTCGAATGTTTACGTATTTCGGATGTTTGACATATTTCGAATGTTTACGTATTTCGGATGTTTGACATATTTCGGATGTTTTACATATTTCGGATGTTTACGTATTTCGGATGTTTGACATATTTCGAATGTTTACGTATTTCGGATGTTTGACATATTTTGAATGTTTGCCATATTTCGGATGTTTGACATATTTCGGATGTTTGACATATTTCAAATGTTTGACATATTTTAAACGTTTACGTATTTCGGATGTTTGACATATTTTGGATGTTTGACATATTTTGGATGTTTGACATATTTCGGATGTTTGACATATTTCAAATGTTTGACATATTTCAAATGTTTGACATATTTCGAATGTTTACGTATTTCGGATGTTTGACATATTTTGGATGTTTGACATATTTTGGATGTTTGACATATTTCAAATGTTTGACATATTTCGGATGTTTGACATATTTCGGATGTTTGACATATTTCAAATGTTTACGTATTTCGGATGTTTGACATATTTCGAATGTTTACATATTTCGGATGTTTGACATATTTCGAATGTTTGACATGTTTCGGATGTTTGACATATTTCAGATGTTTGACATATTTCAAATGTTTGACATATTTTAAATATTTACGTATTTCGGATGTTTAACATATTTCGAAGGTTTACGTATTTCGGATGTTTGACATATTTCAAAAGTTTGACATATTTCGGATGTTTGACATATTTCTGATGTTTGATATATTTCAAATGTTTGACATATTTCGGATGTTTTACATATTTCGAATGTTTACGTATTTCGGATGTTTGACATATTTCGGATGTTTGTCATATTTCAAATGTTTGACATATTTCGGATGTTTGACATATTTCAAATGTTTGACATAGTTGGAATGTTTACGTATTTCGGATGTTTGACATATTTCGGATGTTTGACATATTTCGGATGTTTGACATATTTCGGATGTTTGACATATTTCAAATGTTTGACATATTTTAAATGTTTACGTATTTGGGATGTTTGACATATTTCGAATGTTTACATATTTCGGATGTTTGACATATTTCGGATGTTTCACATATTTCAAAGGTTTACGTATTTCGGATGTTTGTCATATTTCTGATGTTTGAGATATTTCGGATGTTTGACAAATTTCGGATGTTTCACATATTTCGGTTGATCCTTCAGAGTTGAAGATATCTGATTCAAAGTGCAAACCTCCAGCAGGACGACGGGGGTGGGCAGTGGGCTGTTTTAACCCGGGATCATGGAGCTGACAGTCCAGCGTGACATACCCCACGACCAGGCAGCCATCCTAGTTTCTTTTTTGTATATCTGTTTGTTTTTCATAGTTGATATGAAACGAACAGAGCAAGGGCTTGAGGAATGTACAGACATTTTTTTTTAGTGAATAGAAAACTGGAAAAATAATAGTTTTCAAATAGAAATAGAACAAGTGGTAAAATAGACAGATCGAGATAGAGTGAAAAGATTGAAAGAGAAAGAGAGAGAGAGAAAGAGAGAGAGAGAGAAAAAGGGAGAGACATGGAGAACTTAGCACAGAGAAAGAGAGAGAGAGAAGGAGAGATAAAGAAAGAACGAGAGGGAGAAAGAGAGAGAGAGAGAGAAGAGAGAGAGAGAAATAAAGAGAATGAGTTTATGGAAGAGTAACTAATTGAATAAAGTTCGGAGAAAGGTTTAAAAAAAACTATTGGAAAGAAAGAAAAAGTGAAAAGATGCGATATAGACAGAACTGGTAGAGATACAAAGAGAAAGGTCGTCCATTTTATTTAAGAGACAGAACTGGTAGAGATGCAAAGAGAAAGGTCGTCCATTTTTTCCTTATCTACCAACATTAGACGACACTAAATGGCATCACAAAATATCCCAGGCTACACACAACGTGCTAGACAATTCAAAATTTGATAGACATCACAAAATATGCTAGACTACAAACAATGCGCTAGACAATTCAAAATTTGATAGACATCACAAAATATGCTAGACTACACACAATGTGCTAAACAACACACACTGTGTTAGACAGCGAGCCCTATATGAGACAAGCATACAGTAGCATCCAACATGCTAATTGAGTCAGCAGATGTGCCCCATTTCCCATAATTCTATGTCTATGGCCTAGACTACAGCAGGATTGACACCAGGAGCACATTATTAAGGAACTCACCAGTAAACGACTAATCAGTTCCCTTAGGAGCTTCGTGGCCAGTATCGGATGTACGTAATTGAGTTAGTCCGTCAGCATCGATACTTTGACGTGCTTCATTGACACTGGGGTCACCTGTGTGTGGCGGGAGGGAGGGTGGGGGGGTATACATTCTTTCATCCTCAAGCCAGACGTCCCCATCTGGTTTAAACTAAAGCTGGAGGCGAGCTGGCATCGAATGATAGAGTAAAACCACGGGGACACATTTTTGTGTAAAACTATGGTATCAATACTTTGACCAATTCGTGTACAAAACTTAAAAAAAAATAATGTGTTCCACAAATGTGCTCTACCACTGGCTATTGCAGTAAAGCGACCTTGACTTATTTGGATATTACTATATGGTCCTGTGCTATGTATGAGACAACCTGTGCAAAATAACATTCATGTCTCCGAAATATGTTTTTAAATAGGTGATACGTTATAGACTTTTATATTGGTCAAACCAAGGTTTTCATAATAGTTTTATATTCTTGATTGATTTGGGATTTGTGATTTTAAAATAAATCCTTATGTTTTGTCTTATTTTTTAAAATAATTCGTCAATACAATTTGCCATGATAAGTTTAATGTGTATCATTTTCTTTTAAATCCTAGTTCAATGTTAAAAGCTTGTCTAGTACCTGGACACTAAACAGGCATTAAAAAAAATTTTAGTAGAACTGACTGGCCCCAGTGTTTACGTTGCAGAATATGACAGTGGTCACGAGTCATTCACCATTGTGTCTGAGAGTAACGCCAAACTAGATGTCTATCACTTTCTCATGGAAATAGACTAGACCAGAAACGCTGGACTGTTGCTATGGCGAGGTATCTAGCTTGTCTGTTATTGTAGGAGTTATCTATCATGATAAATGGGCGGACAACTCTGGTCTGGAAAACAAACAAGGAAGTGGAATCGGGCGAGTTAAAAGTACAATCGAATCGTTATATCGAGTACGGTTATATGAGAGGATCGATTATACAATGTCTTTTAAGTGTTGATAATGTTCAAATGTGTCTAATGAGATTGTATTCGATTATGTCTCTGTTATCTGATCAGATCTAATCTTTAATCGTATTTCTTCTATTTGATTTGATTTCTTTGATCAGATCTCTTTTTATTTTAATCATCTTCTTTTTTGAAGTTACGTCTGTATCATATAAAATTAGATAAATCTCTTTTATTTGATCAAATCTCTTGTATTTTAATTGATCTCTTTTATTTAATCAGATCTCTTTTATGTAATCAGATCTCTTTTATTTAATCATATCTTTTTTATTTAATCAGATCTTTTATATTTTATCAAATCTCTTTTATATTTTATCAAATCGTTTTTATATTTTATCAAATCTCTTTTATATTTTATCAAATCTCCTTTATATTTTATCAAATCGTTTTTATATTTTATCAAATCTCTTTTATATTTTATCAAATCTCTTTTATATTTTATCAAATCTCTTTTATATTTTATCAAATCTCTTTTATATTTTATCAAATCTCTTTTATATTTTATCAAATCTCTTTTATATCTTATCAAATCTCTTTTATATCTTATCAAATCTCTTTTATATCTTATCAAATCTCTTTTATATTTTATCAAATCTCTTTTATATTTTATCAAATCTCTTTTATATTTTATCAAATCTCTTTTATATTTTATCAAATCTCTTTTATATTTTATCAAATCTCTTTTATATTTTATCAAATCTCTTTTATATTTTATCAAATCTCTTTTATTTGAAACTATCTATTTCAGTTGACGCATCTCTTTCCTTATGTCTCTTAATTAGAATCCACACTCTCATTTGCATCAAAGATAAAGAAAAATCCGTCATTAGACCTTGTTGGGTGCCTGGTCGTGCGGTTTGCGCGCTGGACTGTCGTTCGACTTATCAATGGTCCCGGGTTTAAACCCTGCCCGCTCCCATCCCCCGTCGTCCTGCGGGAGGTTTGGACTAGGAAGTAAACTATCTTCAACTCTGAAGGAACATCCGAAACATGTCAAACATTTTTACAAACAACATCTGCTAGGCTCAGCTTCTAGATTAATCTAGATGAACATGCGGGTAAGTAAATACTGTCAATGGTTTTGGTATACAGAATTAGACTCTTAGATACTGGCCTACATAACGTCCCTCAACCAATGTTAAGATTGATACGCGCATAACTTTGTGTTATGAAAATTATACGCTGTACCGGTTGATGTTCTTATGTTTACATGTGCTTGTAACTCGTCCGTGAGAATGTGTTCACGCAATGTGTGCTGTGTAGTCATTCAGTGGATTAAAGCCATTCTAAGCGGACATGGCTTTCGACTCTGTTATCAGTATGTTCATAACACTTTGTTTCAATAGACAACAAATGCACCGCCCCCTACCCCCCAAAGTTTCCGGTAATCGGATACACCCCATTTTAGGATCTAAATCTTTTCACCCAGACATAGTTCAATGCCAGATCCGAAAATAAGACGAACTAAACTATATATTTCTTAAAACTCTGAAATTTAGTTTAACTTGATAACCATCTATGATCTTTGTTTATGAATTATATTTAAGAAGAACACAAGAAAGCTTTCTTCCTTGCCAACATTTTCTCTTAATTTGGAGGTGAGAATAAATAAACAATTCTTGTCGTTGATCTAAATCTATTACATCTATAACTCATTTAACAAAGAGATTCTAACGATCGCATTTGACGAGTCAAGATCCACAACGCGGCTTTGTTTTTGTGTTTTTTTTCTAATCGCAAGCATTTCGTAGATATATATTTTTTTTTTGAATTATGACAATGGCACAGATGCCTTTTATGTATAAGAAAAAAACTAACCCGAGCAAATCCGGGTAACATCATAGTTTGATTATGCTAAGCTGATATGATTATATCTAGTTATTTAATTAAATTGTATTTGAATGTGATAACATCTAATTGGATTGATGAAGACGTTCGCTTGTTTCAAGTAGATTTGAAGATATACGCTGATTTTGTTGTTTATTATTGAGGTATCCAAGAACAATGGCCAGTACTTCTTTTTCCCTGGTGAAGTAAGATAATGGGAGGAGTTGCCTGAATCAGACACGAGTCTCTAATAGACATGCAGAACTAGATTGACAGGTGAATACGATAGGACGTTATTGTCTTCTCGTATGAAGTGACGTCTGTAATTTATAAGATAACAATATATCGATTTCACCTCTTTATTTCTAACATAGGCCTATAAATAGCTTAGATCGAAAGGGGAGATAATGTGAGAAAACCATGAGGATGTTACCCAATTTTTTTTAGTGTAAACTAATATTTTTATACCGAAAAGTGCGTTGCAGTATGCATTCAATAGTTGCGTTTCCCACAACACACACACACATGCTCGTGAATTACAAGAAGTTATTACTTGAGTGAATCACCATCTCAAATTGTATAGTAGTAGTGGTTGTACGTAGCATTCCAAACATCAAGGCCAGCAAAAGCGAACAAAGCTCCCTCTCACCAGCCTAGAGTTGGCGGCGGGTTTCCCCCCTACCGCCACCCTGTCCGACGGGGGGGGGGGGGGGTTAGACTCGGGGTTAAACTTAGAGTTTGAGTTTTGAGCTCACTTCCAGTGTACACGGACACTCCGGGCTCGTGAACTAGAGACGCGCAAGTCATTGGTTAATATGCATGACTGAATGCATGACGCGTAGGAGGTAATCATCTTTTTTGAAGTAACGTCTGTATTACATACGATTTTTTTCTTCTCATAGCCAGCTTTATTGCTGCTGAGCTGCTGAGCTCTTTTGCAGACTGTGCCAAGGAAAAAAAAGTGTGCTGTTTTCTTCAGTTGTTCAGCACTGCCGTACAGGCTGTTGGTTATGTTGGGCTGTAGTGGCAGTTGGGTCTGCCTAAGGTGGGTTAGGGAGTGGCATTCAAAGAGGATAAAGTTTATGGTTTCAAAGGGGTGGGCGCAATGACTGCAAAGGGGGAGTTTATTTTGTTCAGGATAAGATAAGATTATATCAAGAGTAACTATTGATTAATTTAAGAGACGCCTTAATCTACTGATTAATTAAAGAGACGCCTAAATCTACTGATCAATTTAAGAGTAAGATAAACATTAATGCAACGATACTCTAATGGTCAAACTTAACCAAACCAGTACGTTCGTCCCATGACTAAGACTCGCCTCGTTCAGCCAATCCTGGACTTCGTAGCAAGTAATGAACCTGCCATAACAAGACTTAAGTCTATGATGAACACATTATAGAGAGACTACAGGCATGTCAGGAACAGATTACAATAGCCCACAGGAGTGGACGTGCGTGCGTGGGTGGGTGGTGACCCCGGCATGCGATCCATTCAAAACCTATTTGTGGTCACTTGAGTGAACCTGTTAGTTGTGAAATCAATAGGTGCTAGGTCGTGCTGACCCAAACAGCCATGGTCATGAAGGACAAACAAATACATCATTACAGCATTACATCATTACAGCATTACATCATTACAGCATTACATCATTACAGCATTACATCATTACAGCATTACACAAGTACACATCCGCCCCCAATGTTTTTTTCATTCACACTTAATGCCTGGTCGTTTGGTATGTCGAGTGCACTGTGGTCTCGATGGTCCGAGGCTCGGTCCCGCTGCCAACTTCTTATCTTATCTTATATAATACAGACGTTACATCAAAAAAGAAGATGATTACGTCCTACGCGTCATGCATTTAGTCATGCATATTAACCAATGACTTAAATTCTGCCAAGTCACTGGTTTTTCTGGCTAGCTCAGGCAACCCATTCCATGCTCTAATAGCACTAGTGAAGAAGGAGTATTTGTACAAATTTGTCCTAGCATATGGGACGAGGAATGTGCCTTTATTTTTGTGTCTTTCAGAGTATTTTATTAAATTTTGTTTTTGTATTTGAAGATTATGTATGGTTCAGTGTTTTATGTATAATTGCTACTTTACTTTTGAGTCTCTGTCCTGAAGGCTTTCTAAATTTAGTGATTTTACTAATGGTGTTACCCTAGTCAAATGTGAATATTCGTTTGTTATGAATCTCACTGCTCTATTTTGTGTTTGTTCCAGTTTCTTAATGTTTTCATGAGTTGAGGGGTCCCAAACGGTGGATGCATATTCTATTATTGGCCTAACCAAGGTTAAATAACATGTTATTTTTTAATTGATTTATAGAGATTTCTTTTAATAAACCCTAATGCTTTGTTTGATTTTTTTATAGTTTCATCAATATGTGGATTCCATGACAGTTTTTCATTTATTATAACACCTAGGTATTTTGAGTTTTTAGTCTGTGTTACTGGTTTGCCATGAATAAGATAAGTGGAATTAATTTGTTTTAGTTTTTTTGTTACTCTTAACAACTGACATTTTTCTGGGTGGAAAGACATGCTCCAATTTGATTCCATTTCTGTAATTCATCTAATTCTCTTTGTAAAATATCTGTGTCTTGTGTTGTTTTTATTGTTCTATATATTATGCAATCGTCTGCAAATAATCTGACTTTTGTTCCTGAACTAATGCAATTTGGTAAATCATTTATGTAAATTAAAAATAGTAGTGGACCCAAGACTGTTACTTGAGGTACACCTGAGTTTACTGTTATTGGTGTTGATTTAGAGCCATTTATTATTACAGTTTGTTCTCTCCCTATCAGAAAATCTTTAATCCACTGATGCAGTGGACCGTTAATGCCGAAATATTTTAATTTTTTAAGCAAACTATAGTGATGAACTTTGTCAAAAGCCTTGGAAAAATCTAGTAAGATAGCATCTATTTGTTCACTATTATCTAAACCTTTTGAAAAATCATCAATTAGTCCTATTAGTTGTGTTTCACATGATCTATATTTCCTAAAGCCATATTGGTATGGGGTGAGGACATTATGTTTGTCTAAGTGGTTTATGATATTGCTACATATTATGTGTTCTAGTATTTTACATGTGATGCTGGTAAGTGATACTGGTCTGTAGTTTCCTGGATCAGATTTTTCTTCTTTTTTAAATAGGGGGGTGACATTAGCTTCTTTCCAGTCCTTTGGTACTCTGCCCTGGTTAAGCGATGCCTGAAAGAGTATTTTGAACACTGGGGCTAGCTCATTGCTTAGTTCTTTGAGTAATCTAGCTGGAATACCATCAGGTCCAGACGCTTTATTTGGTTTGGTGTTGGCTAATAGTTTTTTAATTCCATTTTCTTGTACTACTAAAGCTTCTATGTTGTCTACTTGGTTCAAATTAAGAAATATGTCTTTGTCTCCTGGGGCTGAGAATGCTGATGCAAAGTATTTGTTTAGGATGTTTGCTTTAGTTTCATTATCATTATGTATTATGTTATGTTCATCTTTTAATGGCGCTATGCCTGTTGTTTCCATTTTCTTAGACTTAATGTATGACCATAGGTTTTTGTTGTTATCTTTAGATATTACATTGTTTATGTATTCACTCTGCAGCTGTCTGCTTACTTTTTGGGTTAGGTGTTTAATTTTTGTATACTTTTTGTAAACTCTTTCTGCCTTGGTTTCTTTAAATTTTCTATATAGGTTTTCCTTCTGTTTACAAAGCTTCTTTAGTCTATTATTAAACCAGCATTTATTTATTTTGTTTGATGTGTATTTAGTTGGTATATGATTTTCTATAATGCTTTTAAGATGGTTTTTAATGAAATTCCAGAGGTCATCGACTGGTTGGTTAATGTCTTTTTCTAATAATAATGTTTGTTGAAAGTTTAATTCAGCTTGGTGTAGTTGTGTTAGGTTACATTTATTCCAGAGTAAGATTTTTCTTTTGGTTTTTGTATTGGCTACTGCTTTTATCTGACTGTGTATTTTTATGATCTCATGGTCTGATAGACCAGGGATAATATCATAATCAACTACTAATCCAGGTCTGTTGGTTAAGAAGAGATCTAATGTGTTGTTTAATCTAGTTGGCTTTTTAATGATTTGATCTAAACTTAGGTTGTGTAAAGTTTCTATGAAAAGCTCATTTATGTCCTTAAGGTTTTGGTGTTTATCTATGGTTAGTGTTTTCCAATTTATATCAGGTAGGTTGAAGTCACCAATAATCCAAAAAACTGCATTTTTATTTGTCTCTTTATGTGTAGTAATCTGATTACATAGTTCCTGCATGTATTCTAAACTAGAATTTGGTGGTCTGTAAATGCTGCCTATTATAAGGGATGTTGAGGTGGTATTAATTTTACAAAATGTTGATTCTATATTTTTGAGTTAGGTAAGGTAATTTCTTCTGCTATAAGAGTGTTTTTTATTGCTAGAAGAACTCCTCCATGATTATCAGTCCTATCTTTTCTAAAATTTCATAATTACTATTGAAAATTTCTGCATTATAAATTTCAGGATGTAGCCAAGTTTCTGTTCCTGCAATTATGTCTGGTTTCTCACATTCTAATAAAATTTCTAAGTCAGCTATTTTGTTCCTAATGCTTTGAAAATTTATTACTAAGGTTTTAAGGTATTTTGGTATTACTTCTTTAGTAGGTTTGTTTAGTGAGGCTGTTGTATTAATTTTAGTAGATTTAGGTTTAAAGGAGTGGATCTGGCTAGTGGTTGGTGAGTTTGGTTTGGGATGGTGTTTAGGATATTGTATGGGTTAGAAGTGTCTGCATCAAAGGAATCAAACAGTCCTGATGTAAACTGAGGTAACCCACATGGTACACAGTGCCATGATGCGTCTTTGTTGCCTAAGGCATAATACACAGGTGTATTCATATGGAGACATGATGCATGGTACCATTCATCGCAGGTGTCAAATTGAATGGCTTTCTGTTTCATGGTGCATACTTTTTTGCCGATGTTGCATCTATCTTTAGATCTAGGCCCTGGATTTGACTCTACATCTCCTGCTATTAATATTAACAGTGAAAGGTATTTATTTCTACTGTGTCTGATTGAGAACTTCCATTTGTGATGGGTAATCTTCTTTAATGTTATGGATGTGTATTGATCTAAAGTGTGATGATTGATTATGACTGTTGTCCCACGTTTTCCTGCGGTAGGTTTGGGCTAGGATGTAAATCATCTTTAATCCTGAAGGAACATTGAAAACGTGGTAACGTCTGTACCCTTCATATCCCGAGCACTGCTTCTCAGCCTCAACTTGGCGCTCACGTGGAAACGGTCGTTAGAGGAGACGATTTGGCCAAGGACCGAGGCTATTGCACTTGCAAGGATGGAAGAAATCTCTCCCTTAAACATGTCATTATCCATACACATTTCGTCAAGGGGACCTTTACGGCTATTGTTTTACAGAGAAGGAAATTTGGGGAAGCTTCCCCCAAAACGTTCGACCTTCGACATCTCCTCTAATCAGAAATACGAACCATCTGTGATTGGAATTTAAACAATGTACATCTGCTTTGATCTTCCCCAAGCTGAACAGTTTTTTCAAACCTATAGGCCTAGAGTATCAATAGTCTTTCACTCAATTACAAAGAAGAAGTACCCATACCAACAAAAAAAAAAAAAAAGAATAATCCACATACCCCAAGGGCCCCACTGCGAAAACTCAAACTAGTCCGCTTTATCTAATCTCACTTATCAAAGCAGACTGATGAAGCCACCAATAGTTGCGTTGAACAGAAAAGTTATATAGTCGTGTCCGATTGTCATATAGTAGCGAGTGGTAACAGAGCACCTCTAAACAAATACTCTAACACTAAATTTAAAACAATGATTCAAACTATGTGCTAACAATTGAAAGGCCAAAAGGGGACTAATTAATGGAATACAATTTAGACTGGGTCACTAGTGACACTAAAGACGTATTAATTTGTCAAAAAAACGAAAACGCTTTTACATTCTAATTTTATTGCTATTCTCGTGTTGCTAAAAGTATCCAAACCTTGCACACCAAACAAAGGACCCTAGGGGGGCGCCTATAGATACTACAAGTAAACAATTTTAACCAGACAGACACAGTAAGTTGATGTAAGCTTTGTAAAAAAAAAAGACCTGGTTTCACTAAGGAATCAATAAAACATTATCATCCTCCAATCTCCAGACGATTCAAACCCAAACCGCAATTATCTCACTAATATTTTCGGACAGCCACTTGCCTACACAATCAGTTCTTGCAGGCAAAACGAATGAGCACACGGCTAAGTGCAGACACAACCAATCAGCAGATAGCTATTGATAGACTTGATAAAAACCCAAATTTTTGTCTCAGATAGTATTGAGTTAGTAAAGTACTTTCTCTCAACTAGTGTAGCTATCAATAGGTCCATGCCTCATTATATGTAGGGATCACAAGTCTGGCTTTGTAGCATGAGATCTTGGGTAGGTGGAACCCCTTTAGGACCTTACGACCAACAGGGCAGATGATGTGAAAGCCATCTGTTTCTAAGGCCAACAGTTCACGGGGGTGTCATGTGGTCAGCACAAAAACCAAATAATGTCAGGTACCCATTAGAAATTTTGACCGTTCGAGTATCACCAAGATTCGAACCCGAGACGATGCGGTTCACATTAACCAAGAAGCCAAGTGCTTTATCACTCAGTACTCCCTGCGCTATCAAAAAGTTAGCCCGATGTTTCAACCAGCCATGGAGAAATTTGTGACGATTACTGTTTAGTGCTAATTATGTAACGATTTTATGTTTAGGATAGCGTTGACAGAATGATTATTATCCTTTGTTTGGGATCTAACAGAAGGCAGGACAGCTGATGGTCGCTCTCTTCTACGGTATACGTATTTATGTAAACTTGACATGAAGCTCTTCAAAATCGACACTAGCAGCTGGGAAAAAGTGGCCCTGGATAGATCCACATCGAGAGCGAGCACAAAGGAAGGGTCTTTGATTGCAGATGTCATGAACAACCATAGTAGAAAGAAGAGTGAAAATGCAACGGCGCCTGGTGATTACATATGCCCAACCTGTGACCACTGGTGTGTATCAAGGATTGGCCTTTTGAGTCACACAAGAAGTTGCAAAGGGAAACGATAATTTCAAAAGTCATTAAAAAAGCAACAGAATATGGAATGGCATAAACAGAATCGCTTTTTTTTCTTTCTTAAATGAGGCACTTCATCAGTTCAATCAATACATTCATTATCAATTCAGCCTCAACTTGACTTTAAAATTCTTGTCAATTCTCAGTAGTCATAAAACCAACAAACTAGTATTTTTAGTTACACTGTTACTTTCACTCTAGTTTAACTTGTACTTATGCAGTTAAGGTATAAGTACACTATCTAGGGGGGCCTCGAGGTTCGACACAGCAGAGAGAAGTGTTTACTGAGCGCCTAAAGAAAGCACGGAAAACAATATCACTGTAGCGCTCTGACTCTCAGCATGGTATAAGCATGAGAGTAGCGCTCTAGAAAAGCTTTTTTTTTTAAATTAAAATTAACACGCTATATCGATTCGTGACCAAATGAATGTTTTTAATCATTGATTGAATCCAAAATGTGGTTATCAGTGGCAGCATGGAAAGCATCTTTTTTTTTTCTTTTTTTTTTTTTTACATTAAACAGATTGATTCACACATTCCAGGTCTAAACAGAGTGGGGTTAGGGCGTCGAGAAGAAAAACCTAGGAGAGATCTTAATGGAGGGATGTGTTAAAGCAGGCTAGAGACCTCCATGGGCTATCGCCACTGGGATGGATGGTGGGATCCACATATTCAACCGGTGAACATTATTCCGACATTGTTCAACTTTCCATGATCATTGCGATTGTCCATTCAATCTTTCACCGTCTATTCGTTGCTCCATGCCTCAGAAACTGAACCACTTCCACATGAAATGTCTAAGAAAAATACTGAATGTCAAATAGCAAGACAAAATACCAGATACTGAAGTCCTTCGAAGAGCGGGTCTGTAGAGCATCCACAAAATCCTGATGCAGTCCCAGCTGCGATGGGCAGGTCACGTCTACAGAATGAAAGACCGCCGCATCCCTAAACGACTCTTGTATGACCAACTAGGCGAAGGAAAGCTTTCGCAAGGCGGTCAAAGAAAGCGCTTCAGGGACACCCTTTAAGCTTCTCTGAAGGCGTTCAGCATAGACCCAGCCACCTGGGAGGCAGAGGCACATGACAGAGCACCATGGCGTCGAAAGCTAATGCGCAGGACGACACAGATAAATTCCAGCATAACCTTCACTAAGTTTAAGAGCCTTTGCTAAGTTTAAGAGCTTTTGTTAAATTTGAGAACGTTTGCCAAGTTTTAGCATATCTGTTTGTTTGAGAACCTCTCAGCTTTCTTATCCTGGTGGCCGTACACAGATGTGAAGGCGATGTCAGCGTGGCGTGACCCGGTCACTCAATAATGCCTATATAAAAAGCCTAACTCTTAACGAGATTTTCAGTTTTGTGTGTGTGTGCTCACTTGCCGATTACAGAATGCAAATCAAATCAAGATCTACGACTCTCTAATGGAGGGCAAGGAGTATTAGCGGATTAGCCAATCACAGAACTGGATTTCAAGATGACCGTTGGAACTTTCCAGGGTTAATGAAGTTTTGTTTTTGTCTTATTATTTTATTATTATTTTTTTATTATGATAATCTTCTATGTCAGTTAAAAGAATTTTCCCACTGGACAAATCCAGTCCGATCTTATATCTTATTTTTTTCTATAATGAATTTGAACTCAAATGAGTCACAAAATCTTACTGAATCTTAGTCGTATGTTCTGTGAATGGGAAGACATTTTCTTTTATTCCAACATTGGAACAGCAAAAAGCTTCCGATAGAACTAAAATCACTTGTTTGAATATTTTCAGATTCCGGTTCTTTCGTGTCTATTATACCTATATTTAGACGGATTAAAAACAAGGTAAGACTATAAGCAGAATCAGTGTATAAGTTTCAAACTTCATGTTAAGTTCTATTATGGAAATGAAGCTATATTGTGTGTTTAATCATTTTTACAATTTCTACTCAAAGAATGAAAGTATTTTATTTCGTTAATAGGATAACTCTTAGTTTATCACTTGAACAAGGACGGCCGGTATGCAGAAAGTTATTAAGTCATTAGGTCACTTCTCAAACTGAAAAGATACATATGCCATTCGATTCCCCTTAAACATAACGCATACACATTGCAATACAAGGTGTAAAACATATTATATATGCCCAACCTGCGATCGCAGCTGTGTATCAAGGATTGGCCTCTTTAGTCACACAAGAAGTTGCAAAGGGATAAGATCGTCTCTCGAGACGTAAAATGCCACAGAGACAAGGTGTAAGTATGTGCGTGTATATGTCCCGAATAAAAATCAAAACCGTTTGACCAATCTTGAGAAGACTTGTTCCTTAGATTAAGGCGGAGACCATAGTATATGTTTATTGTCCCTCCAAGAACTGGCGGGTCCTAAAAATAGGCAAAAATTACCTAATTGTATGTCTATTAAGGAACGAGCCTTTTTAACTAATCGGGTAAATCCATTTTCATAGTATTTTAAATTCTACTCTTTCTCAAACTAATGAGGAATTACTTGATGTCAACAATTCTTAAAGATAGATTGAAACATTTGCTAATTCTTGCTATTGAGCGGGATCTATGTGGGAAACAGAATTATTGTAATATATTGTATGACTTCGCTACACGCAAGGCTCGTAAAGTAATTCTGTACGTAGTAAAGAATGAATAAAATACATAGACGAATTTATTTTCTAATACAAACTCTTAAATTTGACTTATTGTCCGCTTCCCTACCCAAACCTGGCCCCGCGAAATCCGTTTCGAATAGGGCCCCACAACGCTTAAGTTTAAGTCCGGCCCTGCTATTTAGTGTTTGTAAAATGTTCTACATGTTTCGGATGTTCCTTCAGAGTTGACGATAGTTTACTTCCTAGTCCAAACCTCCCGCATGGGATGGGAGCGGGCAGGGTTTGACAGTCCAGCGCGCAGCCATCCGTAGCGAGCCGTGAAAACGTGTTCTCCACCACCCCCCCCTCTTGTTTTGTGTGTGTGTGTGTGTGTGGTGACTATCCGCAGAAATAAGAGAGTGATCTTCCCTTTACTTCTTGTTTGACCTAATTAGGGAAGAAGAGAATTATATATAGAGATAGATATGTCGGCTGAACGAGTAAACATAGTTTCACCCACAACTTTTAGTATCGTGTCTAATTTTAAACAAAAAGTGAAGGGAACATTCTCCGAGTTTGACATAGATCTAAAGCCGATCCAGTAGGTCAGTAGTACCCAAACTAAGGCCCGCAGGTCATATTCGGCTTGTATAGACATTTACGTATTAGGTCTACGCTTGCCAAGGTTTGGATGTAAGGGGTTCATCTCAATGATAGATCTCAACATTTTATTACGTTGATGTTTCAGGCACCCCCATTCTTTGATGGAATAGATCTTGTAAACAGAAGGATCTTATTAGTGTTTTCTGATAGGGAGAGAACAAACTGTAATAATAAATGGCTCTAAATCAACACCAATAACAGTAAACTCAGGTGTACCTCAAGGAACAGTCTTGGGTCCACTACTATTTTTAATTTACATAAATGATTTACCAAATTGCATTAGTTCAGGAACAAAAGTCAGATTATTTGCAGACGATTGCATAATATATAGAACAATAAAAACAAAACAAGACACAGACATTTTACAAAGAGAATTAGATGAATTACAGAAATGGGAATCAAATTGGAGCATGTCTTTCCACCCAGAAAAATGTCAGTTGTTAAGAGTAACAAAAAACTAAGACAAATTAATTCCACTTATCTTATTCATGGCAAACCAGTAACACAGACTAAAAACGCAAAATACCTAGGTGTTATAATAAATGAAAAACTGGCATGGAATCCACATATTAATGAAACTATAAAAAAAATCCAACAAAGCATTAGGGTTTATTAAAAGAAATTTCTATAAATCAAATAACAACATAAAACTAAAATGTTATTTAACCTTGGTTAGGCCAATAATAGAATATGCATCCACCGTTTAAGACCCCTCAACTCAAGAAAACATTAAGAAACTGGAACAAACACAAAATAGAGCAGTGAGATTCATAACAAATGAATATTCACATTTGACTAGAGTAACACCTATAGTAAAATCACTAAATTTAGAAAGCCTTCAGGACAGAAGACTCAAAACACTGAACCATAATCTTCAAATACAAAAACAAAATTTAATAAAATACTCTGAAAGACACAAAAATAAAGGCACATTCCTCGTCCCATATGCTAGGACAAATTTGCACAAATACTCCTTCTTCCCTAGTGCTATTAGAGCATGGAATGGGTTGCCTGAGCTAGCCAGAAAAACCAGTGACTTGGCAGAATTTAAGTCATTGGTTAATATGCATGACTAAATGCATGACGCGTAGGACGTAATCATCTTCTTTTTTGAAGTAACGTCTGTATTATATAAGATAAAGATAAGATTGTCCCAGCTAATGAAATAAGAAACTTAATCTCCAAAACACTTTACTTTTTTTTTTACTCTATGTCAATTAGTGTCAAAACACAAAGAGATTAGTATTGAAAGAACTCAAGTTTAAACCAAATTTGTTTAGCTATTAACCTAGAGTACTATATGAAATACAACCATACGGCACAATCTACACCGCTGTAGGTCCAACGGACGTCAGGAACACGTTTGGACCTTGAAGCTGAGTTGGTTGACTTTGCCCAAGCAATGGCCCTGGGGCGGAGGAGGGAGCAATAAGGGAGGATGCATACCGTCACGTGACAGTTCTAACCTTCACCACTTTTAAACAGATGTATATATATATATATTTATATAGCTCCTCCTTCGTGGTCGAAGATGAGCATATTTTCTCATGTCCTATGGACTCGAAGATGGCTGTTAAGTCCAAACCTCGGTTTAAACAGACATAGTGAAAGCATAAAACCCTAAGTAAAAAAAAAAAATCCCACAAGAAAATTACGAGACATGAAAAGGCGCGAAACTTAATGGAGGAAATAGTGAATCTATGATAAATGTTCACCTTTTTTTCGAATGATTTTAAAGCTATTAAATTCTAAAAACACATATCAATGTGAATAGCTCCATACTTCTCCATAAGGTTACAAGACTATACAGGAGAAAGTTTCTGGTTCCTTCTTGGCTTTAAAGCACTGAACAAACACAGCTCAGCAAGAGTTACATTTCGATCTGACATTCCTGGTCAAATTTGGGATTCAAATTCTTGCCCTTCACTTAGAAGCCAAGTCAAGGCTGGCCTTGGGCATAGACAAGCTAGGCTGCCGCCTAGTGCCTCCGATTGGTGGGGGACTCGCATAGTGTCAGAAGAATTATATTTAGAGAAAAAAATAAAACAATCTCAAACATAGAAAAGTTCTGTCTCCATGTTTATGTTTTAACCGTGACTCAAGGTTTATTAACGAACGTTTAGATATAGGCCTAAATCAGTCAGACTTTGGGGCTAGAAGAACTTTTGTGAAAATGTCGAGACATTCTTTAGAGTTTGGTGCATCAGAAGGAGATGTAAGTTCAATCGATCTAGAGGAGACCAGTCTGTCAGCTTCGATTGGAAAGATCTAGCCTTATGGTCATCTTCAATTATTTATCTTGACCTATCTATTGGACCGATGGGACACCATGCAAGACTCGTCGACCGTCTTTCTCCATTTCTCTCTGTCTTTTGCGTTAGTTAGAACCTCTTTCAATGGCAGGCCCGTCCATTCTTTTATGTTGTCCACCCATCGCTTTCTCTGTCTGCCCTCTCTTCTTTTTCCTGGTGATGTTCTCTGAATGAAGGTCTTTGCGAGCCCCGAATCTTGTAATATGGCCTTAGATTTTAAGCTTGCGTTTTTTTTTTACGATAGTTAGCAGGTCATCATGGGGTCCAATGGCTGCTGTAACCCGTGTCTCTAATCTCTTGGTTTGTGATCGGGTCTTTGAATGTCATCGTCAATAAAACATAAAGAACGTCTCGAATTCATTGATAGTTTCGATAAAGATACATTTATGTTTTTAATAAATTGCGTGATTTTATTTTTTTCATTATTTTTAATTTCCATTTGGGGCCACCAAAGTCACTTGGCCTAGGGCCTCCAGTTTCCTACGTCCGGCCCTGGCCAAGTGGTATATGGCACTCAACCACACTGGAAGGTTTAAGCAATAAAAGAAAAATAATAATGAAATGTTGGGTGCTACCAATACATCAGAATAGATCTTTCAAACCGGAAACGACGCCATATCGTCTGCTAGTGACAAATGGCAAGTGAGTGATAAAGAAAACAGCATGTTTACGCCAAAGGAGCTGACGTAATGCAATGACATCTCAAGGTCAAAATTGCAACCCAATGTTACGTCTGACAATTACCCGACAAAAAAAACCCACTATTAACGTTTACTGCCTCTCATCGACTACACACGACTATATAATCGATTACACCCCACTGTATGATCGACTACACCCACTTAACAGACTAAGTATTTGGTAATCGTGCTAATGATTTGAGCGAGTATTATTGTCGTAGTCGTAATGGACTCCCTTCTGATGTTCCACCGATACTTCCCCCAACTCACGTCTGCTGAAGTGAGAAACTACTTTTAACTGAAGTAGGTGGCCATTAGAAGACTTTTTTTTTTTTAAGCTTAATGAAAAATTCATTGTAAGTAATGCTTTTATGTCCATAAAATGTCCATTTATCGCCCCCAGTCAAAGGCCAAAATTAGTTTCCAGTGTGAAGGTCAATTAATATCAAGAAATTTTCATAAGGACCCCCCCCCCCCCGGGCCAAAAAAAAAATACGAACTACTTTTTTAGAATCAAGCAAATAGAGTAGAGTTGTGATTAGGCCATTTTAATAAAGTGATCTAATAGACAAATAAGACAATAGTGTAATGTTTCACTTTGTTTCTTTATTATACAATACAGCCGAAGAAAAACGCATTAGACAATTTGCTCTACATCAGTGCATGTATCACTGTTCCCAAACGAACACAATAGCTGCCAAAAGCTGTATACATCTTCGTAATATTCCTAGGAGTTGAGTCTATGACTCTTGGAGCTCTGGGCCTATGGAAGCTTGTCCTATGCGTTGAGTCTAAGAATCTTGGATCTCTGGGCCTATGGAAGCTTGTCCTAAGCGTTGAGTCTAT
This sequence comes from Biomphalaria sudanica, assembly GCA_036873155.1. Lineage (NCBI taxonomy): Eukaryota > Metazoa > Mollusca > Gastropoda > Planorbidae > Biomphalaria > Biomphalaria sudanica. The sequence continues at coordinate 51,552 of JAZGLO010006436.1, read as the reverse complement.
GACTCTTGGATCTCTGGGCCTATGGAAGCTTGTCCTATGAGATGAGTCTAAAACTCTTGGATCTCTGGGCCTATTGAAGCTTGACCTAGGAGTTTAGTCTAAAACTCTTGGATCTCTGGGCCTATGGAAGCTTGTCCTATGAGTTGAGTCTAAGAATCTTGGATCTCTGGGCCTATGGAAGCTTGTCCTAGGAGTTGAGTCAAAGACTCTTGTATCTCTGGGCCTATGGAAGCTTGTCCTAGGAGTTGAGTCTAAAACTCTTGGATCTCTGGGCCTATGGAAGCTTGTCCTATGAGTTGAGTCTAAGAATCTTGGATCTCTGGGCCTATTGAAGCTTGTCCTAGGAGTTGAGTCTAAAATTCTTGGATCTCAGGGCCTATGGAAGCTTGTCCTAGGAGTTGAGTCTAAGAATCTTGAATCTCTGGGCCTATGGAAGCTTGTCCTAGGAGTCTAAGACTCTTGGATCTCTAGGCCTATGGAAGCTGGTCCTAGGAGTCTAAGACTCTTGGATCTCTGGGCCTATGGAAGCTTGTCCTAAGAGTCTAAGACTCTTGAATCTCTGGGCCGATGGAAGCTTGTCCTAGGAGTCTAAGACTCTTGGATCTCTGGGCCTATGGAAGCTTGTCCTAGGAGTCTAAGACTCTTGGATCTCTGGGCCTATGGAAGCTGGTCCTAGGAGTCTAAGACTCTTGGATCTCTGGGCCTATGGAAGCTTGTCCTAGCAGTCTAAGACTCTTGGATCTCTGGGCCTATGGAAGCTTGTCCTAGGAGTCTAAGACTCTTGGATCTCTGGGCCTATGGAAGCTTGTCCTAGGAGTTGAGTCTATGACTCTTGGATCTCTGGGCCTTTGGAAGCTTGTCCTAGGAGTCTAAGACTCTTGGATCTCTGGGCCTATGGAAGCTTGTTCTAGGAGTTGAGTCTAAGACTCTTGGATCTCTTGGCCTATGGAAGCTTGTCCTAGGAGTCTAAGACTCTTGGATCTCTGGGCCTATGGAAGCTTGTCCTAGGAGTCTAAGACTCTTGGATCTCTGGGCCTATGGAAGCTTGTCCTAGGAGTCTAAGACTCTTGGATCTCTGGGCCTATGGAAGCTTGTCCTAGGAGTCTAAGACTCTTGGATCTCTGGGCCTATGGAAGCTTGTCCTAGGAGTCTAAGACTCTTGAATCTCTGGGCCTATGAAAGCTTGTCCTAGGAGTCTAAGACTCTTGGATCTCTGGGCCTATGGAAGCTTGTCCTAGCAGTCTAAGACTCTTGGATCTCTGGGCCTATGGAAGCTTGTCCTAGGAGTCTAAGACTCTTGGATCTCTAGGCCTATGTAAGCTTGTCCTAGGAGTTGAGTCTATGACTCTTGGATCTCTGGGCCTTTGGAAGCTTGTCCTAGGAGTCTAAGACTCTTGGATCTCTGGGCCTATGGAAGCTTGTCCTATGAGTTGAGTCTAAGACTCTTGGATCTCTGGGCCTATGGAAGCTTGTCCTATGAGTTGAGTCTAAGACTCTTGGATCTCTGGGCCTATGGAAGCTTGTCCTAGGAGTTGAGTCTATGACTCTTGGATCTCTGGGCCTATGGAAGCTTGTCCTAGGAGTCTATGACTCTTGGATCTCTAGGCCTATGGAAGCTTGTCCTAGGAGTCTATGACTCTTGGATCTCTGGGCCTTTGGAAGCTTGTCCTAGGAGTCTATGACTCTTGGATCTCTGGGCCTATGGAAGCTTGTCCTATGAGTTGAGTCTAAGACTCTTGGATCTCTGGGCCTATGGAAGCTTGTCCTATGAGTTGAGTCTAAGAATCTTGGATCTCTGGGCCTATGGAAGCTTGTCCTAGGAGTTGAGTCTAAGAATCTTGGATCTCTGGGCCCATGGAAGCTTGTCCTAGGAGTTGAGTCTAAGAATCTTGGATCTCTGGGCCTATGGAAGCTTGTCCTAGGAGTCTATGACTCTTGGATCTCTGGGCCTTTGGAAGCTTGTCCTAGGAGTCTAAGACTCTTGGATCTCTGGGCCTATGGAATCTGGTCCTAGGAGTTGAGTCTAAGAATCTTGGATCTCTGGGCCTATGGAAGCTTGTCCTATGAGTTTAGTCTATGACTCTTGGATCTCTGGGCCTATGGAAGCTTGTCTTAGGAGTTGAGTCTAAGAATCTTGGATCTCTGGGCCTATGGAAGCTTGTCCTATGAGTTGAGTCTAAGAATCTTGGATCTCTGGGCCTTTGGAAGCTTGTCCTAGGAGTCTAAGACTCTTGGATCTCTAAGCCTATGGAAGCTTATTCTAAGAGTTGAGTCTAAGACTCTTGGATCTCTGGGCCTATGGAAGCTTGTCCTAGGAGTCTAAGACTCTTGGATCTCTGGGCCTATGGAAGCTTGTCCTAAGAGTCTAAGACTCTTGGATCTCTGGGCCTATGCAAGCTTGTCCTAGGAGTCTAAGACTCTTGGATCTCTGGGCCTATGGAAGCTTGTCCTAGGAGTCTAAGACTCTTGGATCTCTGGGCCTATGGAAGCTTGTCCTAGGAGTCTAAGACTCTTGGATCTCTGGGCCTATGGAAGCTTGTCCTAGGAGTCTAAGACTCTTGGATCTCTGGGCCTATGGAAGCTTGTCCTAGCAGTCTAAGACTCTTGGATCTCTGGGCCTATGGAAGCTTGTCCTAGGAGTCTAAGACTCTTGGATCTCTGGGCCTATGTAAGCTTGTCCTAGGAGTTGAGTCTAGGACTCTTGGATCTCTGGGCCTTTGGAAGTATGTCCTAGGAGTCTAAGACTCTTGGATCTCTGGGCCTATGGAAGCTTGTCCTATAAGTTGAGTCTAAAACTCTTGGATCTCTGGGCCTATGGAAGCTTGTCCTATGAGTTGAGTCTAAGACTCTTGGATCTCTGGGCCTATGGAAGCTTGTCCTAGGAGTTGAGTCTATGACTCTTGGATCTCTGGGCCTATGGAAGCTTGTCCTAGGAGTCTATGACTCATGGATCTCTAGGCCTATGGAAGCTTGTCCTAGGAGTCTATGACTCTTGGATCTCTGGGCCTATGGAAGCTTGTCTTAGGAGTTGAGTCTAAGAATCTTGGATCTCTGGGCCTATGGAAGCTTGTCCTATGAGTTGAGTCTAAGACTCTTGGATCTCTGGGCCTATGGAAGCTTGTCCTATGAGTTGAGTCTAAGAATCTTGGATCTCTGGGCCTATTGAAGCTTGTCCTAGGAGTTGAGTCTAAAATTCTTGGATCTCTGGGCCTATGGAAGCTTGTCCTAGGAGTTGAGTCTAAGAATCTTGAATCTCTGGGCCTATGGAAGCTTGTCCTAGGAGTCTAAGACTCTTGGATCTCTGGGCCTATGGAAGCTTGTCCTAGGAGTCTAAGACTCTTGGATCTCTGGGCCTATGGAAGCTTGTCCTAGGAGTCTAAGACTCTTGAATCTCTGGGCCTATGGAAGCTTGTCCTAGGAGTCTAAGACTCTTGGATCTCTGGGCCTATGGAAGCTTGTCCTAGGAGTCTAAGACTCTTGGATCTCTGGGCCTATGGAAGCTTGTCCTAGGAGTCTAAGACTCTTGGATCTCTGGGCCTATGGAAGCTTGTCCTAGGAGTCTAAGACTCTTGGATCTCTGGGCCTATGGAAGCTTGTCCTAGCAGTCTAAGACTCTTGGATCTCTGGGCCTATGGAAGCTTGTCCTAGGAGTCTAAGACTCTTGGATCTCTGGGCCTATGTAAGCTTGTCCTAGGAGTTGAGTCTATGACTCTTGGATCTCTGGGCCTTTGGAAGCTTGTCCTAGGAGTCTAAGACTCTTGGATCTCTGGGCCTATGGAAGCTTGTCCTATGAGTTGAGTCTAAGACTCTTGGATCTCTGGGCCTATGGAAGCTTGTCCTATGAGTTGAGTCTAAGACTCTTGGATCTCTGGGCCTATGGAAGCTTGTCCTAGGAGTTGAGTCTATGACTCTTGGATCTCTGGGCCTATGGAAGCTTGTCCTAGGAGTCTATGACTCTTGGATCTCTAGGCCTATGGAAGCTTGTCCTAGGAGTCTATGACTCTTGGATCTCTGGGCCTTTGGAAGCTTGTCCTAGGAGTTTATGTCTCTTGGATCTCTGGGCCTATGGAAGCTTGTCCTATGAGTTGAGTCTAAGACTCTTGGATCTCTGGGCCTATGGAAGCTTGTCCTATGAGTTGAGTCTAAGAATCTTGGATCTCTGGGCCCATGGAAGCTTGTCCTAGGAGTTGAGTCTAAGAATCTTGGATCTCTGGGCCCATGGAAGCTTGTCCTAGGAGTTGAGTCTAAGAATCTTGGATCTCTGGGCCTATGGAAGCTTGTCCTAGGAGTCTATGACTCTTGGATCTCTGGGCCTTTGGAAGCTTGTCCTAGGAGTCTAAGACTCTTGGATCTCTGGGCCTATGGAATCTGGTCCTAGGAGTTGAGTCTAAGAATCTTGGATCTCTGGGCCTATGGAAGCTTGTCCTATGAGTTTAGTCTATGACTCTTGGATCTCTGGGCCTATGGAAGCTTGTCTTAGGAGTTGAGTCTAAGAATCTTGGATCTCTTGGCCTATGGAAGCTTGTCCTAGGAGTCTATGACTCTTGGATCTCTGGGCCTATGGAAGCTTGTCCTATGAGTTGAGTCTAAGAATCTTGGATCTCTGGGCCTTTGGAAGCTTGTCCTAGGAGTTGAGTCTATGACTCTTGGATCTCTGGGCCTTTGGAAGCTTGTCCTAGGAGTTGAGTCTTTGACTCTTGGATCTCTGGGCCTTTGGAAGCTTGTCCTAGGAGTTGAGTCTAAGACTCTTGGATCTCTGGGCCTATGGAAGCTTGTCCTAGGAGTCTATGACTCTTGGATCTCTGGGCCTATGGAAGCTTGTCCTATGAGTTGAGTCTACGACTCTTGGATCTCTGGGCCTATGGAAGCTTGTCCTAGGAGTTGAGTCTATGACTCTTGGATTTCTGGGCCTATGGAAGCTTGTCCTAGGAGTTGAGTCTAAGAATCGTGGATCTCTGGGCCTATGTAAGCTTGTCCTAGGAGTCTATGACTCTTGGATCTCTGGGCCTATGGAAGCTTGTCCTATGAGTTGAATCTAAGAATCTTGGATCTCTGGGCCTATGGAAGCTTGTCCTAGGAGTTGAGTCAAAGACTCTTGTATCTCTGGGCCTATGGAAGCTTGTCCTATGAGTTGAGTCTAAGAATCGTGGATCTCTGGGCCTATGTAAGCTTGTCCTAGGAGTCTATGACTCTTGGATCTCTGGGCCTATGGAAGCTTGTCCTAGGAGTTGAGTCTAAGAATCTTTGATCTCTGGGCCTATGGAAGCTTGTCCTAGGAGTTGAGTCTATGACTCTTGTAGCTCTAGGTCTGTGGAAACATGCCTTCATCTGCAAGTCTTTATCAAACTTCTGATCCAAGCAGATCTATATTTCTACATCCCTCTTAACGATGGGTCTTATTCAAACACACTTGGTTTAGAAGTAAGGCCAAAGGCCGAACATACCGGGGAAACTCACCCTTATACCTTCTCTGTACCACATCCTCACTCCTAAAATCGGCCCCAGTAAGAAACATGCTTGATGTGGCTTTCTTCACTTGATCCCTAGGCACCCCAACGGGAAGCTCTGACCTCATTCGAAACAGACAACAGATGTGAATTTTATAAATGGCTGCCTGCTGACTCAATGTTCTGGGTTCAAATCCTGCCCATTACCATCCCCCGACGCCATGCTGAAAGGTTTGGACGAGACCTAAATCACCTTCAATTCTGAATGAAGGTTCATAACATTTAAAACATAGAAATGATAATATCTTATATAATACAGACGTTACTTCAAAAAAGAAGATGATTACGTCCTACGCGTCATGCATTTAGTCATGCATATTAACCAATGACTTAAATTCTGCCAAGTCACTGGTTTTCCTGGCTAGCTCAGGCAACCCATTCCATGCTCTAATAGCACTAGGGAAGAAGGAGTATTTGTACAAATTTGTCCTAGCATATGGGACGAGGAATGTGCCTTTATTTTTGTGTCTTTCAGAGTATTTTATTAAATTTTGTTTTGTATTTGAAGATTATGGTTCAGTGTTTTATGTATAATTGCTACTTTACTTTTGAGTCTTCTGTCCTGAAGGCTTTCTAAATTTAGTGATTTTACTAATAATAGCGTGGGAGTGGCGTTGTAATTGTTGTGAGCTCATTACTGGGATTATACTTGACACATAACATACTTATTGCAATAACTCAAAGAGACGCCAGAGATGAATTAACAACAAAATATAACTTTAATAAAAGTAATCAGGATAACTGTAGCTGTAGACAACTCATTAACTGTTAACTAGAAAATGTATACATAATTATGAAAACTGCCTTCTATATTACTTATATCGTACAACTAGGCTCCATAACTCAGATCTCTGACGACAATAACAAAACTCCAAGCGCTGTCACTCAGCCAATTGGACCAATGAAAAATAGCAAATAATAAAAAATAAACTTATAATTTCTTAAATCCTACAACCAAGGTTCTATCAACTGCTGTTTACAATCCTACATACAAACATAATCACAAACAAGTGGCTATAGTGTAGTAAAGAGATTTGAACGTTTACAAAACCTCCAGACTGCGTTACTTCGCTGTGCAGAGATCAATGTACAACTGCAAATGAGAACATAAGCAACAAGGGTCATCCAGGCAGAGTTACGGGCCTTGTTAAAAGTTGTAGAATTATGTCTCATTTGTCCGGTTTAGCGAGTTCGTCACTCAAGCGTGTAGTGCTAACACCCACGCAAAAAAGGATCTAGATCTTGTGGAGTCACGCAAACTTCATTGAGAAGCATTGTTTTGTTTTTGTTTTGGACTAAAGTCACGTGACTTCTTTTCCGCTCTCCCGACGCATAATGCGATTCAATAATACAATATATATATATATGCACTGAATATGAAGGGCTGGCTGTGTTTAAGACAGTGCTCTGTCTCTCTCTCATTTACTGTCTTTCTGTTGTCTGTCTGTCCGTGTGTATGTGTGGTATGACTTTTAAAATGTGACTTTTGTTTGTTAATATGTTGCGCGAAGAAGAGCTTGATAAGAAAAAAAAATTATTAGAACTCAATACTTTTGTAAATTATAAACTAATGATACAAATAAGAAACAAAAAAAAAAAGTACCAAAAACTATAATTCAAAATTGTTGCCACCTATTTTCTTTCAAATTTTCAATACCACAAATTTGAATATGGACAGGACCATAGACTAAGAACCACATATGTACAGATCTCTGCCATATCTATCAATGCCACAAGGTGTAACTCCCTTTATCTTTAAAATCAACAAATTTAATAAAAAACAATTTGTAGATTCATTATCATTAAATTGATCAATGTGGTGCCACGGACTATTAACAATTGTGCAAAGCTTCAACTTGATCCTAGATAAGAGGGGGAGAAATAACATGTACAAAATTTGTACCCAGACAGACAGATGGACAGAGTGAGCTCATAAAATCTTTGTAAAAAAAAATTATTGAATGTTTTAAAGGTTTTTTTCAGTGATATGCACCACATATATGCACGTACAAATGACTAAATAGGTTTAAAGATAAGTCCCAATAAAAAAAACCCACTTAATTAGTCACACGTTTGACTGATTACTTACTTTCTTGAAGCATGATTTAATCCGATTTTTTTCAGACATAGATTTGTCTCTTGTAACTGTAACAGCAGAGTTACTCCACTTACAGTAGTAAGTCATTATGTCCAAACCATGACATCGAATTAACTTTATTGTCCCTATTTCGGGATAAAAAACCAACAAGTTCCCTCCTAATTCAAATGGACTTTACGGCATCCTGCACCTGGTTACACGACAAATATGTTCTTGAACAGAACATGCTTAATTACCTCCCTGTGAATCGTCGCTGCAATAAAGAAAGACTATAATAGTCTCAGGAGGAGATAACGCACGTTGACTTTGGTATGATAGTTCTTTTTAATTATCGGCTGTTTTTATAGCCCCTTATTTACGTAATGTACTGCAGTGTGTGTGTAACAATGTGAGAAAGGAGCAGGGGGGGCGGGGGGGGGTAACTATTAATTACTTGCTAAGAAAAACGTAAACTAGTGTCTCAGTCCAACAGGAGGAGACATGGCTGACTGACTTCCAGACCAGAGTTCCAAAGTGAAGGATAATCTTACATGTAAACTACGTCCAACTGGGCGTGGGTACGAATGCTGACATCTCTTTGTCATGCTTTCAGGCAGAGGGGCCCTGGGCGAATGTCATATGCTGGGCCATGAGCCTTATGGGGGTTGCATGTGGCCTCAGAACGAGACAACTGGAGGCCAATCCCAAGGGCCGCGGGATACACATTTGAGACCAAAAGAAAATCCGCTGCCGAGGACAAACGCAGACTGCGAACAGAAAATCTAAATCGACCACCTGCGGACAATGGTTATGCTTGCCCTGGCTGTGGCAAAATATGTAGGTCACAGCTGGGGCTGTGCAGTCAAGAGAAATACTGCATTCCTCACTAATCTTAGGACTCGAAGACAAGCCTTATATCGTCTGTTTATATATATATATATATAACGTACCATGTCACGTTAACGGGATCGTCCGCCTCGAACGCTGATGCCTTATTTTTAGCTACAGAAGCTCTCCACCTTGACTTCTGATACGCCCACGAAATGCCATGTCTTCTTTGTGGCTAACATCAAGCGTGCAGTCAAGGAGGACGGGACAATACACCATCAGGCCTATAAAATATACCATCAGGCCTATAAAATATACCATCAAGCCTATAAAATATGCCATCAGGTCTATAAAATATGCCATTAGGTCTATAAAATATACCACCAGGTCTATAAAATATGCCATCAGGCCTATAAAATATACCATCAGGCCTATAAAATATACCATCAGGCCTATAAAATATACCATCAGGCCTATAAAATATACCATCAGGCCTATAAAATATGCCACCAGGTCTATAAAATATACCACCAGGTCTATAAAATATGCCATCAGGCCTATAAAATATACCATCAGGCCTATAAAAGATAGCATCAGGCCTATACGCCCTTTTTGAATGCTATATCCGAGGTACTGGCCGTGAGCCTCGGCGTTCTTAATTCGACGAAGATGTTGTTGCATCATGTTACATGGTTGGGTCAAATTTGTCAAGCATCTCAAGCCTAACAAATGTCCGTTGTACGGCGCATAAAGTTTCTCTGTTCTTCCACGAAATACACTGTGTTTTTGTGTGTGTGTATGTGTTTTTCAAGGTACTGAACGACCGCTAGAATTCATGCTAAGAGTGCGCGCTAATGCAGATTTTCTTTTCTAATTGGTTCTAGCATCAAGTCATCCATTGCGCTACCATTGGAAACTCTCATGGCTTAATCCAACAAAGCTGACACATACTTATAAGTATAAACTAAACGTTTTTGATTGGTAACTTCCGAGTACGTGTTTTTGTTTATGCCAAGGTGAACCGTTAAACAGTGATAGCCACTTAGAATGTACAGGTCATAAGATGCTGATTTTAGTTTTAGTTTATGAGAACTGATCTGGTTTTCGAGCCTGACGGTAATAAGGGATTATCCTATCTCGGGGCCAACCTCAGGCGTGGGGTCTGGAGCGGTTACCCACTTGCCACCCCTTAAGGCCGCTACTGCTTCCAGGGCTCTCACATTTGTGCCCTTGTCCTCAGTAAGTTTGAAAACAAAGGCTCAGAAACAAGTTTCCCCTCGACCTCAATGGACGAAAGTATCAGAAACAAGTTGCCCCTCGACCTCAATGGACGAAAGTATCAGAAACAAGTTGCCCTTAAACTCAATGCTTCCAAGGATCATTAACAAGTTGCCCTTAAACTCAATGCTTCCAAGGATCATTAACAAGTTGCCCTTAAACTCAATGCTTCCAAGGATCATTAACAAGTTGCCCTTAAACTCAATGCTTCCAAGGATCATTAACAAGTTGCCCTTAAACTCAATGCTTCCAAGGATCATTAACAAGTTGCCCTTAAACTCAATGCTTCCAAGGATCATTAACAAGTTGCCCTTAAACTCAATGCTTCCAAGGATCATTAACAAGTTGCCCTTAAACTCAATGCTTCCAAGGATCATTAACAAGTTGCCCTTAAACTCAATGCTTCCAAGGATCATTAACAAGTTGCCCTTAAATTCAATGCTTCCAAGGATCATTAACAAGTTGCCCTTTGAGTCCAGAGATCTGAGGCTCAGAAACTAGTTGCCCATCACTCAAGGGATGTAACTCATAGTAAACAAATATCGTTAACCATGAGAAAAGATTATTCGTAGATTATTGATTTATTATAAGATAAAATTCTTAGATGTCGTGCGGAGAATAATCAATGTTTGGGGGGGGGGGTGGAATTGTGTAAAGATGTGCAGCGAAGTTAATGAATCGTTTATTTGTCTGAGCAGAGACAGCATTTAGCTGGGCAATGAAGACAAATCAAGTACATAGCTTTACTGAGCGCGATATAATAATATATTATAATTATTTGTATTTATATTTCCGAAACCAACTTGCAAATGAATGGCTGTTACATCTTTTCTAAATGAAATATAATTGATATAACGAATACAGCTTCTTACCACTGACGCGAAGTGCACATCCAAGAAATCACTGAAGAAAAAACTCATATGGACACATGCCAACGTTACTCTCTATTGGTGACATCACATACCGTCAAATACCCTCTCTAAAATTTACACACTTCCGGTCATTTTCTCATGCATGGCTGCCTGTTCGTGTGCTATGTGCTCTTGAAAGTCGTTTCGGTGGTCATAGGGTCAACGCCCTCCCGACGCCGCCCTGAGGGAAGTTTGGAAAACTTTCCAGCTAATAAGTAAAGTGTGTCCAACCAAATATTGCAATGATAACCAGCTAGTTATTAAACCGAAGAGCAGCTAATTATTACACTAATGTCTAGCCAATTACTTTACTGATGTCCACTAGGAAGAAGGTCTGAAGATGGAGATCGAAATAAATAGGTATTGGCTTTTAATCAACATTTGAATCCGTTGAATCCAAAGATAGACATTGTTTCTACTCGCGTGTCTTTACAGCAGGAAAATTAATGTGTGAGAGATATTGATGATTATTTAATTATAACATAATGATTACACGATGTTTACCTAACAATAACCTAATGCTCACCTGCTGATTACCTAATAATTACGAGATGATTACCTAATAATTACCCAATGATTGCATGACGATTACATAATGATTATCTGATGTTTACCTGATAATTATTTGAATGTGTGTATGTGTGTATATTCTGGTATTATGCCTATATGCCAGTTGAAACATATGTGCGAATGACCGGAAGTGTGTTAGTTTTCAGACAAGAACAGAGGGCAATGAGCGATATGCCATGAGAAACAATAAAGTGATATGTTAGTGAGGGTCAAGCTATGTTTTTTGTATATGACCAGCTGAACCCTGAGGTACATCTAGCTGACTAGTAGGAAACGAGTTGTACTTTCTAATCAATAAAGTATTACAGAGCTGTAACGATTGCCTAATGATTACCTCATTATTGCTGAATGAATAATTTCACAGGACATCCTGTATGGCGATCTAATAGAAGGCAGGAGAGCCGCTGGTCGCCCACTTTTACGTTATACGGATGTATGCAAACGCGACATGAAGCTCTTCAAAATCGACACTAGCAGATGTGAAAAAGTCTCACTGGATAGATCCACATGGAGAGAGAGCATAAAGGAAGGGTCACGGATTGCAGACGTCACACACAACAGAAGCAGAAAGAAAGGTGAAAATGCAACGGCGCCTGGTGATTATATATGCCTAACCTGCGATCGCAGCTGTGTATCAAGGATTGGCCTCTTTAGTCACACAAGAAGTTGCAAAGGGAAAAGATCGTCTCTCGAGACGTAAAATGCCACAGAATTGATGATTTATTTAATAATTTGTTATTACCTTATCGACTATTTAAGTTCTAACTGTGGTTAATTTTATCTAATATAATATACATATTTTTAAAAAATATTTTTCTCCCCTGAAACCGAAAAAACAACAACCGAGTTATGACGTCATATCTGTCGCTTCGACAGGCAATTACTTGTACATTGTAGTAGTGTGTGTGTGTGCGTGTGTGTGTGTGCGTGCGTGCGTACGTGTGTGTCCGTCTGTCTGTCCGTCTTAAAAGGAGATTATTTCTTTTGAAACAGTTTCTTCAATTTAAAAAAAATATTCATGACGGCGGAGTCACAGAAGATAAAGTTCGCCAGTCAAGTCTAACTAGTTGGGATTCATGGGCCGCCATTGTTGTGACGCTTCAGGCAGACACGAGGGGCAAAGTCTTCTTAAGTCCAACGTCTGACTAAATGATGAGATATACTTGACATGTTTAACTTAGTGTGGAGACTAGGAGAAGATATTAAAAGATGGCGAATAGGGTGACCACTGGTCAAGATCAAATGGGAGTGAAGCAAGTGGTCAGTATGCCAACATTCTTTGTATCACCGCCTTGGTCCTTTAACCTTCGTTTTTAGTATTCCATGAAAGATAACTCTTTTCCATTTCTTGCACATCATTTAAATTAATAAAATCTCATACAAGAAATGCCAATGTCAACAAACTGATACACCCTCTCATTGTCACTGACACTCATACACAAACTCATACATACAAAATCTCACTAATTAACCCTTTAGACGCGTGTGGTAGCTAATACTCTAAACGCTCTTGTTATTATATTTTCTGTGCAATCATTGTAAAAAAAAAGCACTTTAAGGGTTAAACATTCTAATAGATCGAATAAGACACACACAGACTATTGTCTGTATTCCCAAGAAGTACACTGCCTATAACACTAAAACACACTTATGCATACACTCATTCACTGCTGATTCCCAAATCACACATTTATACAGACACATTTTCACGGAAACATTTTTACTAACACAATTTCACGGAAACATTTTTACAAACACATTTTTACAGACACATTCTTGCAGACAACAAAATTTTACAGACAACACATTTTACAGACATATTCTTACTGACTAATTCTTGCAGACACATTTTACAGACACATTCTTGCAGTATAGACACATTCTTAAAGTCACATTCTTTCAAACAGATTTTTACAATCTCATTTAAATAAATACATTCTTACAGACACATCGTTAAACACACAAACTTGCCAACACATTCTTAAAGACACATACATGCACATTCACACACTATCACACATGTATTCAATCACACTTCAACTGACTCCTGCCCTGTCACACTCACACAGCCACAAACGAGCACTACATTATCATTGTCACGAGTCGAGTCTGTGACCTATTTCGACCACTTTTTAGAAGCTCGAGGTCAGTGCTGTCCAGCGTAAACAAGTTGATTTTAGGTATCCAATCAAAGAAAGGGGTTAATGGAAAAAAATAGCACACGTCAGCTTCTACAAGGTCAAAGTTACTCAAATAATTATCTGAGAAGGTTCCATGATTCTGGAACGTACGATCAAAGAAAGTATAAATTAGGGGAAAGTCAGACGGGGTCCTCGCATAGTAGTAGTTTTTTTAGCGCGTTGGTCCTCGCTCAGTCCTCGATTAGCAATGGTTATAAGTTTTGTGATATTAGCGGGTCCATTAGTTAAAGTTTTATAAGTTGAAGTTGAATGTTATACTAAGTGAAGTTTCATGTATCTTTAAGTTTTATTTATGAAGTATCAAGTCAAGTTGTTTATTGAATTGAGAAGTTAATTTGATGTGAAAGTTAAAGAAGTATTATTAAAGAAGTTTTAAGAAAATACAGAGAGATGTTTCTTTCTTCACTTCATATGAATTCATCAACTTATGAATACAATCCTCGGTCTGTTCATCACAATCATTACCGACACTCACGCGTAAAAAGCTTTCACTATATATTATAGCATTTAGGTCAGGGCTTCTCAACCTGTGGGTCGCGACCCCTTTTGGGGTCGATTGATGATTTGCCAGGGGTCGCCAAAGACCATCAAAAATATGGATTGTTATTGTCTACTCTTCTATTGCTGTGTGTGTGTGTAAGGGGGGGGGTCGCGGCAAAGTGAGGAATTGTAAAAAGGGGTCGCCGAGCTTAAAAGGTTGAGAACTGCTGATTTAGGTACAATTGATAGTCTGCAAAATAAATTTCTAAAAAAAATAAAAGCAAGGAAAATTGAAATGTCAATTACCGTTGACCTACATTTGTCTCTTTTAGCCTCGCGTTGGACTCCTGCTTTTTAAAAACAAGCTGTTCTTCCAGATTGATTGACATCTTGCATAGATCTATTTCTTGGCTATTAAGAGTTCAGTCTGACCCAAGTCTCGTGAGACTTTCTTTTAATATCCTACTACATTTAGCTGCCATGTTGATTCATTTATATTACTTTTAAGCAAACAATTCAGTAGGGATTAGATCAGCCGTAGGTTTCAAATATTTACCAAACGAAAGAAAGGATTCTCGGGTACGCAATGAACACTCGTTTGCTACTCTGTTGAAATGATGTGATCAAAACTTAGAAACACTGAAAATTCAAATTTAGATCTAATTACTGTTCAACTTTTCATTTGAAACACTTCAATTTACGTTGACTTTTCATTATTTTAGTACACAATTTTTATATCTGATGTTCAATAACATTTTTTAAACGTGTTTTTTTTTTACCGGTAATTAATTGTTTATTTTGTTTGGTCACAACAAGGGAAATTATTCCTTCATATTCATAGATATGGCTAAATATGTAGGTCTACTTAGATAAATCACCAAAATGTCAATTAATCAATGGTAATTAATTATTATTGCTTTTTTTTACATTTTGACAATTTGCTTGTGTTACAATAAGAGAGACACAAATGTAATGGATTTTGTGAATAATGAAACAAGGAAACAAAGATGCATGACTAATAGTAATATAGGAGTCCAGTAGCTATTAGAGATTGAGAGAAGAAACTCAGAGAAGGTCTCAGGACAATTTGAAACTTTCAGTTAGAGCTGAGCTAATTGGTTCGTCGACGTTCTTGATACTCTAGGATAGTAAAAGCATACAGGGCCCATCGCAACAAAGTGTTCTGTCTGGGTTTTTACACATGCATACACATCTATGTGTGTAGACACTTATGTGAACATAGGCATTTAAACATTTATATTGTTTCTTTTATTGTCTCCCTTTTTATGACAATTTTTGATTTCCTCCCTTGAGATTTGGAAAACTACTTCCTCATCATCAAGGTGGAAATCCTCCTTCAGCGGGGTTTAAAGCTAAAAATACCTCTTCAATATAAAAAAAAGCAAATTGCACACTAAAAATTCTATGAGTGTAGCCAAAGGGAGTTTTAAGTTTAACCCCCCCCCCCCTCCCTTTTAAGTGGGGTTCGAAGCTAAGAATAAAAAACTCTTCAATTTAAAAAAAAGCAAATTACACACTAAAAAATCTTTGAGACTAACCAAAAGGTTTTAAGGGTTTGAATCGAAAAAAAAAAAAAAGCCAAATTACACACTCAAAATCCTATGAACGTAGCCAAAGAGGGTTTTGAGTTGAAACCCCCCTTCATCGGGGTTTAATGCTAAAAAAATACCTCTTCAATATAAAAAAAATGTAAATTACACACTAAATTTCTTTGAGCTTAGCAAAGCCGAAGGGGAGTTTTGAGTTTAAACCCCCTTTTCCAGACGGTTTTTTTTTTTAGTCTAAAACCACTCCAGATGTTTTTGAGTTAAAAATCCCCCTACAGAGAGTTTTGAGGTTGAAAACCCCCTTTTCAATATTATTCTAAAGCAAACTACACTCACCAAATTCTATGAGCGTAGCTCAATGAGGTTTTGAATTTGTTAAAAAAAAACAACTCCTGAGATTTTTTAGTTTAAAACCCCACAACAGATGATTTTATCGATAAAACTTCCCTTTTCTATATAAAATCTATAGCAAACTACAGTCACCTAATTCCAAGAGCGTAGCCAAGAGAGGTTACAAAATTTCTGCCAGTGGCTGGACTCCATTAATAAAGTGCAATGGATAGTCATCTGCCGAAATTGAAAAAGACTAAATGTGGCTCAACATAGATGGCTAAGACGGTCTTTAGGAGTCAGTTATAGGGATCGGGTCTCAATCAAGGAAATGCTTTGCCGAACTGGGAGTCGACCCCTAGGTAAGGTTGTGACAGAGCGTCACATGAGGTTTGCGGGACATGTATTCCGACAAAAAGAATTACGCATATTAAGAGTTGCAATGACATGGAGGCCATTACGAGGAAATCCCAAACAGGAACATCCTAGTACAACTTCACGCCACACTTTCATAGAGGTGCTCACAGCAGGTGGGAAGAGGCTTCAGACATTGCCAGTGACAGATTTTTGTAAAAACAGCTTGCCGCCCAATGAGCCGAACGGCGGGGGAGGATCTAAGTCAGTAAGACCCCTCAACTCAAGAAAACATTAAGAAACTGGAACAGACACAAAATAGAGCAGTGAGATTCATAACAAACGAATATTCACATTTGACTAGAGTAACACCATTAGTAAAATCACTAAATTTAGAAAGCCTTCAGGACAGAAGTTTCAAAAGTAAAGTAGCAATTATACATAAAACACTGAACCATAATCTTCAAATACAGAAACAAAATTTAATAAAATACTCTGAAAGACACAAAAATAAAGGCACATTCCTCGTCCCATATGCTAGGACAAATTTGTACAAATACTCCTTCTTCCCTAGTTCCATTAGAGCATGGAATGGGTTGCCTGAGCTAGCCAGGAAAACCAGTGACTTGGCAGAATTTAAGTCATTGGTTAATAAGCAAGACTAAATGCATGACGCGTAGGACGTAATTATCTTTTTTTTTTTTTGAAGTGACGTCTGTATTATATAAGATAAGATAAAAATAGCACAGGTTTTGAAATTAAACTTTTAAAAGCAGAATAATGCACTGTAGATACCTCAGAGTAAGCATTTGTTAGGCTTTCAATATCGAAAATGGTTCTTGGCGGCGGGGCTGCTCACAGCGCTCCCCCTAGACCCCATTGCTGGTGAGGGCGGGGAGTCTACAAATTTTCCACTAACTCCAGGAAGAACTTATTCCAGAGTACAATAAACGTCTTCCGAAAGAATGAAGAGTCAGAATGTAATAAAGAGTAATTATACATACACACACACACATACATATATATATATATATATATATATATATCATAGCGCGGGAGGGGGGAGAAAAAAGCCCATCCCCTAACCCCCCCCCCCTTTTGTTTAATTTTTCCTCTTCCCCCTCTGTAATATATTATTGCTCTGTAGACTGCACAAACATGCGCAATGTTGACACTAAATACTAATTTAGTAACCATTTGATGTAGAAGCTTGTTGAGATGTGAGGTTATGTTGATGCTCAATATTAGAACAACAGAAGAAGAACAATACCTGTATAGACTGTAAACGTCTGCACGGTAGTTAGAAATAATATATTTGTATGTAGACTGCACAGGTATGCACAATACGGATAGTGGTGGTATTTTTTCAATATCCATAAAGAAGTTACTATGGACATAATTGTTAAAAATACACATTTATACAAAGATTGTTTGCTCCAATATAATGCGGTCATGCCTGATTTAGTCGTGAGTTTGGTATTCTATGCGAAGGTGTAAATATATTCGATAATGCGAAAATACATATATTTAGTTAAAAATTAATATAAAGGTCATTGAAATATAATTTTAACAAGATAATTTGAATATAATTTAAAATGATATCATTTAGAAAATATTTTTCTCCAACGGGTAGTTTAGCCAAAACAACATTTCTGTTTATAAAAACAATAATTGTCATTTATTTGGAGAACATTGGAATTTATACTAGAACGAGTGAGACACTATTGCTATCAAAGAGTATTACCCCCTTTAATTTTTTTATAGTTTTCGCAAAACATTGCGCGTGTCTTTCCTTTCTAACTAAATAAATTCAGTTCTCAAAAAAAAGATAGACCAAGTGATTGCTGAAAGAGGTGAGCCGATAGCTCTTTGAACTCTAAGCCTACTTGAACAAACCGTTCTGTCTGGCAGGGCCGGACTTAGGCCAATGCGACCCGCACTTTCATAGGCCCGTGCTAATTCTAGGTGTAAACTATTAAATTAAACCATTAAAACTTATATAGAATAACAAGGTTTACGCGGCCTCCTGATTTTCCAGGGCCTCATGTAAATCTCCTGCATTTGCAAAAATATACACACACAAAAAAGTCCTTATAATCTCCTGAAATTATTATAATCACCTGTAAACTCATAAAATAGAAATCTCTTTAGATCTCGTCAACTAGAAAAGATTGTGAAAATCCGACATGATAATATTTTAGACTATTCAAAGTTCTGATGCGACGGCTACATTTTTCTTTTCTGAAAGCGAAACAAATCTTATTTTTTAATCAGTTTTTCCCTTCACGTTTTAAACAATTTTGCCACGAAAATACAATTTGAGACATATTCATATCAAATACAAAATAATTTCAAAACGGGTTTACCCGATTTGTCAAAAACTTTTCGTTTTGTAATTGAGATACAATTCGGTACTTTTTGTCTATTTTTAGGCCCTCCGGTAGCGGAAGAGACAATAAACATACACTACGGTCTCCGCCATGATCTAAGGAGGATTTATGCCAAGTTTTATCAAGATTGGTTAAACGGTTTTGATTTCTATGTGGGACATACATACATACATACGCCTTACTTTCTGCTTTATATATCAGAAGATACGATAAGCACTAGAATAAATAGTATCGATTATGTAATCGAAATTGCATTGATCACAGCTTATGCCAATTGCCCTCGTAAGCCCATCTTCCGTGATCCAAAACTAGGTTGCCCATTTCGTTCTGATGCCCATAGTTTGCAAAACGATTGCCCCCCCCCCCTTTTTTTTTATTCTTTGCGTGAACCCAGAGAACTAATACAGCTGAATATCTATGATCTAAGTGTTATTATGTGAACTGAACGCCTTCAATATGCGGTGCTGGCAATGCCATTATCTCGACGTCACATAGACGAGCCGCTGTTTCATTGCTATCAGGGGGACATTACCCTCTCGCTGACAAGTGTGATCATGATCTTAGGTTACTTCCCCCACGCCCAAACACAACAAGTGAAGATTTAAAAGCTAGTTACGTAGTTTAATGCCTGGCGAAGGGGGATTAGTGACATGTATCAAGGTAGTAGCAGACAGAGCCGGCATTGGTTGAATCTAGCGTGCCTCAACCGACTATAGAATCTAGTTATTTTCACAGATATGCTCTGTAGCAAGGATGGGTCTTTATTCAGAGAATTAAGTGACAATCAAATTTTTTTTTTTTACATTTAGATTATTTGTTTTCTGTTTGTCCTTGACCTTGAATGTCGTCTGAAGAATATTGCTTGTGTCTGTTGTCGGTGCGTAGATTATGGCATTCTAGCACCAATGTGTATTAAGTGCTCAGTTTTTGAACGCACTTTCTTTTTGTTGCCTTGCTTGTAAGCTGATGGAGCGTTTTTTTGTTATTATGCTGGTGAAACGTTTTCTTTGAGATTCTTCTGTGTTCCCCTGTTTAGGGTGAGTATCTAAGGCATGACTGCATTTCACAGTTGTTTTCGATGCCATAGTATACTGAACTTCTTTGAGAAGAAAACTAAATAGGATTTTTATTACGATAAAGACAAATTCAACTTGAGAAAAAAAAAACTCACTACAAAAATATGTCTCTTCACTCTGGCATCCTGGAGTCGTCTGGCCTACCCAAGGCAGCTTACGACAACGCCCGGATATCTTGCATCATTCACAATGCATAGCCACCAACCAATCGCTAACGTGTCTCCGTCCCCATAGCAACACACACACACACACCCCAAAGCAATGACCCAGATGATCTAGAGAACGAAATAACCTAAAAGTTGTTGAGATTCTACAGTTCTCTAGAAGCTTTTGTAAAAAAATCTATTTAAGCAAAGAGTTAAATCGTTAACATTCCATTCGGCAATGTTAATTGTACAATCATTTCTTCGACAATACCATTATACAGTTCTCACTTGTTATTGAGTACGCAAGATAAAATTGGGTCGTGTTTAGAATAGAAGATCCTAAGCTATTCGAGATATAGGGCATCTTATCAATGCAACAATGTTAGGCAACTTGTACTTTAATCTTTCTTCAAATAGATTGAAAATATCCCTGGAACATTTTATTTTGGTGGTGGTGGGGGGGGGGGGAGTCAAGAGAACAAAGGCTCTAAACTCTACACTATTGCTTGTGTTGCCGTTAGGTAAATCCAGCACTAAAAAGAGTATCACAAAATTCGTCTGTCAAGGCCTTTGGGTTTATAAATCTTTCACGGTCATAGCGCAGCATGGTGTGAATGAGAAATGGTGCGCAAGTGTATATTGAATGTTGAATGGCAGACGTGATAAAAACGAAGGTGCCAGAAGGCATGAAACATGGTCATGAACAGAGTTTCCAATATTATGATAACATTATTTATGAGAATATTTCGTACTCGTGCCCCTTCATCCCTAGTGTCATTAGAGGATGGAATGGGTTGCCTGAATCAGCCAGGAAAGCCAACGACTTAGCAGAGTTTAAGTCATTGATTAACATGCATGACTAGATTGATACGTGGAATGGATAGGACGTAATTATCTTTTTTTTTTAAGTAACGTCTGAAATATATAAGATAAGATAATATTAAAGTGTTTAAAAGTAGAACCTGAGAGTGTGTGCTAATTTTTTAAAAGTCTTGTGTCTTAACAAGTGGCACCCAACGAAAAAAGGCAAGACCTACGGTATATAAGTACAAGACTTCTGTCTGCTGACAGTCAAGGCATTAGTACTATTAAATGACAAGGTCTCTAGGTCTATTAACTGAGTGGGCTTCATATAGACCCACGTGATCCACTCATTGGCAAACCTGGACTTATATTCGAAAGTTAACTATAAATTCTAATTATTTATGATGTCAATTGGCACTCATTGATAATGAAGGCAAACGGGTCACCTGTAATATCAAGAATAATTTACATTCATGAATGTGAAGGTGTCGGGTCTGGGGACTGTATCTTCATGTGTCATCATCTTACTGTCAATAATAAGAATTCAAATCAATGGTGGCTGAATTACAAGCTCGTTGTTTCAGATTCTGGCTAGTCATAGTTCTCAACACTAGACCTCAACAGTCCAACTCTTTTGAGAACTTGTACAATGAATTAGACTCATTTAGGTAACATTATTGGTTGTTGACTTCAAGGGAGAAACATCGCACACCGTTTGGCTCACACAGGGCCGGCCCTAACAATTGCGGGGCCCTATGTGAAACGGAGTGCGCGGGGTCCAGTCTGATAAGTATAATGTCGAAATTAAGATTTTGTGTTGGAAAATACATTCGTCTTTGCAATATATTTTTTTATTGAAAGCTGACAATGCCATTTTTTTTTATCTCGCGTAGGATTGGCACCCCAAAATGACAACTTTCTTTTTTTTTCCGGAGATTTTTATGAGTTTTCAGGAGATTTTAATAATTTCAGAAGATTTCCAGGACTTTTTCGTATATATATTTTAATGGTTTAATTTAATAATTTACTTCTAGAATTATTGAGGAGGCGCTGTGGCTGAGTGGTAAAGCGCTTGGCTTCTGAACCTGGGTTCCCGGGTTTGAATCCTGGTGAAGACTGGGATTTTTAATTTCGGAATCTTTGGGCGCCTCTGAGTCCACCCAGCTCTAATGGGTACCTGACATTAGTTGGGGAAAAGTAACGGCGGTTGGCCGTTGTGCTGGCCACATGACATCCTCGTTGACCGAGGGCCACAGAATCAGATGACCCTTACATCATCTGCCCTATAGACCACAAGGTCTGAAAGGGGGAACTTTTCTTTACTTTTTACTTAGAATTATGAAATTGCGGGATCCACTGCGGCCGAATAGGTTATACTGGCCTAAGGCCGGCACTGGGCTCACATCAAGTCAGATAATTCCATAAAGAAAGTTTACTCATGGTCGATAAAACTGTGTTAGTGAATTTGAAGGAAGAAGGGAGACAACTTGAGTTAGAAGACTATAAGTGAGAAGAGATGCGCAAGAAAGATTGAGAGAAATGAAACAGTTGTCTCTAGAGAAGAAAAAAGTTAGTCAATGCGATGACAGACGCAGACGAAGAAAAGAAATTATAGATCGAACACCGGTGGACAATGGTTATGTCAGCTGCAGATGTGGCAATATATGTAGGTCACAGCTGGGGCTGCGCAACCACGGGTAATGCATCAATCCTCAATAATCTTCGAACTCTAAACTAAGCCCTATGCAGTATGAAAATATAGAGTCGTAACAATATGCTTACATATTTATTGAGACAGAAAGGTTTAAAATTACATGTGAAATATTTCATCATAACATTTTTAAAAACTCCCAAGCCTTGCCTGGCTTAGCTTGTAAAATGGTGGGATATAGAATTGCCCAATAGATGAAAACAAACAAAAAAAAAAAGAACTGATTTATTGCCCTTACATCACACAAATTAACATTGAAGGGAGATAATTACATCGCCTCTGACCTCCCTTGGAAAGAGCATTTACGTCACGACACGCTAAAGAGGGGCATAACTCTCACATCAAAACGTCACCATGGTTACATCTAAACTGCATTTCCGCTTTAAAAATAGCATTGTGGCTGTGTGTTTGAAAACATCTTCTGGTTGTATCATGTGACTAAGAGATGGAAAGTGAAAGATAGAGCCAACTTTTTTTTTATCTTGACTAATCCATCCTAAGGAAAGATTTCAAGCCTCTATCTTCCCACAACGTCATCGACCGACATCGTCTGCTCTTTAAACTGTTAACATCTCGTTCTGCAAATGATTAAAAAAGGAAAAAAAAATGTCTACAAGAGAGTTTGTTTGCACATCTCGTGAGACCTAGCCGCGTACCATGCAACTGTGTACATAAATTAGAGCTTTGGAAAAAAACATGCGATATTACAGTATCTGCTCACTGTAGCTGAGCAGTTTACGGGACCATGGCGTATGCGATAATGATAAACTAAGATTTAGATAGTATCTGTATCGGTATGACAAAAAAAAGGTTTGAGATATAATGAATATAAATTACTATGTTATAGTTAAACGAGTAGACGATCGCTGACTTGTAGTACCAAACTTCTGACAGGCATATTATATCCTAATTTCTGAAACTTGTAATTACTTTTATTATAATATAGACAAATGAAGTCTATATGAAATAAAATCAATGTACTAGACTTTAATAATAATATTCTTGAACAAAATTTAAGTCAATACCTTTCAGTCTCACATTCTGGAGTCGTCTGTCCTAAGACCGCTGACGACAGTGCCACCTATGCTACATCATTCTTAACCAATCGCTGACCTCTCCCCACCGTCACTATAGAAACACACACACATACACAGTGAGGCAACAGAATTGTATGTTCCCTCAGAAATGCAGAATGCTGCTAACTAACTCAAACATAATTTTGAAGGGCATGGGTCGGAAATGAGAATAATTTGAATTCGAAACACAGGAGGCTATTTAGTAAGGTGAGATAATTATTAACCAATTTTTAACACATGTATGCAAACGGGTTTTCATTTTTTGTCAAAAAATTGTACTTTGTTTTTACAAATGTATTGCTATGTTAAGTAAGTTCTGTCATACTAACTACTACATATAAAAAAAAAATGTTAACTTTTTTTTTTTAAAGAGTAATAATTTATTTAATATGCATATGAGCAAAACATAATTCAAAACAAAAGTAATTAGTAGTTTTTCAGATTATCACGTGAATTGCAGGGCACCACGGCATCTATCCAATCTGCAATACACCCAGCTAAAGGATTACGGAAATGTTTTTTTTTCTTGATGCTTTGAATAAGCGATTGACAATTTAGAAAACAATTAGATCAATTAGATAATCATTATATGACAATTAGGCCAGGTTCACATCTAGCTTCATCTTCCCTTTCACCTCTCCCTTTGCTGGACCGTTGGGGCACCACACAAGATTGGCCAACCTTCTTTCTCCATTCTTCTGTGTCATTTCTGAAAATATCGAAATCTGCCTTCTTACCTGCCTGGGTGGACCACTTCGGAGGCCGATCTTGAGTTTTGTGTTTCCACACAAACTGTCTTTGTAACCTTGTTTTAAATAATGGTTTAATGTTTTATGAAGTATTGCTTCTTTCTTCTTAGTCTTCTGTCCAGAAGTGTATCTAAATTTTTATTCAACCAAAATACTTCAGAATAATGTTAATCCATTTTATTTTTAGTCACAGAGCAAATAATAATGTAAAGTCTAGACAGACTATTTCTTAGAAAAACACAATGTCCAGGAATATTTCATGGATTATTTTTTTTTTGTTTAAATTGTCAAGAGGTAAAATTTCTGAGTCTAAAAAAAGTAAAATCGCTTAAATTTACACAATAAAAAAAAAAAATAAGGTGTCGCCCCGAGCTGTGACCTAATGAGATAGGACACAGTCACAATAGGTGGAAGATTGAGCCACCAGGTCCACCACGAAATAATGAAGGTATTTTTTTGGAGTGGAGAAACGTCGCCTCGAGAGAATAGCTATTGTAGTGTCTCTTTTGTCTGTCTAGATTGCGTCCCCTTGATATCAGACGACAGACTTTGCTGTGAGACTATCTCATTGTGGTGACAGTGTTCATGAATATTTTATCATTTACATTTTTTTTTCGAGCCCCTGAAATACAGTTTTTATATAGTTATTTCCTCATAATTAATAATTTTGAGTAAGGCGTATTGATTTGCTAAATCTGGACACTATAATTTTAATCAATTTATATTTTTTAATTGCTTTTCGTCAGTGGCGTAGCTAGGGTGGGGGAGGAGGGGGAGAAGTAGAAAATTCCCCCGGGCCCTCACTTGAGGGGGGCCCAAATGAGTGTTTTTTAACAATAAAAGTTAAATACTACTCGAAATGCAGGGACTTCCAAAGAGGTCAAGCCCCCCCCCCCGGCCCCCAAACGATGGAAAATTCCTAGCTACGCCCCTGAGTTTTCGTCCAGCTAAGGATTTTAAACAATACAACGAAATCATAAACCGGAGAGCCAATCTGGCATTTATTTTGACACATTGTTACATACCAAAATGGTTTAACCGAGATCAATCGAAATTCTTGAATTTATGACATCGTGAACGAAAGAGTATCATTAAATCTAATATGGTCTAGAACAGGGCTGGGCAAATTACGACCCGCGGGCCACATGCGGCCCGCCGAAGTGTTTTATGCGGCCCGCGAAAACCTAAATAAATCAAGTGTGCCCACACATTACACATATAAAATTGCAAATATATTAAAAATAAATCATTGTAAATATCTATAGAAATTGTTGAAACTTTTGATTCTTACTTATAATGAAGAGGCTAAAGAAACATTGTCTCTAAACGTCCTTATAAAAAGTTTAAAGTAAACGAACATTATAGTCAATAGCAATATTTCGATAAATTCAGTAAAAGACATATGCCCAGGCCAGTATTTATTCAATGCTATGAAGAACTGTGTTGAAAGAGTTGGGTTGGCTTGTACAAGATGGCAAGGGTAACAACTGATGGAGCTTTGACTGAGAAAAACAACCTTTTTAATAAAATAAAGAAAATATCCCAACAATAAACCAGTAACTGGAAAGTTTACAAAAAGCTACACTAAATTGAAACCTATAGCGACTTTCATAGTTTGTATTAGCATAATATGCACAGGGCCGTTCGTCCCCAGGCATAGTCAAAGTATGCAGCTTCTAAGGTCCGTGATTGTTGGGGACCTTGAATAGTGCGTTGAGTGGCTCTGACATTGAAGGAAAACAGCGAAACTTGAATTCAATGTGTTATTGTTTGAAATATACTAGGTCTTTAATAAATTGCATAATTTTAGTTTTTTCCCTTTATTTTGAATTTTTTATATTTTATTCGGGACTTCCAAGTATCCAAGGCCGGCCTCGACTGGCAGTTCCGAAAAGTACGTGAAGATTTGGAATTAAAACATTCTGATGTTCGATAACACAGTAGTATTCGCTGGCCAATCATTAGATCAACATGGAATCTCAAGGAAGAAAATGTTAGGTTCCTTGATGGACATTGACTGTGACTTTGTTACTAATATTTCTAATAAAGAGTTGAAGCCAGACTTCATGTTTATCATCGGAAGCATTGCGATTTGTGGTTTGCACATGAAATGTATGTGCATCTTAAATCTTTTCAAACAAAACAATTCCATTTCTTGAGGTCAGCAAGAGAAATTAAGGCTTTATCATTTTACCTTAGCTAAAAGGTGAAACTATTTCTAGTGAAATGGTTGAAAAGTACAAGACTTATTTGGATTCCTTGATTGTGAAATTTTAAAACAAATTTTAAGACGTAAAAAACGTGAAACCAGTTTCCCGGGCATGCTAGCCTGCCTCATAGTGGCGCCCGGGTGGAAACGATCGTAAGAGGAAACGATTAGGCTAAAGGGTAGCAAAACAAGACTCCCGTGGGGGTGCCTAAGGGGGGTGCGAGAGCATCCTCATTGCACTGTGCGGAGTTGTAAAAAAGCTCCCACAACCTTGTCACAATCCAGGCGCTGTTCCTCAAAGGGCTGTTACATAAATGGCGTGTCCCGCACAGTTTAGCCGGGTATAGAAAAGGAAAATGGCGGGGGTCTTAGTGTACGCGGTCTCTTGCCGCGAGTCTGACCCACCCGTCAGACAGAACAGTGTACACTGTTCTCATTCAGGCCTGTGAAGGTGAGCTCTTGTTTACTTTTGCTGGCCTAGAGTTCCAAGAGCCGAAGGCTCAACTCTACCTGACAGTTTAAGAAGAAGAAGAAACCAGTTTTCAATAGCCTCAATTCACCATTTAATGCAGAAGCTGATTCAGCTCCAGATGACATACCTCCAAGCAAATTATGAACTGAAAGAGAAGGTATATTCAGTTCCTTCGCGGGAGTTTTATGGGTGCCAGAAGCTGTATATCCACACTTTAGGAAACTTAAACTTTCACATTTTAAGTAACCACATTCATCTTTGAAAAAGCTTTTCTTTTTGTTTGAAAATTATCAAGTGTTAGAACAAGTCGATGCTTATTATTGAAGTTAATTTGACAGTAGTCGCAAGAAAAGCAACAACTAGTAAGCTAGTTCCATGGTTCCGGAACATTATGCACGAGAGTAACAGTTATATACTTTATATTAAGTACTATTATACATTCGTGTTGAAATGATGGATGTAAATGGACAATAGCAAAATAAAAAAAAAAAAAAGTAAAGTTAGTTCAAGAAATTGCTAACTCTTGTTTTAATTCCTGATATATATATGCGGCCCGCCTGGTCCCCAAATTTTATTAATGCTGCCCTCGGTTGAAAAAGGTTGCCCACCCCTGCTCTAGAATCAACTTTTGTGAATTAAAGTAGAGCATGTTTTTTTTTTCGAGATTTATCTAATAAGGACCTTTTATTACAATCTCAAAAACGGCTCTAATGATTTTCCTTGAAATTTAACTGTTGATGTTTATCACTGAAAAAAGAATTACTAGCTCGTTGGCCACACTGGGAAAATTCTAGTTTATCTGTTTTTAATTTTTTTAACTAAAAAAAATAATTTAAATTTGGATAGAGAACCAGATTTAGGACTAGAGCCAACATTTATTGGTTAGTCGTTAGTCGAGGACAGTTGTTGGCTAATTATTACTTCTTTGGATTAACATATAGTTTGTATGATTGAATAGTGGAACTTATAATCGTGTGATTGAATAGTGGAACTTATAATAGTGTGATTGAATAGTGGAACTTATAAAAGTGTGATTGAATAGTGGAACTTATAAAAGTGTGATTGAATAGTGGAACTTATAAACGTGTGATTGAACAGTGGAACTTATAATCGTGTGATTGAATAGTGGAACTTATAATCGTGTGATTGAATAGCGGAACTTACAATCGTGTAATTCAATAGTGGAACTTATAATTGCGTGATTGAATAGTGGAACTTATAATCGTGTGATTGAATAGTGGAACTTATAATCGTGTGATTGAATAGTGGAACCATAGACATAAATAAATATAGACTGGCCGATTAAAGAGTTTTATGAAACGAAAATTTGTGACTTGCAATTTTGTGTACTTTATTATACAGCATTTATGAGCAGTATAAAAGTTTAGTATTCATATCTAGTTCAGCTATAACCTATATAAGTATTACAATAGTTTTGTTTAATCTCTAAGACTGAAGATCATGCAACTTTCCAGAATTCGGAAATCCGAATACAATAGATGTACATGTTTTCAAGTTACATGAAGTTACTTCCTTCGGCCAGTCTATATTTATGTATGTCTATGAGTGGAACTTATAAAAATGTGATTGAATAGTGAAACTTATAACCGTTTGATTTAAGCAGTTGGCATTTTTTCTCTTGCATTTTTACACTACTTTGTTCGATTAGAAATCTAATTCTATTATATGAGGACTAATAAATCCGCTGAAATTGATCATAACTAAATTTAACCTCATTCAGATGAGCCACTTATTATATACACACAGTCATAACGGAGCGTTATATCGAAGTGAAACCACAAAGAACGTCTATACACAATGTGTGTGAAGTTTTATAGTCAAAGTCAATGAAATTATCTCTAGTTAGGATGGTAGGCCTACATCTTGAGCGCTTTCCTGGCCAGCTTGCTGCCTGCGAGCTGTAAACGAATAGCCGCGCTCAGTTACAAACAGGTCCAGAAATGACCAGGCATTGATCACGGAGATGGCCCTAGTCCACTCTGCTCTAGCGGTCATATTTATCTTTGATACTGCCATTTAAAAGGTACTTTAGTGATTGGTCACTCCTCCTATTCGCAGTAGTTGAGATTTCCGGTCAGCAGAGTCTAGAAGCTAATGTATTACTTGGTAAGGTCAATACGACCCTTGGAATGAGGTCTGTAGCAATTTCCCCCTCCCCCTGCCACCACCATCTTCTATCCAACCTGTATTGGAAAATAATTTAGGTGCTAGATGCTTTCTCCATATTAGAACTAGAAGAGAAAAAACAACAACAACCTCATCAATGTGTAATACTTTCCAAATAACAAACGAATATTCCAGATTGATTAGAGTGACACCATTAGTAAAAGAACTTAACCTAGAGACACTTCAGGATAGTAGAATAAAAAGTAAAGTAGCTTTAATGCATAAAACATTGAACCATAATTTATACATAGAAAAATAAAAAAATTAATGAAATACTTAGAAGGGCACAAAGATAGAGGCACATTTCTTATTCCATACGCTAGAACAAACTCATACAAGTGCTCCTTCTTCCCTAGTGCCGTTAGAGAATGAAATGGGTTGCCTGAGCCAGCCAGGAAAACCAACGTTTTAGCAGAGATTGTCACTGATTAACATGCATGACTAGATTGGCACATGAAACGTTTTTTTTTTTTTTTTAATTAACGTCAAGATATGACAAGATATAAGATTTTCATAAATACAGTTTGGTTTGGTTTTTGGTGTATCCGGTTTACAGAATACGGAAGTGTTGCAAAGCTAGGTGTTTTAGAAAGTGCAAAAATAATTTCTGTGCTCTTTGTAGCCCTGGAGAATACATTTCGTAGTTCTTTTGATTCTAAACTCATTTGATATAATTCAAGTTACACGTTCGGAGTTGAACCTGGTTGGGCTGGGAAAATTGTGGGTGGACGTGATTCTTAAGAACGGTTCTAATGAATTGCCTAGAAATTTGACAGTTGATGTATATTGTTGGGAAAAAAAGTACTAGCTCTGGGACAACTCTAGTTTGATCGTTATAACTTTTGAAAGTAAAAAAAAAAATTAATTTAAATTTGACTAGAAAACTAGAGAATATTTATCTGAACAAATCATACTTCGGGTATTAAGGTTCCATTGTATGGCCTGACATATCTCCATATCGCTTTCTCTTTATTCTCCATTCTTTGTGTAATTGAAGGAGATCTAACGAACCGACCAGATCAAGATATAAACAAAGGGCGGATAAAAAAATACAAAGATTTACCGCTAGAGTAATGAATAATGAGAAGTACAGTATTTCTCGTGGTATCGCAGACCCAGCTGTGACCTACATATTTTGCCACATCCAACGCAGACATTATCGTTGTCCAACGGTGATCGAATTAGGTTCTCTTTTCGATATCTACGTCTGAAAGTGGATTTTCTTTTGGTGTAAAATGTCTATGTCGAGGGTTAAATAACTGTTTTGACAAATAGGCATACACCCTGTTGGACCAAAGTTACAGACAATTGACGTTTGGGCCACGAGGCCTTCATCAGCAACAAAGAAATTTAAAAAATCAGATTGATGTCATTAAATAAAGTTTGTATGAAAATCCACATTGGTTGGGAAGAAGCTGGTGGAATTAATTTCGAAATTATCACGACCCGGAGTTTGTGATGAATGACGTCAGACGACTAGGTCCTTGAGATGTCAGCCATCTTGAAGTGGAACCAACAGGAAATGACCTCCATCAGCTAGAGACCAATGGTTGGTCGGCTTAAGTCATAAGTAGTGCGGTGACGTCTTTCAGCGGGGTCTTTCTAGGAGTCAAAGTCGCCATTTCGCTGTGGCGCGTGGTCATCGAGCGTCCATTAGACCGAGGGACGCGGTGAATAAAGGTCTCTGAAAGACGCGCCTGTAGGTGTGTGTGTATGTGTGTGTGTATGTGTGTTGGTGGGCTCATTAAGTGAACGTGAGTTGGTCACACGATTTACAGAGTTCTCAAACGTAGACGTAGATACCGGATATCTTAAAATCAGACGTTAGGAGTTTAAAGTCTGACAGCAGGGGCGTAGTTAGGAATTTTCCATCGATTGGGGGCCCGGGGGCTTGATCTCTTTGGAGGCCCCTTCATTTTGCGTAATATTTTAATTTTTAATGTGAATAACATCAATTGGGTGCCCTTCTCAAGTGGAGGCCTGGGGGGGGGGGGATTTTTAAATTCTCGGACCAAATTTCAGAGCAGCAAAGTATGCCTATTGCAGATACAAAGCAACATCTTCTCAAGCCGATGTGACTGCATGTTGGCTGTTTAAAAATCATGTTACTAAAAATATCATTCGCCCAAGCGTTACCTGGAGTTTTGTGTGGTCCTCCGACTCAATCTTACCTGCATTGTTCTCTCCCCTTTTCTTTAATTTTTTTCCTGTTAAAAGGGAGATAATCTTCTAAGTGATTATTCTTAAGATTAACTGCATGTTTTGACAGGTGTATTGTACAAGGCTGAGCTGATTTATGTCACAAGATGTGTGATACGTACAGACCAACGTGTGCAATGATCAGAGCCTGGAGCAATCTCAGCATGATGGCGTTTAGATGTTCAGTCACGTGACGTAACGATAAGCGAAACTTTATATAGAAACATTGTGACTGGTTAAAACTAGGAATGCGACAAAATAAATTGCAATTTTCGACATTAATTCCAAGTTTGTATTTCTTCTTATAAAACAGTAGCATTGAGAAAATTCATATAAAAGTGAATATATAAGAGTGCTGTAAGTTTTAATAGAAGAACTAAGCAAAGTGGCAAAGATACATGAAGGCTGCCAATTAACAATGGAAAGAGTAAGAACAATCTGCGGGTTTCAAGCTTTGGGTTAACTTCCGCTAAAGAGAGTCCAGGGTTACAGGGTTCACCCGTCCCTCCTACCAATGCAAGTCTCAGGCTACCCACCTTACAGTACCAACAACAACATCAAAAACATCACCAACAACAAAATCAAAAACATCACCAACAACAACATCAAAAACATCACCAACAACAACATCAAAAACATCACCAACAACAACATCAAAAACATCACCGACAACAACATCAAAAACATCACCAACAAAAACATCAAAAACATCACCAACAACAACATCAAAAACATCACCAACAACAACATCAAAAACATCACCAAAAACAACATCAAAAACATCACCGACAACAACATCAAAAACATCAACCAACAACAACATCAAGAACATCACCAACAACAACATCAAAAACATCACCAACAACAACATCAAAAACATCACCGACAACAACATCAAAAACATCACCAACGACAACATTAAAAGCATCACCAAAAACAACATCACCAACAACAACATCAAATTATCATTAACAACAACATCAAAAACATCAACAACAACATCACCAACAGCAACATCAAAAACATTACCAGCAACAACATCAAAAACATCACCAAGAACGGCATCAAAAACATCACCAACAACAACATAAAAAAAATCACCAACAACAACATCAAAAACATCACCAACAACAACATCACCAACAACAACGACAAAAACATCACCAACAACAACATCAAAAACATCACCAACCACCACATCAAAAACATCCCCGACAACAACATCAAAAACATCACCAACAACAACATCAAAAACATCACCAACAACAACATTACCGACAACAACATCAAAAACATCACCGACAACAACATCAAAAACATCACCGACAACAACATCAAAAACATCATCGACAACAACATCAAAAACATCACCGACAACAACATCAAAAACATCACCACAACAACATCAAAAACATCACCAGCAACATCAACAACATCACCAACATATTGCTCTGTGTCTTTATTAGTCCGAAGCATACTAGGCTCAAGTTACCAGGCAGGGTAATATGAAGTGTGTGTTTGTCGGTTAGAGTGTGTGTTTCTATGGTGACGGCAGGAAGCAGTTAGCAATTGGTTCTGACTGATGCAAAACAGGTGACATTGTCGTAGTTAGAACAAACGACTCTAGAACGTGAGACTGAAAAGATGTGTTATTGTAGTCAGTTAGATTTTGTTCAGAATACCATTGTTTTTAGTTTTTAAGCCTACTACATTTATTTCATTTTGCTTTTGTTTATCTTATAGAAAAAAACAATATATATTAAGTTTAGTTCACAAAAAAATGTATATTAGTTATTTAAAGTTTTACAAGTTACAATATAATTCGGTTATGCTTGTGCACTTCATTACTATGGGTCTACGATTGTTAATACCACAGGGCAAAGAAAGTCTCCTTTTTTCTTTCGTTCCCTTATTTGCATATTTTTTAAAGTTTTTAAAATGTTCATGTCTACAACTAAATAAGTCTCTAGTCCTGTCTGATAAAAAAAGTTCTCAGGCCATGCTTAGTCTTAAGCCTGAACCTACTTTTCGGAATCAGGTTGTCTTCTACCAAGAGGTTTAAGGTTTAGATCCTATAATTATTGTCTGCTTTATCGCCCCTTGTTTCCCGTAATACTTTCCGTCTGCACAGCGTGAGAAACAATTTAGCTTCAGGAAATAATCTGTTCTTCTTCTTTTTATTTAGCAATGTTCTTGTTCTGAGCAGCTAGGACTTGAAGTGGACAAAAAGGTCAGGTCATCCGATGTAGCCGCTGGGCAGTTTGATTATTAGACAGGATAAGGTGAGAACTGTATAGAATTTAGGTTATGGTCAGGATTCAGATCTTGCTACTGATAATGAGTTCAAGTATTTAGAACAGATATGACAATGTCCCCCCGAGATGCTGCAATGTACCAGTATAGTTACATTACCACATTTAAAGGAACTTTTTGAACGAAAGTGCCTAAGAAAAATTGAAAAAATCATGGAAGACAACGGCCACCCGCTCCATCAGAACTACGTCAGGTCGTCGCGAAGTGGGCGACTGCTGTCAATCAAAACAAGAACGGAGCGGTACAAAAACTCGTTCGTACCTCACTCGGTCAGACTCTATCACCGCCACTCATTGATCAGGGAACATGAAATGCACCAAGATACCTGTGTGTAGTCGCTGAATGAAATCTGTATGTTTTGCCTGTTGTATTTATGTGTATGTTTCTGCTGTGTTGTCTTTATATGAGAAAAGAGTCCTCGTAATCACAACAAATTTCCGTAAGGATCAATAAAGCAGTCTTAGCCTTAGTCAGACAAGCTGAGCTGGAAATAAACGCTTAGTAGCTTGGATGTTATTTTGTTTAAGGGAAAGGGTATGTAAATGTCTTTTTAAAAAAATATTATTTTACATATTTTTTTCTTACATATGAATGTTTCAATCTAGTTGGGCTGGTTTGGGGTTAGGGCGTGGAGACGAAGGGCCCAGGAGAGATATGAATGGAAGGATGTGTTGAAACAGGCCAGAGCCCTCCAGAGCATTCTGGACTTTCGCTTGATGGGCACGATGGTCAAGGTTCGAACCTCGCACCATTCGTTTTCGTCCTGCGGGTGGTTGTAATTATCTTTATATCTGAAGCAACATCCGAAAAATGAAAAAAAAATACATTAAAAAAAAAAAAACACACACACGAGCAGACAGACACACATGTCTACGTGACCTATGACGTAATCAGCAATTATTATCTCATTACGTGCCTCGAATTATCTGCTTCCCACGCCTCTCTTTCCTAGACTTTAGCTCAGATTAAACAGGATTTGAACTGAGACTTAAACGAAAAAAACATAAATGGAATATTTTTTTTTTTACGTAATGTTCTAAAAATAGAACGTAAGAACAGTTGACAGAGGCCGTTGTCAGGTTGACACAACATCATTCCCCATGTGGGTCACCCCGTGCCTCTAAAAGAATACCCAAAATTAGCGATTTTGCCATGCTGAATATAGTATAACTCTCTTGTGTCTGAAGTCATAGAGTTACTTCACGTTAATCACCTTACATTGTCATGACAAATGTAAACTGTCAATCCTAGCTCGCACTCTAGTATCATATTACAGAGTCAAACTATTCTAGGACAGCTAGTGTAGCCTTTGTCTCGGTTGCTCTATTGAACTAGCGATATAAATACAGGTGTCACAATGTAATATTGAAGAGAGATTTGTATTGTCTCTACAATCATATGGCATACATGTACTACACATTTCTAGGATGCACTGAAAAAAACAATGTGATAAATATATTTTCTTGAGTTTAATGCCTTCAAACTCAGATCAACAAAAATAGTTAATATAGAGTAAAAAAACGTGAATGGAGTTGAAATAAAACACTGCAAAGATAACGTTTAGTCTGTTGGACCGTGTGGGGAACCACACACAATTTGTCAACCGTCTTTTTCAACTCCTCTATGACTTTTGCCTTAGATAGAACCTCGTCTGTCCATTTTTTCCATCGCTTTCTGTGCCTCTTCTTATTTTCCTGTTACTGTTCCTTGAAGGAAGGTCTTTACGAGCCGTAGGACCTAGTGATAAGGCCATAGTTTAAGTTTGCGTTTTTTTTTTAAATAGTCAGCAGGTCATCGTGGGGTCCTATCAAGGTAGAAACCCTGTCTCTAATTTCTTATCTTATCTTATATAATAGAGACGTTACTTTAAAAAAGAAGATGATTACGTCCTACGCGTCATGCATTTAGTCATGCATATTAACCAATGACTTAAATTCTGCCAAGTCACTGGTTTTTCTGGCTAGCTCAGGCGACACATTCCATGCTCTAATAGCACTAGGGAAGAAGGAGAATTTGTACAAATGTGTCCTAGCATATGGGACGAGGAATGTGCCTTTATTTTTGTGTCTTTCAGAGTATTTTATTAGATTTTGTTTTTGTATTTGAAGATTATGGTTTAGTGTTTTATGTATAATTGCTACTTTACTTTTGAGTCTTCTGTCCTGAAGGCTTCCTAAGTTTAGTGATTTTACTAATGGTGTTACTCTAGTCAAATATGAATATTCGTTTGTTATGAATCTCACTGCTCTATTTTGTGTTTGTTCCAGTTTCTTAATGTTTTCTTGAGTTGAGGGGTCCCAAACGGTGGGTGCATATTCTATTATTGGCCTAACCAAAGTTAAATAACATTTTAGTTTTATGTTCTTATTTGATTTATAGAAATTTCTTTTAATAAACCCTAATGCTTTGTATGATTTTTTTTATAGTTTCATCAATATGTGGATTCCATGCCAGTTTTTCATTTATTATAACACCTAGGTATTTTGCGTTTTTAGTCTGTGTTACTTGTTTGCCATGAATAAGATAAGTGGAATTAATTTGTTTTAGTTTTTTTGTTACTCTTAACAACTGAAATTTTTCTGGGTGGAAAGACATGCTCCAATTTGATTCCCATTTCTGTAATTCATCTAATTCTCTTTGTAAAATATCTGTGTCTTGTATTGTTTTTATTGTTCTATATATTATGCAATCGTCTGCAAATAATCTGACTTGTGTTCCTGAACTAATGCAATTTGGTATATCATTTATGTAAATTAAAAATAGTAGTGAACCCAAGACTGTTCCTTGAGGTACACCTGAGTTTACTGTTATTGGTGTTGATTTAGAGCCATTTATTATTACAGTTTGTTTTCTCCATATCAGAAAATCTTTAATCCACTGATGCAGTGAACCATTAATGCCGAAATATTTTAATTTTTTAAGCAAACTATGGTGGTGAACTTTGTCAAAAGCCGTGGAAAAATCTAGTAAGATAGCATCTATTTGTTCACTATTATCTAAACCTTTTGAAAAATCATCAATCAGTCCTATTAGTTGTGTTTCACATGATCTATATTTCCTAAAGCCATGTTGGTATGGGGTGAGGACATTATGTTTGTCTAAGTGGTTTATGATGTTGCTACATATTATGTGTTCTAGGATTTTACATGTGATGCTGGTAAGTGATACTGGTCTGTAGTTTCCTGGATCAGATTTTTCTCCTTTTTTAAATAGGGGGGTGACATTAGCTTCTTTCCAGTCCTTTGGTACTCTGCCCTGGTTAAGCGATGCCTGAAAGAATATTTTGAACACTGGGGCTAGCTCATTGCTTAGTTCTTTGAGTAATCTAGCTGGAATACCATCAGGTCCAGACGCTTTTTTTGGTTTGGTGTTGGCTAATAGTTTTTGAATTCTATTTTCTTGTACTATTAAATCTTCTATGTTGTCTACTTGGTTCAAATTAAGAATTATGTCTTTGTCTCCTGGGGCTGAGAATGCTGATGCAAAGTATTTGTTTAGGATGTTTGCTTTAGTTTCATTATCATTATGTATTATGTTATTGTGAGCAGGTCAGGTGTGGCGCACCTCTACGGGGTGAGGCCCTTAGCTGGTTGTTATTTACTTGCTGCTCAACATTTGAATTTACCAACAGTAGGCAGGTGGTAGCTCTACTGGGTGGGCCCAATCTGTGCACCTCGGTATGGTGACCAAGGGGCTATAGTAGCCTAAGCAACCAGACAGCACAAGCAAACTAAACTAAACTAAACTAGCTAACTAAAAAACAAACTAAGATTAAAATGAACTTATATACACTTTATTTACACGAGAAAAAAACAAATCAATAAAAATATATGTACAAAAGAAAATATACGTAAACAACTAGATAAACAAAAACTAAACGACTAATCAACTCTACTTAATTTATACTACTACAACTACAATCACTATCCAACAAACAGAACCCAAATAAAACCACTAGTTAACCCGATTCACCAAAATCCACCAAGACACCTTACAAGGCAATAAACTATTGTAACTGAGAACTACAGCAGACAGCTATGCAGTAATACAGTAAGGAAGTAATACAGTAATAACTGTGGCAGACAGTTAGGCAGACAGCAATGCAGGAATTATAGCCTGCAATTACAAAATAAACAAACATAAAACAATATTTACAAAATAAAATAATAATGTACTATAACGCTATATTAGACTGGACTGGTCTAGTGCATACTCACAATACGAGCATGAGGTAATTTCAATTACCTACATGTAGCTAATAAAAGCAATACATGAATTACTAAAGTCTCAGCCACAACCAACACAGGTCAGGCTAGACTACAATGCACAAGCTATATCTAATTAATAGTAGATCAGACTAAACAAACCGCCATGACAGCAATGCTTAGGCCGCAGCCATCTTTTACATAAGAAAAATAGGACAAGATGACAACTTCAATAGAGGGGATATCCTAATGATAAAAAATATTTAAGAAACATAAAATAATAAAATATTTACACATAGACATAGTATAGAAAAGCAAAAGCATTAAGGCTGGGGCAATTGGGTGACACTACCCAAGTCTACAGAGCTTCCGGCTCCACCAGAGGCAATCATGGCTAATTAACTAGCCAGTGACGCCACTACACTAATCAGTCTGCATCTAGACTATAGCAACAGATGCAGAAACAATCAATATAAATCTAACTAAAGAAAGCAAAAAATAAAAACAATTTACAACTTACAGGCGGTCCCAGCCGAAATAGCACTACACAAACTAACTCTATACAAACACCACTGTCCGCGCTGACCACTGGTCGAGACAAAAAAGAATTCAACGTGGTCCCGGAGCCAGCTATAACTGGTCAGCGCGAACGTATCGGAGAGCATGACGTCACACTAATTATTTAAAACTAAACTGGACTACCTATTTCCCTAATTTGTACCTAGCCGTACACAACAATAAAACCTAGCAAATTACTACAGACACGGACTACAAAACATTATATATCAAATTAAACAGCATTAAAAAGAGAACCTTAAAATTTAAACCTATAAAAATACAAAAAGGAATATAAAAAGTTATTTCTATTCTAAACTCATATGGGGGCTCTATACCATTTACAGACCTGCACATAAACTGATATAAAAAAATAACAACTATTCCAACACTAATGCCAAAGACAAAAATAAGCAGGACTAACCTGGGACAAAAATAGAAAATAACATCCACAGCTCCAAGGCTAGTTAACTATTTTAAAAACTACTTTTCCTCTACGGGTAAAACACAAATAACAGAAAAAGACTAAAACTAGCAGAAAGTTATAAATAGCGGAAACTACAAAATAATCAGCACTGAACTATCAAAATTAAAAAGGACACTAAATAGCAAACATCATAGCCCTGGCCTATGTAAATAATATAAATTAAATTAGATCTAGGAGCGCAAGCTCACATTCACCCCCGCCCAAAACTTTTGCGTCCCCGCAAAACAAAATACACAAAATGCAAAACATAAAACATTGATACTGTAGAAATAAAATAAAAATGAATTCATACTAGAGAACGGAGAACTATAACCATAGCTCTCAGTACTAAAAAATACATTAACACTAATAAATGGCTTCACAAGTGGCAAAGCTTACAACTGAAAACAATCAGTTATAAAATGAAACTGAACATACATTCAATAAAAATACAGGTAATACAAAACATAATGCATGACATCTTTAAAAAAAATGGGACGTTATAAAAAAATAATAAAATGAAAACTACATGGTTAGAGCAAATGACGCCCTAGCCAAACATGATACGCTTAGTCACACAGACCAACAGGAACTCTATGAGGCTTACTCAGTTCCTTAGCCACACAGGCTAAAACAAAGTCACACAGACTTACACTAAGCCACCAAGGCTTCAAACAGGTCCATAGTCACACAGACTTATGGTGAGCCACTAAAGGCTTTTCTAGGGTCACACAGACCAGGACAAAAATAAAACATGACATAGCTGACATGCTCAGCCATATGGCAAAACACAAAAAATAGTAACACACAAATCGTCATAACACTAACCTGAGGTTAATGTGTTATAACCTAAACACAGGGCATCTAACATAGTGGTAGTAAGACATAAAAAATAAAAAATACAAGGACCACTGTCAGACAAATCAGCGTAACACGACATTGATGAGTACCTTAAGTACTTCAAAAAAGTCAAACAAATTAACTACCTATAAAAAAACATTAACTGCCTTCCAAAGGCAACTACAAAAACCCATACATGCCTTCCAAAGGCAACAACAGAATACTGCAATATACCATTACCTTCAACTTAGTCATGGCCTCCAAGGCAAAATAATATTATCGAGTACCTTGACGGCAACATCGAAAATTAACAAGACTAGTAAAAGGTACATTAGCATACCACAATCAAGCACAATATTGGCTCTTGAGCGCCCAATAAAGACTTTATACTATCAACTACTGGGTTGCAACACATGCAAACACCACTAGTCAAGCATACATGGAAATACAAAAAAATATATTTAAAAAAATCTTAAAAAAAATACATCATAAATATAACACAACAAAACAATATTAAACATGCGTAAACAGCCATACAAAGAAAAGTTTACAACAAACAAAACAAAAAAAGGACTAAAAACTAAAGATCCAGCCGGGTAGGTTGTCTTCGCCTTCTGGAGGACCTCCTTGGCAATTCCGGTGGGTCTGTCAATGCTGGAGCAGGGATGGGCTGTGGCTGTCTGGGTGCACCAGGCATGGGGATCTTGTAGACAGAGTAGCTGACCCCCGGACTTGGGGACCTTTCATATCGGACTTCTTGTGGCTTGGGCGGAGGTTGGACAGCAGCTACCTGGGGAACATACAACTTTAGCTGTGTTCCAGACACACGTCGGATGAGATGTTTGTCCAACGACTGTACAGTGAAGTACATATCACTTTCTGGGGGGACAGCTAACACAGTGTAGACCGTGGGCCTGTACCGGTCAGAGATCTTGTTGCGGCCAGCCACAAGCTGTCTTAGAACAACTAGGTCTCCAATAACAACCCGGGTGGTGAGGGAAGAGGCTACCCTGTGGTCTTGTTGTGCAGCGGCTTCCCAGTTAACCATAGTGGCGTGCTCATGTAGAGCCTTTAGTCTTTATGACCAACTTCCTTTTTTTCTGAAGCAAAGGGGCCCACACCTGGGGCAGCCTATGAGATTTACTGTTAGGTCTCTTCACCAGGTCAAGAACAGGACCAATGCTTGGGTCTCCTGCCTGCGCCGAATGTATCTCCTGGTCTGTCAACAACTGGGGCCCACATCTCTCTGCAGGCATGGGAGAGCTGCAGACTTGTCTCCTCTCGGATCACTCCTCCGAGGCACCTCAACTTCAGCCTGGGACCGCTGCATCCTTCCTGCTGCTGCTGCCATTCTGCCGACCTAACCTAACCTAGCAACCCTAACACTAACCCATAACAACAAATACTAACTACCTCCGCACAACAACAACTTCCTAGAACTACATCTCAAAATAACATCAAAGCAAACTCACTACTACGCCTCACACTTCAACGACAAAAAAACACATCACTGACCATAGGGAAACCACATAAAACAAAACTCAAACAACAACCTAAACTATCCATATCCTAACAACTTCCTATCAACCTACGCAATCCTTACAATGCACTAATGAAGCCTATCCAAAGCCTAAAAGAAACCTAACCAAACCTAAAGCAACCTAACAGAAGCCTAACCCCTAAAAAAAATAATGCGTGTCTGATCACTTAAGCACAGATCCCACTTCTGACACCAGAAAAGTGTGAGCAGGTCAGGTGTGGCGCACCTCTACGGGGTGAGGCCCTTAGCTGGTTGTTATTTACTTGCTGCTCAACATTTGAATTTACCAACAGTAGGCAGGTGGTAGCTCTACTGGGTGGGCCCAATCTGTGCACCTCGGTATGGTGACCAAGGGGCTATAGTAGCCTAAGCAACCAGACAGCACAAGCAAACTAAACTAAACTAAACTAGCTAACTAAAAAACAAACTAAGATTAAAATGAACTTATATACACTTTATTTACACGAGAAAAAAACAAATCAATAAAAATATATGTACAAAAGAAAATATACGTAAACAACTAGATAAACAAAAACTAAACGACTAATCAACTCTACTTAATTTATACTACTACAACTACAATCACTATCCAACAAACAGAACCCAAATAAAACCACTAGTTAACCCGATTCACCAAAATCCACCAAGACACCTTACAAGGCAATAAACTATTGTAACTGAGAACTACAGCAGACAGCTATGCAGTAATACAGTAAGGAAGTAATACAGTAATAACTGTGGCAGACAGTTAGGCAGACAGCAATGCAGGAATTATAGCCTGCAATTACAAAATAAACAAACATAAAACAATATTTACAAAATAAAATAATAATGTACTATAACGCTATATTAGACTGGACTGGTCTAGTGCATACTCACAATACGAGCATGAGGTAATTTCAATTACCTACATGTAGCTAATAAAAGCAATACATGAATTACTAAAGTCTCAGCCACAACCAACACAGGTCAGGCTAGACTACAATGCACAAGCTATATCTAATTAATAGTAGATCAGACTAAACAAACCGC
Source organism: Biomphalaria sudanica (assembly GCA_036873155.1). Classification (NCBI taxonomy): domain Eukaryota; kingdom Metazoa; phylum Mollusca; class Gastropoda; family Planorbidae; genus Biomphalaria; species Biomphalaria sudanica. Next base: position 9,478 of record JAZGLO010006436.1, on the reverse strand, counting down.
CATGACAGCAATGCTTAGGCCGCAGCCATCTTTTACATAAGAAAAATAGGACAAGATGACAACTTCAATAGAGGGGATATCCTAATGATAAAAAATATTTAAGAAACATAAAATAATAAAATATTTACACATAGACATAGTATAGAAAAGCAAAAGCATTAAGGCTGGGGCAATTGGGTGACACTACCCAAGTCTACAGAGCTTCCGGCTCCACCAGAGGCAATCATGGCTAATTAACTAGCCAGTGACGCCACTACACTAATCAGTCTGCATCTAGACTATAGCAACAGATGCAGAAACAATCAATATAAATCTAACTAAAGAAAGCAAAAAATAAAAACAATTTACAACTTACAGGCGGTCCCAGCCGAAATAGCACTACACAAACTAACTCTATACAAACACCACTGTCCGCGCTGACCACTGGTCGAGACAAAAAAGAATTCAACGTGGTCCCGGAGCCAGCTATAACTGGTCAGCGCGAACGTATCGGAGAGCATGACGTCACACTAATTATTTAAAACTAAACTGGACTACCTATTTCCCTAATTTGTACCTAGCCGTACACAACAATAAAACCTAGCAAATTACTACAGACACGGACTACAAAACATTATATATCAAATTAAACAGCATTAAAAAGAGAACCTTAAAATTTAAACCTATAAAAATACAAAAAGGAATATAAAAAGTTATTTCTATTCTAAACTCATATGGGGGCTCTATACCATTTACAGACCTGCACATAAACTGATATAAAAAAATAACAACTATTCCAACACTAATGCCAAAGACAAAAATAAGCAGGACTAACCTGGGACAAAAATAGAAAATAACATCCACAGCTCCAAGGCTAGTTAACTATTTTAAAAACTACTTTTCCTCTACGGGTAAAACACAAATAACAGAAAAAGACTAAAACTAGCAGAAAGTTATAAATAGCGGAAACTACAAAATAATCAGCACTGAACTATCAAAATTAAAAAGGACACTAAATAGCAAACATCATAGCCCTGGCCTATGTAAATAATATAAATTAAATTAGATCTAGGAGCGCAAGCTCACATTATGTTCATCTTTTAATGGCGCTATGTCTGTTGTTTCCATTTTCTTAGACTTATTGTATAACCATAGGTTTTTGTTGTTATCTTTAGATATTACATTGTTTATGTATTCACTCTGCAGCTGTCTGCTTACTTTTTGGGTTAGGTGTTTAATTTTTGTATACTTTTTGTAAACTCTTTCTGCCTTGGTTTCTTTAAATTTTCTATATAGGTTTTCCTTCTGTTTACAAAGCTTCTTTAGTCTATTATTAAACCAGCATTTATTTATTTTGTTTGATGTGTATTTAGTTAATATATGATTTTCTATAATGCTTTTAAGATGGTTTTTAATGAAATTCCAGAGGTCATCGACTGGTTGGTTAATGTCATTTTTCTAATAAGAGTGTTTGTTGAAAGTTTAATGCAGCTTGGTGTAGTTGTGTTAGGTTACATTTATTCCAGAGTAAGATTTTTCTTTTGGGTTTTGTATTGGCTACTGCTTTTATCTGACTGTGTATTTTTATGATCTCATGGTCTGATAGACCAGGGATAATATCATAATCAACTACTAATCCAGGTCTGTTGGTTAAGAAGAGATCTAATGTGTTGTTTAATCTAGTTGGCTTTTTAATGATTTGATCTAAACTTAGGTTGTGTAAAGTTTCTATGAAAAGCTCATTTTTGTCCTTAAGGTTTTGGTGTTTATCTATGGTTAGTGTTTTCCAATTTATATCAGGTAGGTTGAAATCACCCATAATCCAAAAAACTGCATTTTTATTTGTCTCTTTAAGTTTAGTAATCTGATTACATAGTTTCTGCAAGTATTCTAAATTAGAATTTGGTGGTCTGTAAATGCTGCCTATTATTAGGGATGTTGAGGTTGTATTAATTTTACAAAATGTAGATTCTATATTTTTTGAGTTAGGTAAGGTAAT